>OW679201.1:101466901-101945324 GCA_940337035.1 Agriotes lineatus
TGTTCACTTTGACGCGACCTTAGCTAACACCAGACTTAACATTGCTTTCTGCAACCGGCCCTAATACATACTATATTGCTAGCGGCTATGAGTGGGAAACTCACGAAGGAAGTGAGACAGACAACCAACTCTTCAATGTATAACGGTGAGCGGTGCGCAAAGGCGGCGGCGTCGTCCGCCCAATGGGGAAGTGGTCAAGTTTAAAATTCGCTTCTAAAGGCGAAGTTCGAATTCTCACGCATGCGCACGAGACGCGTTATACTCTAAGTGAGACTATGTCAGCGCCGTAATGTTTTCGGGCGTTCCGAGGCCCTACTAGCAATATATGTGTATTATATATATGATCATAGGTAACTTTAAAAAGTTTTTATTTTTTTTTATCAGAGGTTAAATATGCTAAAACTAACAAACAACTTTTTAACCAAGGATTTAGAAAATTACAAAACTTTTTAAGTTATTTGTAAATGCCTGTTATGTGATAATAGGAACATAAAGAGAAGTTTAAAACTTTCAAATGTTATTTTGAAAAATTTTATTCAAACAATACAAAACTACACAATACAGAAATACACATATACTTATTTAAATACAATTATTCTTACTGACCTTTGAAAAAAATTTATTTTTCGTTGGCCGCTTGGTAATTTCAATATTAATGAATTATTTTTCCTAAAATTAATACACTGTTTATGATTAATACACTCTTTTTCATTAATTAACTGTTTTTAAAAAAGGATGGATTAATAGATCTATTAATACACTGTTTTTGATTAATACACTCTTTTTCATTACTGTTTTTGTGATTTTGACGTTTTGATGATATTTTGCATGGAGGTTAGTTGTATTAATCAAATTTTTCGCCACAAAAAAAGATTTTGCGGTCAACGAAAAATTTTTGTAATCAACTCGTTTGTTAATGGGCGATTAATAATCTCAACTATTAAAGGCACTCACTCGCTATCGCTCGTTCGTGCTTTAAACAGTTTCGATTATTAATCGCTTTCATTAACACACCTGTTGGTTAAATAACTATTATTCGAGGCAAAACGATCACTACTGGACTTGTCAACACAAGTTTTCCCTATATAGTACATTTTAACCTTAAAATAATAATGACCTACAGCTTTGACCAAA
Organism: Agriotes lineatus; assembly: GCA_940337035.1. Lineage (NCBI taxonomy): Eukaryota > Metazoa > Arthropoda > Insecta > Coleoptera > Elateridae > Agriotes > Agriotes lineatus. The sequence goes on from OW679201.1 coordinate 101,468,036, forward strand.
TAATTAATATGCTTATCCAATGGAAACTGATAAAAAATGTGACTATTAAGAGAATATAATATTTTCCTATTTACAAATGACTTAGACAGTTCATATAAAAGTTTCTGAAGAGTAATAGAACTCTTACACCCGTATTCATAGTCGTTCGCCAGCGAATCGCCGGCGACTCGTCGGAGTTTCGTTATGAATAGTATGTTGGCGGCACTGTACGTCTATGTCTAATTCTAGGTTATCAGGTTAGGTTTTCAGTCAGTTTTGACACAGAATGACGCAAAACCTAACCTGCGAACATTGAATTTGACATAGACGTACAGTGCCGCCAACATACTATTCATAACGAAACTCTGGCGAGTCGCCGGCGATCCGCTGGCGAACGACTATGAATACGGGTGTTAGAGTTTTTAGAAAATACATTTGTTTTTATTATAATCTCGCTTCTACTACAAACTTCTATCACATCTTTAGAGGAATAACGTAGCTCTCCTTTATTTATTTTTATTTATAAATTCAAAGGAACGGCACTTTGTATTTTCGCTAAATAATGCATTAATACATGGTCTGCGTACATTTTTTTTGTACTTGTAGAGCAACATTTCCTGCAATATATGTAATAATGTAATGTGAAGCTTCTGTTAAATCGTTAGGTGCAGAAAAATAATCGTGGTCAAAAGTGTACACCTCAAATGAATTACCAACAGATGGATCAGATTGTGATGAATTTTATTACTTACATCATCACTTATAACCCTATATTGTGAGGTAGTCATGTTGATATGCTCTGTAAATGGTAAATACCGACGGTATGCAGTTTCCAGTAGTTTCCAGTAAATCCTGGTTTTAGCTGAACGTGTACCAGCAATTTTTATAACAGATTTAAACTGTTTTGCCGAAGGGTTATTGTTAGTGATGGACTTATTCGAATGAAAAATAACCGGTTATCCGGTTATTAAAATAACCTATGTAACTCGGTTTTCGTTCCAAGTATTCGAATGAAAAATAACCTCATCGTGATACGTACTACGTGCCGTATCTCAGCGACCTGCGAGTGACCGAAATTCTGTAAATAATACGTCATTCATAACTCATAAGCATAAGCAAGGCAGATTGTATTGAAAACACCATTTGGGCGTCTTGCTCTACAGTTTTCTCTCTTGCTTCCTTGCCAGCTGAGGCTCGCGGTCGATCCGTCGTCATATGATATGAACATAAATCAATTTTTTGCCGCCTTTAACCCGGCCGATCGATAAACATAAACGTTTTACCACTGTTTTTTATTGCGCTTAGCAAGCAGTCCCGCATATTTCTTTCTTTCTACACACACACACACACACACCCACGATTGCGCTACGGCCCGTGTAGGGCCTCGGCCTGCTGCACCACCCTCCTCCATTGTTGTTTATCTTGGGCTAAGTTAGGCCAGTTACGTATCCTTAAAGTTTTTAGATCTTTAGAAACATTGTCCATCCACCGGTTTCTGGGTCTTCCTCTAGTTCTTCTACTCGTCGGCCCCTGTATTAGTACTTTTCTTGCTACTCTTGATTCCGGCATTCTCCATAGGTGTCCCAACCATCGTATACGCTGTTTCTTTATCCATCCTATCATGTCGGGGCCATCACGTAGTCTTGCCAGTTCATGGTTCATTCTGGCTCTCCATCCTCCTAGTTGTTGGTCGTAGACTGGTCCATGTATTTTCCTTAGCACTTTCCGTTCAAATCTGTTTAAAAGTTCTTCCAGTTTTTTGTTTAGTGTCCAAGCCTCGCATCCATAACATACCACTGGACGTATTATTGTTTTATATAAGCGTAGTTTACAGCTTTTGGACGTTGATTTACTTTTCATAATATCATTTAATAAGTACGTACATCGATTCCCGGCCATTATTCTCGATGCTATCTCGTTCTCAATGGTGTTTGTGCTGTTTATATTGGTTCCGAGATATTTAAATTCGTTTACTTTTTCGAATAGTTTGCCTTCTATCTCTAGATTCTCATTCATATTGTTTTTACTGGTTACTACATATTTTGTTTTGGTTTCATTTATTTTTAGACCAATTCGTTGTCCATCTGTATTTAAGTGGGTAAACATTTCTTCTACTATTCTCTTATTTCTGCCTATCACTGCTATATCATCTGCGTAAGCTAGTATCTGGGCTTGTCGGTTGTAAATTGTGCCTCCCGGGTTTATCTCTAGGCCGCGTATAATATTGTCTAATACCAGGTTAAATATAAGTGGTGATAACACGTCGCCTTGTCTCACCCCTCTTGTTATTTTAAACTCTCGGGACATCTCTCCATCAATCCTGCACTTACTTTTGGTATCACGCATTGTAACTTCTGTTAGTCGTATTAATTTGTCTGGGATTCCGTATTGTTGCATGGTCGTTGTTATTTGATTCTGTTTTATACTATCGTACGCTTGTTTATAATCGATATAAAGGTGATAAATGTCAATGTTATGTTCCCAACATTTTTCAAGTACCATTCTAATAGTGAAAATGTGGTCTGTAGTGGATCTATTCTTTCGGAATCCGGCTTGGTATTCTCCCAAAAACTCTTCTGCTAGTGGTGTTATACGTTTGTTTAATATGTGCGTCAGTATTTTGTATGTTACGGAAAGTAGACAGATACCTCTATAATTCTCACATTTTAGTTTATCCCCTTTTTTATGGATTGGGCAGATGATACCCACTTTCCATTCTGTAGGCATGACTTCTTCCTTCCATATCCTTAGGATGAGATCATGTATATGTTTTGTTAGTTGTTCGCCTCCATATTTTATCAATTCTGCTGGGATATCATCGTTGCCAGGGGACTTATTGTTTCTTAGTTTTGCGATAGCTTCTCTCACTTCTTCCATAGTTGGTTCTTCTACTTCTTCTTCTTGTGGATTTCTTTCTCTTATTTCATCTATGTTTTCACGTATATATCCTCTTTTTTCCATTCTCTGGTCCTGTTCTTGGTTCTCTTCTTCTTGTGGTCCATCAAACAGCTTTTCAAAGTATTCTGCCCATACTTCTAGTATTTTCTTCTTCTCACATACCAGTTCTCCTCTTTTATTTCTGCACATGTTGCTTCTAGGCTGAAATCGTTTCTTGGTGTCATTTACTGTTTTATATAAGTCTCTCAGATCATTTTCTGCATAATATTTTTCCATTTCTTCAATTCTCTTTTCCATGAATGCCCTCTTTTTCTTTCTGCATATTTTATTACTTCTCTTTCTTTTCTCGTTATAGTTTGCCACTGCACTTCTTGTTTTCGTTTGTAACATTTTTCCTCTTGCTTTTTTTCTCTTTTGGATCTCTTCTTTGCATTCGTCATCAAACCACGACTTACGATACTTTTTCGTTTGCTTTCCAATCGTCTCCTGTGCCGCCTCATGAATTATTGTCTTTATTGTGTTCCATTTTTCTTCTACCGTGCTTTGCATTTGATTTGGATCTTCCTCTATATTCAATAATTTATTATCAATTGTTTCTTTATACGTCTCTCTCTATTCTTCTTGCTTAAATTTGTTTATATCCTTTAACCCGGCCGATCGATAAACATAAACGTTTTACCACTGTTTTTTATTGCGCTTAGCAAGCAGTCCCGCATATTTCTTTCTTTCTACACTTCTTAATAAATACCTCTTAATTTCCAATAGATAATACATAATGTACATATTATGTTTTGGTTACAGATCGGAAGAATGTGGGAGTAATGGAGCTAATGCAGAATAGCGAGTCGTAAAACTCATACCAATACAACAATATATTATTAATTATTATTATATTATTATAAATCGCCAGCAATCGAAAACAATAAAGGTGTATCCAGATATATTTCATTCATATCCACAATTACTTATTGCACAAACTCCTTAGAAATCAAATAAAAATCATTTATACAATTATTATAATTAACGATTAACTGAGTTCCTCTGCTATCTGCAAGTTGCGATGCAGATGACGCTGAACCGCGTAACCGGCAAACCGGCGAAATCGAAACGAATCGCGAGCCAAAATGTATTCGAATGATTATTCAAATAATCATTCGGTTATTAATATCATTCGAATGCAAATAATTCGGTTATGAAAATTGTCCGGTTATGCCCATCACTAGTTATTGTTGTATCCACCCCGGGGTCGTATTGCTCCAAAAAACAACTTAATATGGTCTTGAAATATTTTGTAAAAGTGTAAATATTTTAAGAGTATCTTCACTTAAAACTAGTTTTTTAGCCATATTCCTAAGACTATTTATACATACCCTAAACCCCAAGAAACCTGTTGCTCTAGGTGAGTTTAAAATTGATATTGCATCAACATTTCTACTGGTTTTGAGTGATGAAATGTATTCATCGGCATCACTTAGAAAAACGTCAAATAGTTGGTAGTTTTTTTTTTGAAATTGGTTTCTTATAACCATGTTGCAATAAATTTCGAGAATTTAGCACATCAAATAACTTATCAAAAACCCGTAAGAAGCGAATGGTTGCGCCTGTTTCAGCAAGTCAAGAAGTCTCGACGTGTCTCTGCAAAATTCCAGTGCAGTAGCAACACTTTCGCTAAAAGCCTGACTTGCTAGTTTAACTTTCATTTTTTGATTTTTAAATTGAACGTGCTGAGACCGTATTTTATTGGCACAATGACAATTTTCCTTTTCTTGAAATTTGTGCAGATTTTCAATGTACCGCCACAAAATTAGCTCCCCATTCCCGTCTTACCATGTTCCCCCTTTCTCCTATAGTATTTCTTACCAACTTCAACATATGGCAAGGATCAAGAAATACTTCAACATCTGTATTTGTTGTTGGCTGTTTGAATGTGGTCATTAAGTTTTTTGAATCCAATTGACACCAGAGTTTCCTCATGACTGAAATATTTACAGAGGGTTCATCAAATGTGATTGATTCAACAAAACTACCTACTTCAGCTGCCTTTTCTAAATACTGTAATACTATGAATTTTTTTTTTGGTCCGCCCCCATTCCTACAATTAAAAACTATCCGACAGGTAATTTCCTGTGACCATTGATACACCCTAAAAGCAGCACTAAAGCGTCCTTCGCCAAAGGAAGATCATGGCTTTCAATATTTGTGCCCATATCAACAAATCCACTGTACTTTTTACCATCCCTTTCAGCTAGCTGCCGAATTGACATTTCGTCGATGATTAAGGTGCAACGCAACTTATGTCCTGTCTTGTCAGCTCTTAATTTTAAAGCTTTAAATTACTCGGAAGTAAAACCAGGTTCGCCGTCTATACTTTGATACCAGCGAGTAATGGTACGAGGATGTGGCAAACATGTGCTAAAATGGCTCCTCAGATAATTATAAGCCGCTGGGGAATAATAATTTAACTTCAAAGCAAATTTTTTCATTTCTTTTGGATATGACTTGGGTAAAGATTTCTTTCTGCCCTTAGACACCTATCTTAAAAATAAATGGGCATTAGCTCCTTCCATCTTCGACAGTATTTCCAGGTCATCATCTGCCACCAATCTCTGCCGTCTGTCCTTAATTAAATTTTTGAGGGAAGCAATTTTCTTATTTTTTCTCGAAATCGTTTTTCGCATACCGTCAATTTTCTTTTTCCTGGAAAAGGTTACTTGCTGTATTTTGTCGATTTTACGAAATAGCTTTCTCTTTCGGGGTGTTGCACTAACAGCATCGGAACTACTTTGAGTTTGACTATTCGAAGATATTCGAGAAATTCTACTCCTATCTCAATGCATACCAGGTGAGTTTTTTAAAGTGTTACAAAGCGATATCTAGAAAACGGTTTACAATATTTTCATGAAATTTTTGTGAGATAATAGGGAGATGGGGGGACATATAAAAACATATTTTCGACATTTACATCTTTTTGTGTTTTGAGGGGTGGGGAGTAACTTTGGAATTTTAAATAGGATGATGTACTTTTGTTTAGAAAATTCGAATCTACGTAAAAAACTACGTCTATGTACAAAACATTCTTTGATTTGCTCTTTCGGTTACGGAATTATGGTGACTAAATTTTGATGGAAATTAAAAAATAAATACATTTTACCAATAAATCAAGTTCAATTATTTCAAAATTAGAATTCGTTTCCATAGAAATGCGTTAGTTCTACTTAAGTACAGTGCCACCAAGCACACAAAAACCCCGGGTAGGGAAGGCTGACGCTAGCTCTGTTTGACAATTACACTCCGAGAAAAATTATAAACATTTGTAAACGCGGGAAATTAAAAATTTTTATTTTAAAAATCATCTAAGCTTTTTTACATGTAACAGTGTTTAAGTTACTAAACCACTACTTATTAATAAATTCATTGTAACAAAAATAGTAGTACTTACATAGAACAACTAAGAATGCAATACATACTTTTATGATAATAAATTACTGAGAGATTATATAAAATAAATATATTAGATTGCCTAATTATCAATTATCCTAAAGGCTAATACAAAAACAACAGAAATAGACCTTAAGATCGCCAGAGCAAAAAAAAGCTGAAGAGAGAAAAAATGCTGACCCAAATATAGTATATTCTTCTTATAATAGACACCTGGTCATCATCTGACTGCCAGCATTTTCCTACTCCGTAATTAGGATGAATATATGTTTCTTTTAAGAATGTTAGAGGTTTTGTGTTCACACCTAGTTCTCCGTTTTCTTTTATTTTTCTTAAATACCACTCTATAATGTCACTTCTTTCCATTAGCAATTTTTTTTCGTCACAACATTTTTTATAATGAAAGCCTATTTCGTTAAGATTCTTTCTCAAAGGTTCTCGACAGCCAGTATAGTTAACTGTTTACTAATACGTTTAGCCTCGTCGAGAATGATTTTCTTAGAGTCTTCCTTGAGTTTCTTCTTCTGCGGATATGTTAAAGAAGTAGTTCCTAGAAGAAGTAAGGACTGAAGTATTACTTGCATTAAGTTTTTTAATGACAATGCTGAGAAATAATATTGTTATTTTTTATGTATTACCTACTGCAGCATACTCCTTACGAACTTTCTTTATCAGAGGAGTTTTCCAGTTGCTGCGGCTGCTAGTTCTGTAGATTGCTCTACCGAAAATATCAACGTTCCAAAATTCTTCTGTTCAAAACACTTTATGACATTTGCAATTATACTTCTTGTTTCTGAATGCACAAGCTTTCTTGCTATATAGGTCATTGTAATCCTATGTAAAAAGGAATTTAGTATTACATAAATATATAACTGCAACTGAAGGTGGCATTTTAGAAAGCATTTAATACTTACGATTTGATGTAAAATAATCAAGCCATCCAAAATTAAACGGCGAATAGGTAAACAATAACAAACAGAACTAACGAAGAAAAGCAATACTAATAAAAGTTAACAAAGAACAACGAAACTAATGAACAACAGCACTAAAAGACCTGAAAATTAGATACTTCTATCTGACGCAATAACAGCAATAGCGAAGTAACATTTGTTTTTTGTTTGAATGTACCGCTTCGCAAAGCTTGCTCTTTATTGGTTCTTTAGTTCCTCTTACTGGAATTTTAGATTTAGTTCACATATTTTCCGGGGCTTTTGTGTGCTTGGTGGTACTGTAAGTTGAGAATTTTGACGTTTTAACGAAAATTTCACATTTTTTTTTATTTTATAACCTAATAAATCATAATTCCGTAAAGAAAAGTGAATCAAAAAATCGTTTGTAGACATACGTAGTTTGTTACGTAGATTCGAATTTTATAAAGAAAAGTACATTATCCTATTTAAAATTCCAAAGTTACCCCCCACCCCTCAAAACACAGATAGTAGGTAAAGTCCAAAAATATGTTTAAATATGTTATCCCATCTCCCTGTTACCTCACAAAAGTTTCATGAAAATATTGTAAACGGTTTTCGAAATATCGCCTTGTAACACTTTAAAAAACTCACCCGGTATAACCACAAATGAGAGAACTGCCCATTGCACCCAATGTTGCCAGATGGAAAAATAGTTTTTTCTAGATTTTTCAGACAAATTTCCCTGGATTTATCTAAATTCAACCAGCGTTAAATGTTATGCAACCCACATTACCCATATTGATTGCGGGTTAAAAAAAAGAGACAAAAACTTTAAATTATTTTTCCCGCTGCTGATCATGTAAGTCAGTGATGCAGCCTTAGTAACAAAACGTGTAAGTCGGTGATTATATTTGTTTGCTGCTCTTTCTTAACAACGGAACTTAATATTATTATTAAGTTCCTAGAATAATAAAATTAGCAAAGCAAGATGCAGATTTAGACGTTCTGTTTATAAATTGCAAGTGTTTATGTGACATGTGACACTCACAGGTAACACGACTCACGAAAACTAATCCTGGTGACAGGTGACAAACCAAACGATTGTTTCAAAAATCTAGGAAAATTTCGATAAGCAGCGGGAAAAATATAATAAGATAACTCGGAATGTATCGCCTATTAACATTTTCGGCAGGCAACAAGCCGCGACTTCGTCTTGGCTTGTACTTGCCTACCTCAAATGTTAATAGGGCCTTACATTCCTTGTTACTTAAATAGCTATTTATCTACTAGCAACATGATATTGTACATTTTCGTCATAGAAACAAAATATGAAAAGCTACTCATATCTCCCAAGAGACTTGTCAAATTATTTCTCCCTCAAACTCATGGTAACAATGCAACTAAAGTCTGTTCACGAAACTCCTGGGCTGTCAAATTGTAATAATTATATTTAAGTTGGCAGCAAATTTAAAATTTTGTTGGTAACTTTCTACTTTCACATTTGGAAACACTGCAAAATTTTGAAACTTCCAAATTTCAAAATTTGATTTATTTGTTAAAGTGACATTTCAATTCGTAATTGTCTCTATCAACGAAGAATCTTTTTTAAAATGCACCAAACACCAGCTTTGAGGAATTATAAGGCCACTGAGTAACACCACCAACAAAAAATATGTTGTTGAGTTTCTATCCTAACATGGGCATGCCGTTCTTAGACTGCCTCCTTGCCAGTGCCAATATAATCCCATAGAGGTAGCATGGGCATACGCAAAAAACTATTACAACAAACACATACAATCCCAACCTTCATCCAAAGATAATGTTGACAAGTTATGGCGTTTAGCTCTCAGTAATTTTACAGAGCAAATGTGGAAGAACAGTATTGCTCATTGTGAAACACTTCTTGAAAATGACTGGATAAAATACATGGGCACTTGCAGTGTGGTAGACAGGGCCGGACTGGCGTATCGGGCGATCGGGCGCTAGCCCGATGGGCCGGTGGTCGACGGGGCCGGTGGGCTGTTGGTTAATCACGACCACGTATTAACGTGTACTAATGCTCTCTGGTGGAACGCTGCGACCGGAAGATTGCTCACAAAAATGTTCTACGAATTATGAATGTTAGCAGGGTGCGGGGTGGAGTCTGCATGTTGACTGTACAATTCTGCAATGTGAAGGTGCAACGCAACGCACGGCTTGCCGCTTGCGTCATTCTATTTCAGACAATCACAGAGTAATCCGTACGCTTTGACTGCCATTCGTCTCGATAATCTGACACCAAAATACGCTAGGCGCTAGGATCATAGAGTGAATTTCTACAATTTTAACGTGTTACAAAGTATTTATCGATGTGGTTACTGTTAAGTGTTCTGGTTTTAAATCGTTAAAAAAGATTTTCTGCAAGTAAGTCGAAAAATCAGTTTATGTGGCGCTAATACTAGAACCCGAGAATACTTTATATATTTGATATTTTTTCAATATTTCGTTATTCTTTTTACATGCTCTAAAAGGATTTTAAAGATGAGTGATAATAGTAACGAAAATGACAACAAACGACAAGTCAAAGCATCGAAGAGAAAAGGTGGAGCGGAAAAAGAAAGGGAGAAACGAAAAAGACTTTTGAAAATAAGTGCGGAGAGTTGCCATAGAATTTCGGATTTGTTTGTTGCAGAAATAAATAAATTGGAGGATTTGCAAAATAGAGATAGTGACAAAACTGAAACCCAAGATAATTACCAATATGCAACAAAAAATGATGATGCTTCTCAAGCGGAGACTAGTTCTATTCCGGTCGAAAATGCTGAGGAAAACATAGAAGTATTAGATTATGTAGAAGAAAATGTGAGTGAGACAAACAACGACGGACAAGATAAAAAAGATGAAAACAAAGACTAAGCCTTTTTCTTCACAAAACCATCCTGCAACAACGAGCTAGAATTAGTTTTGAAAAGTCATCCACCACAGTCCATTGACAGCTTCGAAAGCAATTACAATTCTAAATTAATATATTCGAGAAAGTCTGGCTCAAAAAGGACGTGGGTTTCAATAGCTCTAAGAAAATGTTTCATTGTTGGGTGTGCTTAGCGTTCTCTAACGACACGGAGGTGAATACCGTTTCTGATGGTATCCATTTTTCGGTAAAACATATATACACAAGGTTGGAAGAGCTTGAGTCAACCATGGCACATATACTCAGCACTGAAGCTTACCTAGTCCATAAGGAAAATAAAGATGTACACAGTTTGCTGTTTTCAAGTGCTACTGCAGAAAGGAAGGCAAACATTGAAAACAACAGGCAGATACTGGAAAGGGTGATTGAAACTATAAAATTAATTGGAAAACTTGGTCTAAGCTATAGGGGTGATACCCAAAATGAAGCAGGGTATTCTTTATTACATGAAAATATTGACCATGGAAATTTTTTATAAATTGTCTTGCTTATTTCAAAATTTGATCCTTTATTGCGAAAACATGTTGAAGAGGTAGCTAAACAAAGCCAAAAACGCCTTAAAAGGGTAAGTCATTCGAAAGGGAGAGGTAATTTAGTTACTTTTTTTCAAAGTCAACTGCTAATATAATAATAACGGCAATATCTAACCTCATTAAGGAAAAAATTGCGGATGAAGTTAAAAACGCCAAAATATATTCTATTCAAATTGACACTACTCAAGATATAAATGTTGTTGACCAATGTTCAGTAGTAATTCGTTATGTGAAGGATAGTAAGGTATATGAGCGACTAATAAGACTAATCAACTGTACTTCTAGAAAGGGAAAAGACATGTATGAAGTTGTTTTTTATATTGTTTGTATTATCTGAGTTATGTTTTTGTAATATATATTTTATTTTAAAAAAATATTGTTTTTTGTCTAATAATTGGGTTTGTTTGCCAAATAAGTCATTTTTGAAATGGGCCGGTTTGGGGTCACTCGCCCGGGCCGGTTGAAACATCCAGTCCGGCCCTGGTGGTAGATATTCCTCCAGTCACAATATCGTTAACTGAATCTGATACTGATGAGTCCGACATGGAATTCTCTTCAGACTCTGAAACAACAGACTGATTGTGGAAATATAATAGTTATTTACTATACAAGTGGGATGCTTACATAACTCGTGCTACTCACTCGTTTGTAACTTACACACACGTATATTAATGATGCATTATCACACATGTATTGTACAAAATTTTATCTACGACTGCCTAAAATTGAGAAAAGTGCATTAAGAGAAATGTCAGATCTGTCATTTTCAAAAATATTTTAGTAGGCAAATGTCATTATGTCATTCATTTAATGAGCTTCATTACTTAACTGAAGTAGTGTCAAATGAGTGACGTAATGCGTTACTTACCCCACTGGAGTAGATAAAAGTATAAACCATTCAATAGTTATTTGCCAAGCAGGTAGACATGGAATTTTGTTTTTATGTTTAAGAAAATTAAAACTCCCTAGAATCTCTTTCTGACACTTTATCAGAATCAGCTGTTATGTACAGGAGGCTCACTAAAGTGTCTAATTTGATATTTTGAGGTTAAACGTGCAATGTTGCCAGTGCTTTCATACTTTGTTTGCCACTAGGCATAATATATATGGACATCAGCGTTATGGATACCTATCTGTCAAATTGTAATACTAGAGCAATATGCCAAAAGTAATTAAAGGTGACACAAAACTGAAAATTACGAAGGCCTACAGGCATTATAAAACCAACAGGCCAGATCTTACTGAAACTGAAATCCTTGCCCGGCTTACTGATATTTGGGATGCAAGTATTTATGCATAAAACTTAACTGTTGCTTTAATTTTGGGCTTTGTACTGTTTTAGGTGTCCGAAAGAACTATAAGAAGTATTATTGGGCGGGACAATTTTGAAATTAAACCTTTTGGCCCACGACCTAAAAATGATACATACTATAAAAATTTTGCATTTCGGGAAGATTTGCAACGACAGATTTGGAATTATCACTTGAATCACTTTACTTTGGCTAGACTATTAAAGGACGTGCGTGAAAATTTCGAATTCGATAAGGGGAAAACGACCTTATATAATATTCTAAAATCAATGAGTTATAAATACAAACATGTAAACGGACGTAAAATTCTATGTGAACAGAAACATGTTGTTGCATCCAAAATTACTTATTTGAGAAAATTCTTGCAATACCAAAAGCCTAGTGAAAATATAACATTCGTGTACCTAGACGAAATCTGGATTTATCAAAATGGATCTAGCATCCGACAATGGGTACACGATTCTGAAATTAAAAGCAATCCGTCTAAAAATAAATCGGAGGGAAAGCGTTTCACTGTTTTGTATGCGGGAACTAAATTTGGGTTTTTGGAAGGGTGTGATCTATTCTTATCTTCAACTAATAACGATAGGGATTATCACAAAACCATGAACGGGGAGATTTTTCAAAATTGGGTGGTTAATCAGTTACTTCCTGCTCTGAATAAAATTCCTGGTAAATGTGTGGTAATCTTGGACAATGCACCGTACCATTCCGTGCAGTTGGAAAAGTTACCCTCACTTAATTGGAAGAAGGATCAGATGCAGGATTGGTTGATTAAACAGAATGTCAAAATTGAGGGCAAAATTACAAAAAAACATCTTTGGAGTTTAATTCAACCTTTTAGGAACGACAATAACAAACGTTACGTGACTGACGAATTTTTGAAAGAGAATGGTCATGAGGTTCTTGGATTACCTCCGTACCATTGTCAATACAATCCTATTGAAATGGCATGGGGTTCTGTAAAACTTACTACAACAAGCATATAAATTCTCAGCTTTCATCCAAGGATCAGGTTAAGAATTTATGGCTTGAAGCTCTTTCAAAGTGTAACTCCGGCATGTGGCAAAATTATTGTGATCATTGTGAAAAAACTATTTCGGAAGACTGGGCGAAACATATGGGAAATATTTCGTTTGAAAACATTCCACCTTTCATTATTTCATTGGAGGAATCTGAGTCAGAATCAGGTAGGTATTGATAATGATTCAGATACTAGCAATGAAACAATGGAAGTGGAATAGGGGGTTTTTGGCATCAAAATTATTGTTTATGACATGGAAAATAAGTGGCTATCTTCTGATAATCCACACCACGCAACTCCCAACGCTGATCCGGCCCCAGTGTAAACCAAGCTCAATACGTTTCTCGTATGAAAATTTAAAGCCGCTCGAAGTTTAGACCAGCACACCGACATCCATGCCAACAAGGAATCTCATTCGCAGTCTCATATTCTTTACATTTGCATTTATTTAAATGTGGAAGCATTAATTTATAAAGTCGATGAAAATTGGATTTATTCGATTGAAGGCTCCTTTAGGAAATTTAATGAGGAGTTTCCCGCGACAGCTATACAATATAAGGTATTTAGTGATGCTTTATCAAGAATGGTCCATACCTTCCGCGAAACTGGAAATGTACACCGGAAGCAAGGCAGTGGTCGACCAAACATAAGCACTGAAGAAGTAGTTAACAATGCGAGACAAATTGTGCAAGAACAACCACACGTATCTGTTCGCCATTTAGGACAGCAATTAAATGTTTCGTATACAACATCTCATAGGATATTAAGAAGCAATTTGCATTATTTTCCGTACCGGTTGCTGCCAAACGATCCTCCGGTTAGATTGGAATTCTGTAACTGGTTTATCAATAATTTAGGAAATAGCGATAATGCGTTTGAGAAAACTTTCTTTACTGGTGAGGCATACTTCTATTTATCTGGCTATACTAATTCACAAAATATGAGTATGTGAAGCTCCGAGAATTCCAATTTTTATGTTGAAGAACCGCTTCACCCCCCAAAAAACGGGGTTTGGGCTGCAATTAGTAAAAGAAGAGTTATAGGTCCTATATTTTGTGAAGGTAAGTGCAGCAAAACGATTAAATTTTATTTTAATAATTCAAACTTTAGGTTTGCTAAATGCACAACAATATCGTATTGACATTTTATCGCCGTTTTTTGAAGAGTTACGTGACGATGAATTACAAAAGGGTTACTTTCAATAAGATAGGGCAAGACTTCACACAACACAAGAAAATTTAAATTTACTTGGAGAGTTTTACGAAATCAGAGTTATTAGTCAAAACATGTCTACAGTGCGGCCTCCGAGGTCTTGTGACTTAACTCCCTGCGATTTTCTTCTGTGGCCATATTAAAAAAAAAATCATTTTTCAACTTCCACTGGACAATATTCAGCAACTTTAACAAAGAAGTAGTGGAAAAAATGAAGAAATCAATAATAATGCCGTAATATTAAGATTTGAGAATAGAACGAGTTAAGGAGTTTACTTCCTTAGGAACATTAATCTCTGAAAATTTAACTTACACACAAGAAATTAAATCAAGGTTAATAGCATCGAGATGTGCGGGCGCGTTAACTAGTAGTCCCCTGTCAAATGTACAAAAACAGGCTCCCGTGTGCTCCTTGATGATGCAAGTGTGGAAGTAGTCTCAATCTCTTCGTTTGACCTTGGAGAAACATAATTTCCATGGTGGCACTCTTGAAAATGGTGCGTTTGAATGCTGCGGGAAAAAACAAAATGGCCGCCATTGCAAACATGTTTTCCTATTTATATCAGTAACCGTTGGGATTATAAAAAAAAGTTTGAAACAAAAAATGTAGCTACACAGATTCTGCACAGAAAAGGTTATTGCAACTTTTTATGTAGAATCAACCGATTTCTCATAAAAAGTACTTTTATATTTTTCAAAAATAAAAATGAATGTCTCAGTATGAGGGTTTTGCAAGCGCATGCTTGACATTACTTACATAGACACTGGATAATTCTAATAATAATACGATAAACACTAATAAATTAAAAAATATCCCCTTTCCCTTATGTTGTGCCGTAGGAAATTGAAATATAAAATGTACCACTATAGTTTTAACCTTTAATGAAAATACTGTGGAAGAAATACAATGTTTACAGATTTATATAGAGAGAGTAGAGACAATCATACTTGTCACTCCTACAATTACATTTTTAATTACAATCATCGTCACTTTCAATGGAAATCTCACTTAGACCCAAATCTTCATCATCGTCTAGCTCACACTCTCCCATATTGTCACAACGATCGGGATTACCTTCGCACATGCACATTTCAGTACGCCGGAGTCCATTTCACTGACATGTACAGTCGTGTGCAAATAAATCTGGGACAATGGTTTTTTCATATGTAAATTGAGTTAAGATTTGAAGCATATCTCCATGGATTTCCTGCTATCAGAAACAGTTACATTAAACTTTGACAAGTAAATGAAAATGTAGCTCTTTCTGGTAGCAGAAAATCCATGGAGATATTCTCCAATTCTCAACTCAAGCTACATATAAAAAAACCATTGTCCCAGATTTATTTTCACACGACTGTACATGGAGGAGAGCAACGGCTTTTGGAGCATGAGCAGCGACAAAGTTCCAAGATAAGCTCTTGGGCACAAGGGTTGGTACAAGCAACAGGCTTGTATGCACTCCCTACTTTGTTCCATCCAAAATCTGAGGGTGGTGGGTTATTGGGATGCTGAATTAGGTCCTGATTCCACTCAAAGCACTGAAGGTGAGCCCTTAGTAATGCCGGATCCAGTGCAGATATTGTTGGAGGAAGGTTCTCATCTTGACATTGTTTCTGTGTAAACAACAACCATCGCACAGCTCCTATGTCGGTTAGATTGTTTTGGGGATATAAAGCTGACAAATGAACGCTTCCTAGAGATCCTGTATATAGTTTACTAACGCCCGGTCTTATAAAGGCCACTAATATGACGTTAACTTTAATTCGCTGTTAAAATAAACAAAAGCGTATCAAAACGTTAGTGCTACGACATTTTATTCATTAGTAAACAAATTTTGATGCGCTTTTGTTTATTTTAACAGCGAATAAAGTTAACGCCAAATTAGTGGCCTTTATAAGACTGGCTGTTAGAGTTGGGAAAACAGCCTGATTTCACACACATTTTTGTTCCAAATTAGATATTTAACATATGTCAAACAGAGAGGTTATGGCAACCAACTTTGCTAACTTGCCTTTGATGGGAGAGTTTTCAGAGTATGGATCATTTTTAGGATCTCCAGAACCGACTATTAGAAATATCAGAGCTGGGCAGTAATTAATTACTTTTTAATTAAATTACTAATTAAGTTCCATTTTGTTTATTTGCCTTGAAATTGAATTACTTTTCAAAATGCGGTAATTGTAATTGGCAATTGCCATTCTTGTTAAAAAGTACTTGAAAAATTACTTTTTCAAAGTAATTAATTACTACATTCAATTACTCAATTACTTTTATGTAATTAAATTACTCTAAAGTATTTAAATTACTTTACATGTATTTGAATTACCTGTGGTAATTGAAATTACTCGAGGTAGTTTAATTACTTTGTGGTATTTCAATTACTGAATTACTGACCTTGATTGGGTGCCAAATCTCAAGAACGCAAAAAAATAAGATAAGGTCTTATTAAGTTACATATTAAGCAAATGGCAATAGGGCATTCCGCGACCAATATAAACCTAAATTATTATTTCCTCTGACGAGTCGAATAACAGCAACTTTTGCATGTTGTACGACGCGTCACGAGCATTGGTGCGTGTATGTAGATGTGATCTGTAGCTTCCAATAGTGACACTAACATTTATTGTGAGAGACGCTAAGTGTAAGACGCTAAAACTATATTTGTGGTAAGTACATTACAGATTACAATACCTACGGTAAAAATATAATTTAAAATAGTTTCATTAGACGATATTGGTTCATAATACTTACATAATTATTTATTCATTTCAATTTGCTTGTTTTAAAATATGTACTGACATAGGGTGATACTGCCGTGCAAGTGTAACAGGCGTTAAGTTCAGAAATATACGTTTTTGAGTGAGGAACTGAACTAAACGGCCAAAATCCGATAACAACATTTAAACAGCGTAAAACACATAAATAAAATACCTAATTGCAAAATTCCATGCCTGGTTGACTCAAAAATGCAGTATGGGGTATGGCACTAATTCAATTGAAAAACGCCGTATAAGTTTACCGCATTCTTGAATTGAACATTTTGTAAATTATCCATTCTTTGTCGCTTTCGTGCCTTGTAATGCTCATATGCTGCTTTGTATACTGGCACATCGTGCATAATTTTTACGGACTGCTGCAATTTGTAGCTTCGATTATTACTACAAATTTGGAATAGTCTTATAAAAATCACGACTTTCTTATAATTCCGCTCACCTCATCCAACATTACTTCTTTACGTTATACAGGGTGCTGCGTTGACGGACGAAACATACAAAACCCTCAACCCTCATACTAATTACAAGGCATTCAAATATTGGCGTCTTAATGATTTTACACAAAATTCCATTTAGTTTTTTAAAAGAACAGTGCATAGTGACCAAATTTACATAATTTCAGATATTTTACTGCCCTAAACTAAAATCAATAGGTATTATTAAAGATGTTGATAAGATGTTGAAATTTGAAGTAAAAATA
This sequence comes from Agriotes lineatus, assembly GCA_940337035.1. Taxonomy (NCBI): domain Eukaryota; kingdom Metazoa; phylum Arthropoda; class Insecta; order Coleoptera; family Elateridae; genus Agriotes; species Agriotes lineatus. Next base: position 101,485,766 of record OW679201.1, read on the forward strand.
TGAAAGCATCCTGAGCAATTTAATTGTCGACCGTTGACTGTAATTTTATGAAATACGTATTTTCTTCCGTTTCTTATACGGAATACGGAATATAAAAGTAATGTCAACAGCAAGCTTTAGAATTCATTAACTGTCATCACTGTTGTTGCTGTCATAAGTTTATGTTTTTATATTATACGCTGATATCGTAATTGAAAATTCTAAAAACTGCGGTCTCTAAAGCTTGCTGTCGACATTAGTTTTATTTACAATGGCCAACCCTTATGTAATTTCTTTTTGACCACATGGTATAAAGGTCTCTTGAATGTAAAAATGACTTCATTGTTACGTGCTTGAGCAAATGTATTTTGTCTTTGTATCTGCTGTACAAGTTCTTATTTCAGCGGTTTTCAACTAGGTTTATCAGTCATCTGTCAACTTTCAACAGTCCCTGATCAACACCAAATTGATATTTTGTTTTAAAATTTCAAAAGTTACCTAAAACATTTTTATAGCTATTTTTATAGCTATTTGTATTACTAGGGAGGAAAATGTATGATTCCCTCTCGCGGATGTAGTTTAATTCTTCAGCGTTAGCGAGAACAGTACCTAATCAATTGTAATCATGCAAGGGAGGAAACGACGTTTTAGTCCAGAGTTATACCAAATACTATCTAATAGTAGATAGTCTTTGGTTATACATACAACACTTCTACATTTTATGATGAGACTATCTCTTGTATTCAGCTGCATTCAAAAATATTTAAATATGAAAACCAGGAGGTTAGCTGATTTATTATCACATTGCCTCCCGTCTCTAATGTCAACGGCAGTCAATGTATTATATTCACTCCTACTGCCATTGGAAACCGACCAGGGAACTAAACGTATATTTTCGGGAAACCCCTAACAGGCGACAAAAATGTTACTTTCATATATAGCGGTAAAAAATATTTTATAAGCCAACAAAAAATGCTCAAGTTGCGCCAATTGAAACAGCACGTAGCGTTCTTCTACAAAATCTAAATAGAAATTTGTTGTCAAACAATTAAAAAATCCAATGCTCCACCCTGTATAGTTAGGTAAGTTACATATGTTCGTCATTCAGCCTCATGTTAGGCGTATTTAATAGTAAATTGTTCTACAAGTTAAAAAAGTGAAAGTTTAATTTACTAGCTAGCGAAACAAAGCGAGTGGATTAATTTATCACGAACAGGGAAAAATTACTTGTATAACATATTCAGCCTGCTATTTTTTCTAATATAATTACAAAATCTAAACAAAATTAAATTCGACATTTCTTCATACTAAATTTTTTTTTTAAATCGGCAGTGAAGAACGTCGGAATCGTCAAATAAAATACGAGAAATGGGCAGTGAAGTAATCCATTGTTTTACGACCTTTTGTAGGCGGCTGGGCGATAGGTAAACATCAACATAACCTACAAAAGTTGGTTCAAATGTTGTAATTTCGCGATTTCTCGATTTAAAAAAACAATGTACTCCTCGACACCGGAAGTTCCTTTTTATCCCTCATGTGGTTTATTTGCTTTGGCCCTACGGGCCTCGGCAACTAAATCCGCAATCGTGATAAAAAGCTCAACTTCAGTGATAACTTATGTGGAAACTAATACAGGGTGATTCAAATTAAGTGCGCACCATTGCTGTCTTTGTTATTATTAATTTTAAAAAGTAGGTTAAATTAGCAAACTAGTAGTGTTTTTGGCGCTGATTAATATGCAATTAATAAAAAAACAATCGAATAACGAGTTTGCGACAAAATTAAAAACTTTTAGTTTTTTTTTAAATAGAACACCCTGTATATATTTCAAAAACTTAAAATAAAAATTTTATTTGTGATATAAAAGTCTTAATACACTATTGTCTTAAAATGAATATTAAAGAAGTTAGGGGAGATTTTAGTTTACCTATATCAGCAATACACCGTACTTACGAAAAATTCATAGTAGACTGCTACTAAAAACAAAAACAATAGCGTAACCATCAGAACTGTCAAAATCAATTTATCGTACGTTTGGTTGTCAAAAGTAATTAGTGTTGTTTATTTATTTCTTATTGTTTTTTGCTGTTTCTGGTTATCAGACTTAAAACAAGCCTGCAATGAATTTTTACAGTAGAATAATGTATGTATTTATCTATAAACTGAAACTTGCGATAACTTCTTTAGTATTCATTTTAAGACAATAGTGTATTAAGAGTTTTATATCACAAATTCATTTTTATTTCAAGTTTTTGAAAAATATACAGGGTGTTTCATTTAAAAAAAATATTTTTTTAAAATTTTGTCGCCGAGTTATTCCATTGCATATTAATCAGCACCGAAAACACTACTAGATTGCTAATTTAACCTACTTTGTAAAATCAATAATAACAAAGATAGCAATGGTGCGCACTTAATTTGAATCACCCTGTATAAAAAAATATAAATTTGAACTTTCAAGTCCCTATACCTTCTTACTGAAGGGACTTTGTACTAAGATATATTAGGTTTAATCGGTTTATTGTAACCTAATGAAATTATGCCAAATCGGTATCCCATTTTTTTGGAACACCCTGTGTAATTGTTATCCTTGAATTTATTTATTTACTTACATCTTACATCAAAACAAACTCAAACTTTTGGTTTTGTTAAACGGTGCATGTAGCTACAAGATTTAATTACCAAAAAACCTTCAAAAGTGAAAGAGTATGTATATGTACGTTACTATAGTTAACAAAACATAAAAATTAAACATTTTTAGATTACGAATCGGCACGACACTAATGATAGCTGCAACTTGCAAGAAAGTTCTACTAAATACAACTACATATATGACAATCATTTTTATTGAAAGTAATTGATGTTGTACAATTACAATTACTAAGTAATTGGTAATTAAATTACTATTTCCTGTGAGTAATTGAATCTTTAGTAATTAAACTACTGCATTGGGCGGTAATTGGTAATTAGTAATTAATTACTTTTTAAAAGTAATTTGCCCAGCTCTGAGGAATATACGGCCAATTTAGTTAAGATTTAGATTTACATGTGTGAAATTATCGGTCGTAACATGTTACAAAATATGTAAAAACAGCACTTTTATCACACATGCCTTACAAAAAGTGATCCAAACCAATCAAAATGTATCCCGTTCATTGCCCAACTCTTAGTAACCTATATACAGGGACTCTAACGCTTCCAAGCTAGTCCTGACATCTGTGACATGTGTTATACGTTTGGCAGTACTGAAGTGTATTGTCAGTCTATGTCAAATTCGAGATTAGTAGGTTAGGTTTTGTTTATTCTTTGACACAGGCTGTCACAAAACTTAACCTGCAAATCTCGAATTTGACATAGACTGACAATACACTTCAGTACTGCCAAACGTATAACACATATCACAGCCTGCCCTAATTGGTTTTTTAATTGATCTCTCGTTATAATAATAGCTTAATATACCGTGAAATTTTTTTATAAATTAATAACAGGTCCTAAAAATAATGTCAAGAATGTAAATAGGCGCTTCAAAACCGTTATACTGAGACATATTCATTTTTATTTTTGAAAAATATAGAAGTACTTTTTATGAGAAAATGGTTGATTCTACATAAAAAGTTGTAATACGTTTTTCTGTGGAGAATCTATGTAGCTACATTTTTTGTTTGAAACTTTCTTTTGTAATCCCAACGGTTACTGATATAAATAGGAAAACGTGTTTGCGATGGCGGCCATTTTGTTTTTTGCCCGCAGCATTCAAACGCACCATTTTCAAGAGTGCCACCATCGAAATTATGTTTCTCCAAGGTCAAACGAAGAGGTGGAGACTACTTCCACACTTGCATCATCAAGGAGCACACGGATGTACTTTTGACAGGGGACTATAGTATAATGTCTTCAAAACAAATCTCGCTAAATGCAGACCTACGGCTCATAAGACTGTAATTCGACCCACAGCTACGTATGCATGTGAAACATGGACGATGAATGTGGCAGATCAAGACATGATAAGTAGGTGGAAGAAAAAAATGCTGCGAAAAATATTTGGAGGGACTCGAACGGAGGATGGTTGGAGAAGACTTACAAACGAAGAGGTACAGGAGAAGTATGGGGAGCCAAGTATAGTTGACTTCATTAAAGCTCAAAGATTAAGATGGTTTGGGCATATATGGAGAATACCAGATGGAAGAGCTACTAAGATAGAATTGGAAGGCAGAGCGCAAGAAACTAGATGAAGGGGGCGACCAAGGAATAGGTGGAAGGAGGCAGTAATGGAAGACATAGCAAGGAAAGGAATAGAAGACTGTAGAAATAAAATCATGAATAAGGGATAATGGAGACAGATTGTTATGCAATGAGCCTAAAGTGGCTTGTAAAAGCTTTATTTATTTATACTGAAAAAAATACATAAATTGTATTATTTAAATATTTTTATCTACTCCAGTGGGATAAGTAACGCATTACGTCACTCATTTGACACTATTTCAGTTAATGTAATGACTTCATTACGTAACTGAAATAGTGTCAAATGAATGATATAATGACATTTTCCTACTAAAATATTTTTGAAAATGACAGATCTGACATTTCTCTTAATGCACTTTTCTCAATTTTAGGCAGTCGTAGATAAAATTTTGTACATTTGTTTCTTGCTACCTGTGCTATGTTGCTCCACGTAGCAGGTAGGCGGCCTGCGCTACGTTTGTGCATTTTTGGTTGCCAGTCAAGTAATTTTCTAGACCATCTTTGTCTTCCTTGTCATACCGTATGTCCGGCCCTGCCCCATTTTAGTTTTGCTGCTCGTTCAACTACATCTTCCAGTCGTGTTCTTTTTCTAATTTCTGTATTTCTTACCTTGTCCTTTAGTGTGATGCTTAAAATTCTATTTTCCAAGCTGATATTACATTTTTTTCCATCTAATTCTATTTTTTTGTCAGCAGGAGTGTTCAACATGATCTTAGTTTTTTGAGCATTCAATCTTCGATTCTTTATTGAGTCCTTTTATTGGTTTTTCTAGTTCTTCCATGCTTTTGGCTATTAATACTATGTCGTCCGCTTAAATTTGTGATATTCTCTCCGTCAACTTTGATTCCTTCATCGGTCCAATTTATATTTTGAAAACATTTTCCAATGTTAAGAGTAAACAGCTTTGGGGAGAGAGTATCTCCTTGTCCAACTCCTCTCTCGACGAGTAGTCTAATTGTGTCTGTTGCACTATCCATTTTGATGTGTAATGTTGCCCTTTTATATATTATTATTATTATTATGAGCGTATTAGGTTCCACTGTTGGCCAAAGACCTCCCCCTTCTTCTTTCCATTTCTTTTTGTTTGTTTTCTTCTTCCACCATAGTTTTCGTCCCATTTGCTCTATTTCTTCATCCCATCTTACTTTTGGAGGACTTCTCTTCCTGTGTCCTCCCTCGGCATCCATTGTGTTATCCACTTGGCCTATCTCTCATCTGACATCCTGCCTAAGTGCCTTGCCCAATTCCATTTTAAATTTTTACATTTCACTAATACGTTTTCTGTCCCTGTTTTATTTCGAATGCCTTTTAAGCTCACTTTGTCACTTAGTTTATATATATTTTTAATTCACAGTGAGTAACGGGAATCAATACGACAGTTGTCTAAAGCTTAAAAGATATATTTTAATTCAATAATATCTAAAGCTTTTTTGAGTTTTTTGTAATCCACGAAGGCTACTACTAGTGGGATATTATAGTCATTGCATTTTTCAATTATCAGCTAGATACTTTGTAAGTGCTTGTTGGTGCCAAATTTCTTCTGAAACCCAGCTTGCTCCATGGCTTGGTAATTGTCCAGTTTACGAGTCAGTCGGTTTGCGATTAGATATATGAGAATACAAGGAAAACAATCCAGATATGATTGTGATACATCAAAGGGCAGGAAAAGAAGGAGGAAAGACAACATAACAGATTTCTCATAAAAGAGCAAGAAAACAAGCAGGACACCGGTGCAAGTAAAAGAGAGAGATGTAGACATCAAAGGCATAGAATAGGTAAAAGAAATGATGAAAGGAATGATGGAAGAAATTAAAGGAGTTAGAAAAAGACAGCAAGAATGTAGAAATGAAATAAAGCAACTTAGGTACGAAAATGGAAAATTGAAAGAAAAAGTGGAAACATTTATAGAACGAAAAGTGTAAAAGTGCCGATCAGCGTACATAGTCAAACCACAGTATAAACAGCAATCAGTAGGGACAGCTAGCTTAATTTCGATGTCAGATTTCCAGTACGCATGTCAGGGGTTTGGCGGTCCTTCACAAATTTACCGACCGCGGCGCGGCACTCGCTTTCCGTAAGCGCCGGTTCGGAAATCAGCTGTAGCCGTTTATGACAGCTTGTTGTGGTTAAACGTGGTTATAGTGTTTATTGTCAATAACGATGGAGAAAAAACGTGAAAAATGTAGTAATATTTGTGCGGTGGCGTTTTGTAAGACAAATTCTCAAACTCCGGCCGCAAGTTTATATAGATTTCCAAAAGATGTAGCAAGGTAATTAACGTGAAAATACGACGAATTTTGATATATTTATAAATGTTTGTTTCTATCATTTAATATTACATATATTCTATTTATGATGTCCAGGTGCAAGCAATGGACAAAATGGTGTGGTTGTCAACATTTACTGCAATCTGTGACCTGCTTATACTCGTCTATGTATCGAGTATGTTCGCTTCATTTTGAAGAAAAAATGTTCAAAACCAGTCAAGGAAGGGTGAAACGGTTAATGCCCGACAGTATGCCTACATTAAACCTTCCGATAGCAGAGGAAACGGTAGTGACTAGAGATCACAGTTACAGTATTTTTACTATCACAAGTAAGTGTTATATTATATTCTTGTATAAACGTAAACTTTATGTGCAGTTGTAAAAATAAAATTTAGAACGACTTGTAAAATAGGTTGGCTAAAGTTCCAAGTAGTGCCACTAACGAAAATGACTTAGGTGTACTCATTGTTTTAAAGAGACTGCCGTTTAGATGAAATTATTAGGTATAGAGATGTGCCAAAAAATCTATGCAAGATTTCAAACACTAATGCCTGTATGAATTATTAATATTAACATTTTTTTAAATTTTAGCTCATCCTCTTTCTGAGGTACAAAATGCAACACAAGAAGAGTCTGTCGCAATGGAAATACAGAGTGATCCTGGTCCTTCTGGATTACAAATGACACCGACTTTAATGGAGATAGACAATTTAGTTACTAATGAGGTTAGTGTAGGAACACAGTCGCCATTATTGATGAGTCCAGAAATAGCTACTCAAACAACACAAACGTTAACTGGCCATACTCCCAGAAAACAGAAGTTAAGAGCTAAAATACATTCGTTGCGGTCAAAGGTCACAACTATGCAAAGCAAATTGGAGAAGCATGAGGAAGATACTTCGGTTGTCGCAACTGCAACACTGGTCGACTTCAAAAAGCTGTGTGATAAATTTTTACCTCCTCCATGCGCCAGTTTTGTTAAATTACAGGCTGATTTACATAAAAAGTCGCCTCACCAAAGAAGATATTCTCGAGAGTTTCTGATGACGTGTTTAAGAATATATTTTATGGGGCCAAAAGCTTACAGAGATGTTAGTAATATATTTATCTTGCCTACAAAAAGAACCTTAAATCGGATTACTGAGAACATTAATTTTAAACCAGGTTTCAATGAATCTCTATTCCAAGTATTTCAAGAAAAAGTCGATGCCTTTGAAGATATCGACAAAAATTGTTGTCTTTGTTTGGATGAAATGTCCATAAAGTCCCACTTGTTTTATCACATCAAAAACGATGAAGTAATTGGATTTGAAGATTACGGAGAAGGAAAGTATTTCCGACCAGCGTTAAATGTTCTGGTGTTAATGGCAAAAGGGATCTACAATAACTGGAAGCAGTCCTTTGCTTATTTTTTTCCCCATAATACCTGCGGAGCCGTAGATTTAAAGAGGATTATTGAAAAAAGCATTGATAAATTAAGGAGCATAGGTTTAAATGTAAGAGTTCTTGTGACCGATATGGGATCCAGTAATATTAGTGTGTCAAATATGTTAAATGTTACAGTAGATAACCCAGTATTTAAAGTTGGAAATGAGGAAATTGTTTATTTGTTTGATGTCCCGCATCTCATAAAAGCTGTTCGAAACAATTTGAGAGACAATATATTTCATTTTGATGGAAAATCGACATCTTGGGAGTATATTGCTCATTTCTATAACTGCGATAAGAAACTAAGTAGAAGATTAGCACCACGTTTAACAGATGCCCATATCAATCCATCAAGCATGGAAAAAATGCGGGTTTATCTTGCAGCTCAGGTTCTAAGTGCATCAGTTGCAGCTGGCATGACAACTTATGTAACCCTAAAGGAATTGCCGTCGGAAGCTTCAACTACTATAGAGTTCATCGAACGTTTTGATCGGCTATTTGATATTCTAAACTCATCAACAACCAGTAATGCAAAGGAATACAATCGAGCATTTAAGGGTTTAGATTATCAAAAGGAGTTCTTAAATGAAATGTTGGACTTTTTAGGAAAACTTAAAGTTTTTAATAACAAAGGCATTGAAGTAACCAACAGAATAAAGTCACGTCGTTTTCTCATGATAACGATTAAAGGAGTGCTTATTTTGTGGGATAAATTACAACCCTTGGGCTTTGAATATTTGCTCACAAGACGATTGTGTCAAGATGCACTCGAAAATTTATTTGGATCTGTCAGGCAACAAAGTGGCAATGCAGTAAATCCCACCCCCATTCAATTTCAGAGGGCATTTAAAAAATTATTTACTCAAAATTTTTTTAAGTCTGAAAAGCAGAACTGTCTACCTGATCTTGAAAAAGTTTTAAATTTAAACTTAGGAAACATTCAGAGGTATGTTGACAACAGCTTGTTAGTGAACTCCAATGGTGACACAAATCTTACACTAAGAGATTGTGATTACAGGTTTCACAACGTCGAAAAGAATTCTGTGAGATATATTTGTGGGTATTTGGTCAGAAAGTGTTTGTCGGTACATACATGTAATATATGTGAACAATATGCGAATGAGTATCAAGACTTGGATGATACTACCTTGTATTGTAAGTTTCGTGCTTATCAAACGAAAAATTCTGAAGTTTTTGGGAAGTTATATATGCCAAACAACAATTTTTTTATATATATTTGTGAACTTGAACAATTATTTGAACAAAATTTCGAAAAATTAGTTTTATTGAAAAATACTTTATCAGACTTCAACATAATATTCAATTCAACAACTTTAAATCATCCTTGTGAAAATTTTCCCCACATTTATTTAGTTAAACTGTATAGTAGAATGAGATTATTTTATTCCCTTAAATTTATCAATGCCAATTTCAAATTTACTAATAGCAAAGGTGAGAGAACACACAGGAAAAAAATTATTTGGCAACATGCATAGATTAGTTTTCGTCCGATTCTGATACCAATTTTTAGTTTCATTTCTTACTTTGGAATTTTGAATAAATATATGTACACTTGCTTTCAAAACTTTCGCGTACACATTCAAAATCAAGTAACAACGATTTTGCAAAATTTTAGCTTTGTCAACGGGTAATTTTGAAATTAGGTTAAAAATGACATTGACAGCATGTGCTGTGTCAGTCGAGGCATTTTGACTTTTCAAAAATTTAAATGTAAGAGTTGATTAATTACAACCCTGATTTAATACAGCGAAAAATAGGTGTACGCGAAAGTTTTGAAAGCAATTGTACCTAGTGTTATGTTAAAAGTCAACATGTTAACATGTTTATTTAATTTATTTTAAGGAGTACTGTTTGGAGTACAGGGGACAAATTATTATTTTATTGTAAATTATTTTTAGTATTTTAATATTGCGTTGTAATAGGTTAGCCAGAGGGTTATAAGTGTGTTTTGTTTATCCAGTTGATCTTTGTATTTTTTTTACATTTTATATTTTTAGTTTTATTGAGAAATTTATACACTTTACTTTTGTTTAGTTCCTATTTGTACTACAAAATGAAAAATGCACCCTAAATATAATTTAATAAAATTGTGTACTGTTTATGTATTTCAGTTTTTATCCATCAGTTGTGCAGATAAGTAACAAACAACTGTCATGTGTTTATATCTTTGTATTTTTTAACGTTTTATATTTTTAGTTTTATTGAAGAATTTATACTCTGTACTTTTGTTTAGTGCCTATTTGTACTACAAAATGAAAAATGCACCCTAAATATAATTTAACAAAATTGTGTACTGTTTATGTATTTCAGTTTTTATCCATCAGTTGTGCAGATAAGTAACAAACAACTGTCATATGTTTATATCTTTGTATTTATTTCGTTTTATATTTTTAGTTTTATCAAAGAATTTATACTCTACTTTTGTTTAGTTCCTATTTGTACTACAAAATGAAAAATATACCTTATATACAGTATGAAAAAATTTTAATACCGGGCCGTCATGATTTTGCATTGCTTAAAACAAAAAATTACAAGTTGTTAGTATGAAGCTGAGTTTTGTATTTAGACTTATTCTTTCATTACAAACAACTTTTTCTTATAACATTTTCCTCTAATATCAAAATTAAAGATACCTCTCTCTTTTGCTATTTTCACATTTCATAATTTATAGACACCCCGTATAACAAATTTCAAATTTCTCCACGGCACTATTGTTTTTATAAGAAGCTAAAACGTTTATAAAGAATGACTTCTACGAAAAATTGAAAATAATAAAGCTTGTCCCTCTTGTAAACTCAATCCGGGGACATACTGTCTTAAATGTGTCATTTTATACAAATATTTTAAAGGTAGAAAACGGCATATTATTAATTTTTCTCGTAGTTACTATCGTGAGAATCGCCAGGATAGTCTTTGCTAATGTGAAGCTTGTGGTCAATTTTCAAATTTTAGCGCATTTTCTACTAGCGCCATCTAGTGACAAGTTAGTGAAGGACCGCCAACACAGCCATGTTGGTTTTAAACTTGACATAAGAACATCAAAGGAGCCGACGCTAGCTGTCCCTACTGATTGCTGTTTATACTGTGAGTCAAACCAAGGAATGAATAATCTATGGCAGTGGCAAAGTTCAATAAATGGGAAGACAAACTAAAGATGATGGAAAACAAAAGAAATTTAATGGGGAAAACCTTATATATAGATAACGATCTAACACATACATAATCTATAACCCCCTATACCGTTTACAACCGAGTAGGAATAAACTGTTCGATATTTATAAGACTTTTTGCCTAATATAAAATTTGAAATGTTATATAAAATATTCCAGTCAAAGGAATGCCTGTAAAGAGGATAAATTTTAATCTGTTTTTGAAAAGTAAAAATAATAAAAGCTTGATAAATTTTGTGACTGGGCACTGTTTCGACACCCACGGTCACAAAACATCAAATATTTTACATCTTTGTGGCTTTTCATTAAAATTATTTATAGAATATTTGTTAAATGTAACATGGCGTAACGAAAATATACAGACAGTCTCTCTTAATTTGTAGATAGGTAACACATCTTACAATCCGCAGGCTACCTTTTGTAAAATAGTTTAACCTTTATGACATGGCGTATTTTTATTTAAAACTGGTTTTGCAGTAGTTGTTTCTCGATTGTAAGATGTGTTGCTTAGGCATTTGCAAACCTTCAGGGGGTAATGATAAAATGACCACTCTGTATTTTGTAAAAATAGATAAGTATGAGTTAGTATCAGTTCTGTGAGTGGTGAACAACGAAAAAAGGTAGGTACGTTACCAGAATATAAAAGTAATTCAGAAGAAATAGAAGGGGTCGGCAGCAACCTCTAGAAAATATCGAAACAAGATGACAAACAATTGGAAAACGAAAAAGTGTTTGAAAATAAAGAATCTGCTAAAAGGTGAAGTCTGAAGGACGGTAAATATTAGTAATATTTATCGCTGTAAAAGATAAATATAGAAGAGAGAAATGTCAAGCTAAAATTTAGTTTAAATTATCCCTTTCATAATACAGAGATACTGTTATACCGATTACAGCTTCCGCATAGGTACCTGTGACAAAATACCCACAAAATCTAAACTTAAAATTAACAAAGTCGTAATAATTTAAGAGAAAAGATCTCCTTGGGGTTCAATACAAAATAAAGCCCAAAAAAAATAATGGACATTTTTGTTGAGAAGAAAGAACCATACCAAATATGACAGATCTTATTTCTTTTTCCTGTAGCCTATAGCCTATAGCTTATTTTGGATTTTGTTCTTTGTTTTTGCTTCGTACTCTGGTTGGGTTTATAGTCTAAGCATGAGGAGGTACTGGAGTCGCTGTTTCTCTCTGCACTCCTTCTTACTCTAGAATCCTTTACTAATTTCCATACACTTCTGATCACTAGCAAGTAATCTATTAATGTTTGCTTCGTTTTCTCTCTCTTTTCTTTTTTAGTGTTACTTGTATGCCTTTTTGATTTAAAATTTTGTATTAGCTTATTACAAGGTCATTTTCTATGCACATATTTATTATCCTGGTTCCGTTATCATTCTTTATACCTTCTCCGTATTTTCCTAGGCTTTCTCTTGTCCCCTTGGTTCTGTTCCTCACCCTTCCATTGAGCTCACCCATAACTATTATCTGTTCTCCCTCGCCATCTCTTCTTGTAATTCCTCGAAAAATAAATTATTTCTTTCTACTGTAGCATCCTCGCTTGGGTCAGTAGATTACTACTACTGTTGTTGTTTGATGTGTGCTTTTGTCTATCATGTGTACCACTGGAATTCTTTCGTTTATGCTTCTCCCTCTCTACTTCTGGTGCTCTTTTAGGGTGTACCACTAGTCTCACTCCTGCTCTTGCCCTTTCGTTGATTTTCACTCCCGAGTAGTATAATAGGTATCCTTTTGACATGCTTTCTACTGCTTCCCCTTTTTTCTTCGTTTCCGTGATTCCTAACATTTCTAATTTTGCTCTCTCCATTTCTTCTATTAGCTCGTTTTCTCTTCCACTCAGGCCTTTCACATTCCAAGTCTCTATTTTAGTTTCTCTGCTGCATTTGCTTATTTCCTCTTGATCGTACTTCCCTTATCTGTTATTTACATATAATTTCTGATTGTTTGGCTTGTCATCCCTCTTTATTTTCCATATAAGTTGCCTGTCCATCGCCTGTGGTTCGTTTTGCTATTTATAGTTTCTAGTTTGGAAAAAAAGGGGCGATCACCCTTATCTTTCTTCTGTAATTTTTCAGTGCTATTATCCCAGAGCCACGTGCCTTTTCCTATGATTAATTTCTTGTAGCCTAATATGACCTTCTTTCCTTGTGACCTCTCTATTTGGGGAGAGGTCTCTAATCTTTTTCTGAGTTGGTCTCTCTTCATGTGGTAGATGGTTATCTATTGAGATGGTATTGAGCCCGCTACTCAACTTGCAGCACAAATAAATAAAAAGAAAGTCAGAAAGCACAGAGTTGGGGTAGTTCATGCAACTGCAAGCTTTAGCGTATAAATTTCAATCCGTAATTACATTTGCAAAGAAATGCCGGTAGCAATGAAATGATTTGAGTAGAGAAGGCAAAGGGCAGAGCTCGTTTTTCATAGATTGGAGTCGATAATTTTAAATTAGCAAAAAATAAGAGATTTCTGCAAAATTAAAGCCGAATCAAATAAATAGAACTGTCACAGAAAGGTTTATAATATGTGCGTGTTAAATGAAGCGTAGATGTCAGAATAATTAAATAGGAAGTGTTTATGAGCAATCTTAAATAAAGGTAAAGGAAGCAGAATTATAATATGATACGGTGCAAAGAGCATAAATCAGGCAGAACATGGCAATTGTAATATTAGACAGCAATATTTGAAAATATGTGAAAAGCAGACAATTGATGAAAATACGAGGAAAAGGACACAGCAGGATGTAAAACAAAATTAGTGAAAAAAGTAAACTATTTAAAAACAAGTAAAGTGTAATTACGCGAGTGAGAAAGACAATCTAAATAATACAAAATGTTAGTGGCGCAATGAGACAGTAAAAACCAAATTGAAAAGACAATATTTTAGAAATAGAAATTTTTTGAATAATTTTAGTTATAAGTAATATTAGTTAAGAAAGTTATTGTATTGAACTTGGTCTACATCCGTTTTTATAATCTAGATAGACATTTGTTGATACCGACCATCGGAGAAAAACAATTGAATAGAAATTAATTCTTGACACACAGTTTTTGGTCTCTCATTTAAATGCAGTTTTAATATAGAAATATTTAATTTACAATAATAAAAAGTACACCATTGTGTAGCCAATTTACCAGTGCACCAGTGAAAGTGTGGGTAGCGAATTCCCTCACAAAAACTATTTTTCTTCGTTACCACCTTCCGAGGACTTCGGCCGAGACCAGCTCAAGATTACTATCTTCAGTCACGGGCAGAATTGAGTTCCTGAGCCCGAGATTTCAACGGAAGCATATCCGCCCAGAGTGTAGGAGGCTCCCACAGCAGCACCAGCATCGCAGGTTTCCAGCTTCAGGCAGATACTATCAGGAGACGCCATCCGAACGAGCTACCGCAACGCTGCAGAAAACTCAGGTTAGCTTTCAAACAAAGTATCGGCGTTAGAAACCGGAAAGTTACAATTAGAACAAGAGTACGTCTTACTGAAGAGAGATCCAGGCATATTAAAGCATCTATCGAAAGCAATTATCCAGTAATAACATAAAATCCGGATTTGCGGTTAGGAAAAACAATTGTATGTTAGCGTCTTTTAACAATCAAGGATCGGTTTTGCCTGAAAACAAAAGATAGATTAATGCCGTCGAAGGCGCGAGAATTCAAAAGTTACCTTATCGAATGCTCATAAAACTCCTTTTCTTAAATTAAATCACAAAATCGGACCGCAACAAAATAAACCGATTTGTGTAGAACTTTGACAGCGTAGCAAAGTAGCAACTGCGCGATCGAACTAAATTCACAGCCCATTGGAGTATCACACAAATTTTAATATTAACGTACCGGGGAGCCCAATATTAAATTGCAGATGAATGAAGTACAATAAAGGGCATAATACTGTTTTATTTGCAAGTAATTAACGAATCCAGTCAAAACAGAACTATTTTTAGTCAGTCTAAAATTTGACCTAAATAAAAATAAGTTTGCAGGTAGTAGTAATTACAATTAAAATAATCATATCATTTTATTTATCACATCATACCATTGCACTATATATAACGTTTTACCCATTAAATTTCTTTTGTTTTCCATCATCTTTAGCTTGTCTGCCCATTTATTAAACTTTGCCACTGCCATAGGTTATTCATCCCTTGGTTTTACTGTGTACGCTGATCGGCAGTTTTACACTTTTCGTTCTATAAATGTTTCCACTTTTTCTTTCAATTTTCCATTTTCGTACCTAAGTTGCTGTATTTCATTTCTACATTCTTGCTGTCCCCTTCTAATTTGTTACGTGTCAAAAACATTTGATATTAATACTAGTGTTGAATGAGGAATCTAGTGAGAGTGACGCGATAAAATTAATATCAGATTGGCTTTGTTCGTTGCTAGAGGAGATATAAAAACAACGTTGGTTTGTTTGAGAGAAAATTTGTATATCAGCTTTTAAAAAAGGCAAGAGTTTTCGTGAGGTGTAAATGACAATCTCGCCATTTAATATGGTTTGGTGATAGTAAAGAATTGGGTTACTGGCCAACCGTTCCTGTATGGGAGATCATTAAACGGATGTCATTTTTCCAGTGAATATTATATTCAAGCTGTGAAGCGATTTGGGAAACACGAATTCAACGATTGCGAAGTTTATTGCCTGTGAACAGGGTATGTAGTTTAATGTGGCATTTGCCTTTTGTTACCTGGAAATTCGATTTATAGCAACAACTATTAGGCGGAAAATCTTGGAAAGATAATCTACGGAGAATCAACCGCAGTCTTGGGGGTCGATGTGTAGCGAATGACAGCCGAGGTTAGGGCCTGTCAAGCTGACATGTGATAGGAGTAACGGGACGTATTAAATGTCTGCGAGTATATCGGCACAAAGATAAGTGTTTTAGCTAGAATCTGATGATATTTTTGCATATAAAAACTGTGTAACCATTAAACTTACGAGCGGTTTAAGTTAAGCTATTTGGGGTACCCTGCGTTAGGTTGTAATATTAAAGATGCTAATTGTCTGATCGATGGTAATAATGTTCTAGTAGTAATAAAACTAGCTACCAGTATTGCTTTCTTTCATTTTGATAGGGAGTTCAATAATCGTATTGTTATTAGTTGATAGAAAGTGAAGTTACAAGTTTCTTGGCTTATATCAGTATATTTGAGTTTAACTTGTTGGCGCCAATTATCAACATCATAAATTAGAATCCGCGACGTCTTCACTGATGCTAGAGACGGGCCTCAAATATACTCTTATAGTGATCGATTGTTAACTAAGAGATATAGCGATGACCTAAAGGTAGGTAAAGGAAAATATAGATAAATATAGCTAACAAGTTTGGCACACAACGGAAGCCTTAACAAGATTTTTGATGAGCTAACGAGGGGCTATAGTTTGGAACATATACCTTTAGGTCGTACTATAATAGAAAGGAGCAATACTGACAATAGTTATACATAACTTTCTGTACTCGTTTATGTAAGTGGAAAAATATCGTCAGAACGTGACAAACCAAAGAATTACTTTGAGAATAATACATAAAACGGTATACTTGTGGTAAAAAGGGTTTTACTTTGAGGAATCAGAATGGATGTTGATAGGTTATTGGTAGACGAGATAGATTATGAATTACGAATACGGGGAGTTGTTTGTAAGGGAAATATTCCGGAAAAGCGTAAATTGCTTAGAGCGCGTATTAGGTTAGAGAAGACGGGAAATGCTTCGTTCCCGGAAGTAGAATTGAATAACGTAGAAGAATTGGATATATGCAGTAGGAAGCTTGACATTCTTGTGGAAGAGATACTAGCTTCTGAGTCATTTGTTAGGGGTGGTAATGATTATAAACGTATTCAGACCCGCTTGGTACATATTTCAAATCGACTAGAACGGTTAGTTTTTGAGGGGTCTTCAGCAGATGATAAAGATGAGCTATATAATAGGTGTTTAGGGGCTATGGACGATCTCGAGTCCAGATTGACATCTGAAAATGAACCTGTAGTTCCTTCTAGTTCACAAACAGTTAACTTGATGGACCTTGACGATGAGCCATTACAAGCCAATCAATCACCAAACCATTTTAATTATTCAAATGTAATTGATAGTCAACAGTTTCAAACGTTACCGACACCTATTGGTTTTAACAGCACTAAAGTCATTGATGCTACTCCACGTTATAACAATTACCTTCCGATGAATAAATGGAACCTTCGTTTCGATGGTCAATCGGGATTGTCTAGTTTCCTAGAGCGTATTGAAGAATTGCGAATGGCGCGTGGGGTTACTAAGGAACAACTTTTTACTTCGGCTGTTGAATTTTTCACCGATTATGCTTTGATTTGGTATCGATCGGTTAAAAATACTTTGTATAATTGGGACCAGTTAGTTAATGCGTTACGTTCAGCTTTTCTTCCATGTGATTATGAAGCTTGCTTATGGGATGAAATACGCAATCGTACTCAGGGGGCCGATGAACCCGTGACCGTATTTGTGTCGATAATGGAAAACTTATTCCATCGGTTACCATCGATGCCTTCTGAAACAAAGCGCCTTAATCTAATACGTAGGAATTTATTACCACATTTCCAAACCCAACTGGCTTTAGAGAACATAGTTTCCTTGTCACAATTACTTCGAGTGTGTAAAGCTGTTGAAGATGCACATGTGCGTGCACAACGGTTCCGTGGACCTCCCACTCAGGGAAATCGAATGTTAGAACCCGATCTAGCCTATCAAAAGTCGAAATGTAATGCTAGGATTCATACAGTGAATGTATCCTCAAATGAGGGTTACGTTCAAACTCGTAGTAATAACCCACCGAACGTAATCAATTCAACCAAGCCTTCTGATTTGAGATGTTGGAAATGTGATAAACCGAATCATTTTGCGCGTAACTGTTCAGCAAATAGTAAACAATATTGCTATGGTTGTGGACGACCTGATTTTACTGTCCGTACATGCCCTTCATGTTCGGGAAATGGGGGTCGACGCCGCTAGACGACCGAATAGCGCGGTGTCGAAAAAATTCTTCGGTCAATGTTGTAAATAATTCGGATTTTAGTTCTAAAGCTGTTTTAGATTATATTTTAAGTCACGCAGGTCCTGATGAGAGACCGTATCTTAAAGTTTCAATTTTTGGTAATGAGATTCTTGGATTGTTAGATTCGGGTGCTTCGCATACTGTTGTTGGTAGAAAGGGATGGGAGCTGTTGAAAGGTCATTGTAGGCTTACACCAAGTAAAGATAGGACATGTAATGTTGCTGACGGTGCAGAATGTCAAATATTAGGTATAGTTACAGTACCACTTATGCTTCGCGATAGAGTTTGTACTTGTGAGTTATTAGTTGTGCCTTCCGTACCCCATACATTGATTTTGGGATGCGAATTTTTTGCGTAGAATGGGTATTGTAACCGATCTTAGAATTAACGAATGGACCTTCTCGAAAGATCACTTGATCCCGGAAGTTAATGCAATACAGGCTGTAGAACATTTATCTGAAGTTCAGCGAGAACAATTAGATTGTTTTGTCAAAGAAGTTTTTAGTAAAATGGGAAATAAGTTAGGATGCACTCATCTTGTTGAACATGAGATTAAAACCACATCGTCGCCTATTAAGCAGCGATATTATCCTATTTCTCCTGTTCTGCAGAAACAGGTAGATCTTGAGTTAAAGAAAATGTTGGATGAGGGAGTGGTAGAACCTTCGACTTCTGCTTGGTCATCTCCAATAGTAATGATTAAAAAGAAAGATGGTAGTTATCGGTTCTGTGTTGATTATCGCCAACTTAATAAAGTCAGTCAACCTGATGCTTATCCTATTCCATATGTATCAAGTACTTTGGATAAACTTCGTGACGCACATTATCTTACGACTCTTGATATTAAATCCGCATATTGGCAGATACCTGTGGCTGTTTCTTCACGCCCTTTAACAGCGTTTACTGTGCCTAATAGGGGGTTATTTCAATTTCGCCGCCTACCGTTTGGTTTGCATACGGCGCCGGCAACGTGGCAACGCCTAATTGATAGGGTTATTGGTGCTGATTTGGAACCATATGTCTTTACGTATCTTGACGATATTGTAATTTGTACGCCAACTTTCGAAAAACATCTTTCTACTCTTCGTGAGGTTGTGTCTCGGTTATTAGCTGCTGGTCTTACTTTAAGCCAAAATAAATGTCATTTTTGTAAGCCAGAACTTAAGTATCTCGGTTATGTAGTGAATTCACGCGGTTTATTAGTAGACCCAGAAAAAGTAGATGCAATTAATCGTATTCCTACTCCTGTGTCAGTGAAGGAAGTACGTCGTGTAATTGGTATGGCGTCATGGTATCGTCGCTTTGTTCCGAATTTTTCTTCACTTATCGGACCTCTTACATCCTTGCTCCGCAAGAATGCGAAATTTTTCTGGGATAGTAATTGTGAACGAGCCTTCAGTGATATTAAAGAACATTTGATATCTGCTCCGATATTAGCTTGCCCTGATTTTTCTGTACCCTTTGTTATTCAAACGGATGCTTCTGGTTATGGTATTGGTGCCGTACTTACTCAACATCAAGCTGATGGAGAGAAAGTTATATGTTACATTAGTCGGTCGCTTACTAGAAACGAACGAAATTTTAGCACAACAGAGCGTGAATGCCTCGCTGTCCTTTTTGCTATTGAAAAACTTAGACCATATATTGAGGGAACTAAGTTCACGGTAGTAACTGATCATTATAGCTTAAAATGGCTTAATAGTATTAAAGACCCTGTTGGTCGTATCGCTCGATGGGCAGTTCGCCTTCAACAATATGATTTTGACATTATTCATCGAAAAGGTAAAGAACATGTTGTGCCTGACACTTTGTCTCGTGCTGTTCCTGTCATTGATGCTATTAACGTTCAGTTTGGTCCTGCTGGTAATCCATGGTATCATCGTATGTGTCGATTTGTTATTAACAATCCTCGAAAATTTCCCCATTGGAGAGTTAGTGACGGTCAATTGTATAAATATGTTCGAACCGATTATCCAGACTTGGCAGATGATGAAGATCATTGGAAACTGGTTGTTCCACAGACTCAACGCCAAGAAGTTATCAAACAAAATCACGATATTCCGACCGCTGGTCATACGGGTGTTAATAAAACTTTTCATCGTATTGCACAAAGATACTACTGGCCTAAACTTCGTTATGATGTGGCTGCTTATGTTCGCCGTTGCGAAACGTGTCAACGAATTAAACCAGAACAGAGAGCCCCTGCAGGGTATATGGGTGGACATTCATTAATTTCGAAGCCTTGGGAACTAATCTGTTGTGATATTGTAGGTCCTTTACCTCGTTCAGTACGAGGATACGCGTATATATTCGTAGTGGCTGATTGTTTTAGTAAGTTTCCATTAGTGTTTCCGCTCCGTACAGCATCAGCTAAGGTTATCTCACGTATTGTTGAGGAAGACGTATTTTTGATGTTTGGGGTTCCCAAGCGAATCATATGTGATAATGGCGTTCAGTTTCGCAGTCATGAGTTTCAAACTTTAAATCAGAAGTATGGCTGTAAGATTTCGTTTACTGCCAATTATCATCCTCAAGCTAATCCTACGGAACGTATAAACAGAGTGCTGAAAACTATGTTGACAGCTTATGTATCAGATCGTCATCGAGATTGGGATAAATATCTGTCTCATGTAGTTTGTGCTATACGTACCTCAGTTCATGAAGTTACGGGAAAAACTCCATATTTCATTAATTTTGGCAGAGAAATCATATTAAATCACGAACCGGTAGTTGGTGATGGAAATCCGGAAATTCAATTTAATCGGGATAGAGATTTAGATAATCGTTCTATAGTACTCAAGCAACTGTATGCTGATGTTAAACGTCGTTTGGATAAGGCTTATCAAAAGTCAAAAACTCGCTATGACTTTCGTCGACGACCTTTCGAGTTCGTTCCGGATCAAGCAGTGTTGCGTAGACACTATGTGTTATCAGATGCTGCTCGTCAGTTTACTTCCAAGCTTGCTGCAAAATTTATAGGACCGTTTATTATTAATCGAAAGTTTTCACGATGGGTTTATGAACTCAAAGATCCTGACGGAAAAATATTAAAGGGGACTTGGCATGCCAAGGATTTGAAACTTTATGATAACTCTGAGATCAATTAATGATGTGTGATGTGCATAGGGTGGTTGGATGGGCACTGTAGGGAAGGTCACTTTAGGGAGCATTTTTATCTTGCTTTCCCTCCTGTAAAGCATAGGGTGGTTGGAAGGGCACAGTAGGGTAGGTCAATATTTGGGAAACTTTAATATCTTGTTCTTTTCCTTCTTTTGGGTATAAGTATACGGAGTTCCCTGTTGGGAAATGTTAATGGATGGTTTTCTTTTGATTGTATTGGAAGAGCGTTACGTTATCCTGGTTTTCCTAGGGAGACATAAGGGTAACGAGATTAATCGTTAAAGAAGTACAACTTCTTCGTTTCTTTTAGGTATCCCTTGGAGTTTGGGGATATAGGGTGTTTCCCTACAAAACAAAATTTTTAAGATGACCAGTCCTTCATTCTTCGCCTTCTTTTCTTCTTAAAGCTTTGTCTATATTTCTCTCTTGTAATGTAGTGAATGTCGATTTTGTTTTGAATGAACTGTTTACTTAGATGAATGACAATTTGTTTTCTTTTATTTCTCTTTGATCTGGTGCGGATGAAATCTCTGGTGATGAGTGATTGTTGGATGTGGATGAAGATTGGTGGGGATTTTCTTCAGGCCGTTCGGGGCGCTGAAGGATTCCTCCGTCGGAGCGTATGAGAGTTGTGTGGATGTTGGCTTCTGCCTATCACTTTTCTAGTTTCTTTAACTCTCTTTCACTGGGGTTGCTTTCTCCCCAGGGTTGTCAAAAGAAAGATCCTGGTTATTCTTCGTTTTGGCTTAACTATTTTCGGTCTGACAGTACCTGAAACTGTGTGGAGGTGTGCTTCCGCCTCGGGAGTTTATTGGAAGTTGTCAGGGGGGGTACGCTGTGGGGATTTGGAGTGATTTTGTGGGGTTCATGGGGGTGGAGCTTCTTCACGACAGGTTGTTACGGGGTTGTTCACCGGCGCAGCATTTACATCCAGCAGCGACGAACAATCTTGATCCTTGTCGTGGGGTTGATCTGGTCCTGGGTTCCTCCTGGGGTCATCACCGTCTCTACAGTGTAGTTGCTTGTTTGTGGTGTGGGTATTGGGTTTTTTTTTTAGATTAATTGTTAGAGACGTCTTATGACAGACGGTTTAATGACTCTCTAGCGTATATGTATGTATCCTTTTAGGATAAAGTTTTTATTTAGTTAAAAATTTCGTTGAAATTTTTCCTTTCTGGTAAGGGGGGAGTTTGTTACGTGTCAAAAGCATTTGATATTAATACTAGTGTTGAATGAGGAATCTAGTGAGAGTGACGCGATAAAATTAATATCAGATTGGCTTTGTTCGTTGCTAGAGGAGATATAAAAACAAGGTTGGTTTTGTTTGAGAGAAAATTTGTATATCAGCTTTTAAATAAGGCAAGAGTTTTCGTGGGGTGTAAATGACAATCTCGCCATTTATTCTGGTTTGGTAATAGTAAAGAATTGGTTTACTAGCCAGCCGTTCCTGTAGAGGAGTTCATTAAGCAGATGTCATTTTTCCAATGAATATTTATATTCAAGCTGTAAAGCGATCTGGGAAACACGAATACAACGATTGCGAAGTTTATTGCCTGTGAACAGGGTATGTAGTTTAATATGGAATTTGCCTTTTGTTACCTGGAAATTCGATTTATAGCAACAACTATTAGGCGGACAGTATTGGAAAGCTAATCTACCGCAGTATTGAGGGTTGAGGTATAGCAAATGACAGCCGAGGTTGGAACCTGTCAAGCTGACATGTGTTAGGAGTAACGGGACGTATTAAATGTCTGCGAGTATATCGGCACAAAGATAAGTGTTGTAGCTAGAATCTGATGATATTTTTGCATATAAAAACTGTGTAACCATTAGACTTACGAGAGTTTTAAGTTAAACTATTTGGGGTACCCTGCGTGAGGTAGTAATAGTAAAGATGCTAATTGTCTGATCGATGGTAGTAATGTTCGAGTATTAATAAAACCAGCTACAAGTATTGCTTTCTTTCATTTTGATAGGGAGTTCAATAATCGTATTGTTATTAGTTGATAGAAAGTGAAGTTACAAGTTTCTTGGCTTATATCAGTATATTTGAGTTTAACTTGTTGGCGCCATTTATAACATCATAAACTAGAATCCGCGACGTCTTCACTGATGCTAGAGACGGGCCTCAAATATACTTTTATAGTGATCGATTGTTAACTAAGAGATATAGCGATGACCTAAAGGTAGGTAAAGGAATTTATAGATAAATATAGCTAACAAAGTTCTTTAAAATTTTCGAGTAATGTAGAAAGCAGATAACGTTACGTATATAGTAACACGGTTTATTTTATCCTAAAATACTAATCTTTGAAAACAAAATAGGAAAAATGGTTATTAATGACACTTACAACAGCGAGTGGTGGTATCACTAGTAAGATAAAACTCAATACTGTATTGTCGGCAGCACTGTCAGGTTATGTTAAATTTGAGATTTTCAGGTTAAGTTTTGCGTCAGTTTGTGTCAAATAACAAACAAAACGTAATTTACTAACATTGAATTTGACATAGACTGACAATACACTTCAGTGCTGTCAACATGTGATTGAATGCTAATAAAGTATCGTTATGTTATTTTTCTTAACAACACTAGTGCTGTTAAATGCATCTTAACGCAACTCGTTGCTAAAGAGTTATTGTCATAATAATGTAATAGGATAAAATAATAGTTATTAAGGTACCAAGGGCATTATGAGTAAAATAAGAGTCCAAGATTGTTAGTGTACTAACCTAGGGCCTTTGGCCCGAGGTGTGTACAACAATCGCGGGCTCTTAGCTCATAATGCCCGTGGTGCCTTCAAGGTTTTATGTCCTACCAATTTTCTTACCTAATTCATATTCATATTCAATTCATATAATTACTATGATATAGTATTTAAGATTGATCTAGTTAGCTGATATAAGTTAGATTTGTGACATTGCTGAGCTGTCATTAATTTTCATTGTGACAGTGGTGCATAATACAGTTGTATCCATGGAAACAAATACTGTTAATTTTTCATAATAACCCTAGTGTTCTTATGAAGAAAATAATTGCCCTGGAGAGTTATTTTGTATCTAAGATACCTTAAACTAGAGTAATTAGTTTCAATTAATGTACTGGTAGGACATAAACATATTAACAACGGTGAATGTCAAAAAATTATTGCCTATTAATTTCAGTTAGGTTAGTTAACTTAAAAAAGATTATCAAGAATGTTTTTTGTTGGCTGGGAAACCATACTAAAATTAATTTTTCTATTCGTTCTTAATTAGTGTTGTACGATTTTCACTTATTATACAATACTGTCACAATCAACCAATTCCTTCCCAGTATAACACATTTCTACAATGTTAAACAATATTATAAAAGTGGGTACTTACACTATTATTTCATTTATATGGTGTTGAAGAGCTTCTGGAACCTTCGCGGTGATCGAATTGGTGCCAACATCCTCTATCGGCGCTATGTTAGTCTTTCCCGGTGTCTCTATAAGAACAATCGACTTAGTCACATTAATTGAAGATGCTGTAACAAAATCGTTGGTTAGTAATATCTAATATGTTTTTTCTACTCCTGTAACTAAAATGCCATTTAACATACTAACATACACGTCGCTAAGTGACCTTTTAATCATGCCTTCATAACCTATGACTAAAGAGCCTCTTAGTCATGAGCTGAAGTTGGCAACGACGTTTTAGTCATGGGGTGAAGTTAGGTTCAAATAGTATTTGCTTCATTTGCCACAGCCAAAACTAAAATCAAGTTAGTTTTCAACCGTCACTTTGACGTTTGTTAAGCATAATTTAACCTGATATAATAAATGTCAAAATTTTAATGAAATAATATGGTGTTATATTCTCTAAATTTGTTGCCCTAGAAAAAGTATAGTATGCAACTCGTTTTATAAACTTATTAGTCACTCATTTTATAAACACTCGCTCCGCTGCGCTTCGCTCGTGATTAATAAAACTCGTGACTAAAATGACGTTTATAAAACTTGATACATAATATACTATTATGATGTACTATAAATTTTAAAACTCGCACTCATAGAAATTATGATTTACAATGCTCGGAGACCTTGTATTCAGTGAGAACAGTTTTGTAATGATAGGATTTAGGCGACCAAGAGAGGGTTTTTCAAGTTTGTTTGCGTTGTAGGCAGCACAGACGGCCTTAATGACCTTTTTGCTGATTTCTGTGAACATTTCCTTGAGATGTTTGTAGAGGTTGAAAAAAAATAATGTTTAGTAATAAAACACTCATGGAGCTATGCCTTAATATTAATGAGTGAGGTAGTTGCAATATAAAAATAAAGAAAAGATAAAAAGGACAACAACCTGTAATGGACCAATGTTAATAAATTTTGTAGAAAAAAGACATGGATAAAGGCAATCTATCAGAAACAAAAACATCCACATAGAAATACAGAGAAGCATTGATGGAAAAACTGCTAGAAGTAATGAGAGCGAAGAGATTATATAAAAATAAGTGAGAAACTGGTGTACTACAAGACGTACTGTAACACAAATAGCTCAAATGCTACACACGCAAAAATATAAAGCAAAACTTTATTCAGCAAACAATGCAATGACATAGTGGAGGCAAGAATCTACTAATACGAAACTTACGCAAAACATACAGATTATTAATGTGGCTTCCCACAACTTATTGCCAAATTTTCTATCATTAAAAGAAGAATCCTTAAAAGAATATACAGAAGTCTAAAAGAAGAAGATACTTAAAGAAGAAAAATAAAAAAGCGTCTAGATATGACTAGGAGCTTGAAGGGATTACAAAAATAATGATGAAGAGACAGAAAATTTGGTAATAGTATGTAGGAAGCCACATTAATATTCTATTTCGTTTTCCTTCTAGCATTGAAAGAAGAATCCTCAAAAGAATATGTCAGGAATTTAGCGCTTTTCCGCATTTTTCCGCATCTGCATTTCAAATACTAACGTCTCTGGGATCATTTTTTATTATCGTCGATCTAAATTTAGATGTGCTTGCTTGGCGCATGAATGACGCCTTATCTTAATTGCTTTTTGGCTCCAGAGCGCCGGCATTTCGTACAAGCAGGGGCTTTTTTGTCGTTTTGGGCACGGAATATGGTTACTTCATGTGGTGCAATAATGACGCAATCCTGACGTCACCATATGAGTTAGGGAGAGAACAAGTTAAGAAGCGCAAGTGCGCGTTCCCTTGGGCTTTAGGATTCATCCGTCAGACTTGGAAGAGGCAACACGTGTGGTCGTCCTTCAGCGGGCAACGTCGAAATCAAGTGAAACCGTGTGTGGGTGTTATCGGTCAAGGTCTTGGTCATTTAAGAGATGTGTGGTGCAGTTATAAGCTGGGGAATTTTTGTATCGCAAAGGTATCAAGCTTCCATTGACGCCTTGGGGCAGATAATTAATTGGGAACCTCTTTCATGCTAATTGTCTTAATGGAATTACGTGTACCGTACCGTAATCTTGCCTGTCGATTATGTTCTTGGTTCTACCCTCTGGAGATTTAAAATCGTCCAGACGCAATTCAGTTTGAGACCCTTCAAAGTGCATTATTAAGAAGCTTGTAACGGGCCAGAGCCGTACCACCTTTGAACTATTTAATGTTTACACACGCTAGAGCCAAATTGTGCTGTATTTTTTATAATGTCACAATTAAGTTAAGAATGTATTTAAAATACGCGCTAAATTGTTTGGCATGGTTAGCAAAGCAAACCGGAAGAACGCGCTTTGCGCGCTTTTTATGCGAGACGTCGCCCGTCTTGTGCAAGTTGCAGTAGTGCGCGGAGGCCTCGAAGTAAGGCCGACGCGAGGAGCCTTGAAGTGAATATTGAGAACGTACGCGGGGACGTGCTTAAAATAGCAGCCAACGCTTTGTTTTCTTGGAGCTGATATACAAGTTTGAGAGCGTAGTGGCAGCTTGGAAATCAATACCGAGGCCCTGACAATTTTTTGGAGAAGGCGGATGCAATGATGCCAGTTTTTCACAAGCAAAGGCTGTGAAAGCTGTGGTTAGTTTATGTAAAAGCAAGTTATTTCATCGAGAGCACAATCCAGAGCTGCATTGCTAAATACTTAGAGCATATTAGCTGATTGTGCAATATTGTATCATCTTTGAACGCTGCGTCGTGTATGCCATCGAATAATTGACAGTGCTTCAACTTACACTACCGCATTAAGTGGGTAGAGTTACACGTGAGCCGCACCGCATTAAAATGGATAGTGGCTAGATACATGCCGTATCGTGTCAAGTGGGTAGTAGTTGTGCATAAGCCATACCACATTAAAGTGAACTGTGCGGAGTATTCCAAAAATATTTCGCGGACTGTTTTGTTGGCATTGATACTTGATATTTTATTCTTTATACTCTGTAAAAGTTGTAAATGCTTGTAGAACGTAGCCTTTAGCACGTAGCGATTCGATTAAACTTTACCGTTTATATTCCATTTATACCGAGTGGCCATAAATGTCTGTGATCGCATTACCTTTGAAATGAGCTGCGCTTTAAAAAATGATGAATTTAACTACCCAACCAAAATATCAAATGTCATTTATTTCATCACAACTGACATTCTTATTTCTCAAAGTTATTGCAGATTCCTATAATTTATTAGTATAATTGAAATATAATGCTAACCAACATTTATAAGTAGCTAATTCCATGGCTAATGGGATCACAGATATTTATGACCACCAGGTATGTATGTACATATTCATCTAGAATACATAGCGTTTATGTAAGCAGCCTAGCTTTTATTTCTAGCGAGGTTATTAGAGTGTGTAGTTTCGGAGTTATAGGTATAAACAAGGCAGTCTCAGAGCAAAGCTGTATTGACATTGCTATAGTCACACTAAGGTAAGAAACGGGTCTTGTGCGTTGACAACTGAGTTAGCTAGCAAACAAAGGGCAATTACATGGTTAAAGTAACGTAAGGTAGGGGCTAAATAAAAGCCGCATTACAGTTTTGGTGCCCATCGCAAGGGCTTAATAAACATACCGTTACAAGCTGTAAGTGTATAAAATATCACTTACAATAATTGCATGTGCACTGCACTGAACTTCCCATTCATGAGGTGCATGTTGGATAGCTTTTAAAACACCAATTGTGGATCTACACATATTTGAAAAAGAGCGTACGGAACGAAATATAAAACTAGTTATACTAGTTAGAGACTGACTAGAACTACATTGCTATCAAAGTTGATAAACTTTTAAAGACAAGTGTTGCAGCCTATATTTAATAATAATTGAAAATATGTGCAACGAAATAGTAGTTTGTACAACGAGAGTGGATATGATGTCCATATCGTACGAGGATAAAGTTTGAGCACGACGCCGTAGGCGGAGTGCTCAATTATCCGAGGGCGATATGGACATTCCACTCGAGTTGTACAGTGTATTTTTTCTACGACCTATCAATGGAAAAGAATGGAAAATTAAAAGAAAATTTATTCAACGCTAATTAATAAGATATCTTACAACAAAATCACGTTTGCCACAAACAGGGCACAGCAGGGCGTGCCCATTGCAAAACAAACAATTAATGAAAGTTGCCTAGGTAATCACGACTAACGTGGTTTGTGATTGGTGTATTTCATATCCACCCTTGTGTGGATATGAAATCATATACGTTCAGTTAACTACAATTGCCTACATATCCATTCTGTAGATTGTGAAGAAAACAGAATATATACATGCGGGAGTAGAAAAAAAATTAAAAACTTACTGGGAGCTCCTTCACTTGAAGAATTGCTTGTTGACGTTACAGCATCCTGAACTACCATTTCTGAGTCAGTAGCACCAGAGGTCGAAGGAAGGACGTTTTCCAAGATGACTTCATCTGTAAGTATGTATGATTTAAGTTTTATGTTATATGTTATGATGCTAGTACTATATACGCTGGCCAGCACATTTTGATAAGACAGAAAGTAAATAAATAATTAGATTTGCAGCTGGGACTCAACGAGCGTTCTCAATCGCCTAGTTTTAAAACAGTGCATTTCTTTTTCTTTTGAGATATATTAGAGATCTCATAAGGACATTTTATTGTGTAATAAGTTACTACTGAGACTGCCAATGTCAATATCTTGATTATTCTAAATTAGGTACCGTTTTACATGCCTACATGATACTATAAATGCTATTTATATGATTATGCTGACATCTCCCTACGTTTTGATGGTGGTGGTCCTGGGAGCACCACTTCTGTAGGTGGTGGTCTTAGGCTGCTCGTCTTTCTTAGAAATTCTTAGGAATTTCTTCTGTATGTTCTGCCTTCGGCTATTCTGATTTTGAATGATCGGGTTTCTGGTATTCTTTCTGTGACTTGTTGTTTCTGCATAGTATTTTCTCCCACTTTTCAAAGTCATTGCACTGTCTAGAACCTATATCGGCATAAATTTTCTTCTGCATATTTAATTTTGTATAACTTTTTTTCGACTCCTTTTATTACTTCAGGGCTTAATAGCTTCTTAGTTATACATATACTGTTTGAGGCTTTCACAGTTACTCGAACTATTCTTTTTTTTATAATTATTTATTTGCCAGTTCAACAATAATTATAATGTTATTCATGGCATTGTTAGTAACAGTAATATCGAATTATTCTTATTAACATATAATTTTGGCTTAGACCGCGTAGTATTTGTAGATGAACACCCAGTATTCTCTGGCTTAATCTGCCTTGCACCTTGTGAAGTCGAGAAAAAAACCGCGCGATGGCCATGCTCTTTGGTGGCTCATGTTGTTTGAGTATCTTGAGAACGAGGATTCTTAGGCAGATTTGGCCTTTTTGCTCTTTGTGCATCCATATTCACTAACGTTTCGCAAGACCTTGCAGCTTGCATCATCAGAGTGGAAGTCGCACTAAGAACTGAAGGTCCGTGTGGAGCTATTTATAGTCCTCTGTGCTAGGCGCGCCAGGCGAACGACCAATCAGTAAGGTCGCTAAATACATAAAGGTACCAACATTCAATTCCAAGATGTTGTTCCCCCAAATTAAAAAGGACAGAGCATTGTAAGAAAGTGTGAGTGAGAGTGAGACACTAATGACAGAAACCCCAAATTAAAACACAGTTGGCGGTACCTTTATGATTTAGTAACCCTACCAATTAGCGTTACGCTACTCCGCGCTCCCCTCTTGGAGTAACACTCCTCCTACGGCGGTGCTACAGGCATCGACAGAGAGAACAACTTACATTTTAGCGTTGAAATAACCTAGAACTGGCGGTTTTTTAAACACTTCCTTTATTGCTTGTATAGCTTTGTCTTGTTGGTTATCCCATGTCCATTCACTTCTTTTTCTAACAGGGTTCTTAGTGGAGCTGTTAGTTCTGCTAAGTTTGGAATGAATTTTGCGAGGTACGTTGCCATGCCTAGGAATCGTTGCAATTATTTTACTGTTGTTGGCGTTTTCAATCTATTAATCGCTTCTACCTTGTCCGGGCCTGGGAGTAGACCTTCAATTGTTAGTAAATGACCTAGGAATTTTATCTTTTATTTGGCGAATTTACTTTTCTCTTCATTCAATTTCAAACCTGCTTGCTTAAATCGCTGTATTACCAGATTTGTTATTTGCTCTATCTCAGGTTTGGAAGCGGCGTGTATTAGTACGTCACTCATCAAACACTCAACCCCTTTTATATTGTGTAATATGCTGCACATTATTTGCTGAAAGACCTCTGCTGCTGAAGCAAGACCAAATGGTAGTCGACAACACTTGTACCTCCCCAAGGTGTTGCAAACATCAAGTACTTTACTTGCCAGAAACCTTTTCTACAATCTAGCAATGTGAATCATTTAGACCCATGAATACGGGTTGATACCTATCTCTTTTAATGTTTATATGAGATAATGTTCTCTTTTAAGATTTTCGTTCAGCTGTGATGGATCGATACAAATGCGTATCTTTTTGTTTTGTCTGACTGTTACCATTGGCGATACTGATGGTGTTGGCTCATTTATGGGTTCTATTATTGCCAGGAATTGTTACCCCCAGCTTATCTAAAGAGAGTTACACATTACCAGTTACAGAATAATCCTCCCGCTGACGCGAGTTACGATACTAGGATAGCCAAGCTGGCATAAGATAAGCGTATTTATTAAGACGCAGCATCCGGAATGCGAATGTTGCAGTAGATTAGAGTTTACCTTTGTGGGAACGCATTAAAAGCGCTTCACTTTACGTTTAGACACCTTCAGTGAATAATGTAATTTACGTCTATGTTTTATTGGAAAATAAAGTTAGTTTTTAAAAACTTGTTTTCCTGGACGTAAAACAAAACTAGCGCAATCTTGGTGGATTCTTGGAGAAGATACGGCATTCCGACCATTGAATATCCGTATTTTTCTGGTATTTCAATGCTTAACCGAGAATTCGCAACGAACATCCCTTGGGGACCAGATCCAGGCTTCCGAAGAAACAAAAATCGTCCGCTGGATTCCTGTGGCCTTTCCTCAACCTGCGACAACAGCGAGCCAACATTGCCGATCTTTGTGAGGGGCACACATCGCCCCGGGTTAGCACCGCTGGTTCCTGTCCTGCTTTATAGGAGAGCACCTGATCATCGAGATCACCAGGTCATCGAGACCACAGCTTACGACATGAAGTAAGAATTTTCAAGTTATTAAAATGTTTTAAACCAAATCTTAAACCCCTACTAACATTAATATTAATATTTTAGTCCTTAAGCGCAATTGATTACGAAATTGAAGCATCGGTCTTGATATTAATAGACAATATAAGCCGTTGGTTCTTTTTGTAATCAAAGATTGCACATTAGCAGGGCGTGGTAAGCGTGACCGTTAGTGTGTGCGATAGGCATACGTAATATTGCTAACGTACTCTCGCCTCTGTGTGTAGGAACCGTGAGTTAGACCCTACTAATATTTAAAAAACCAAATAAATCAAAGTAAAATACCGATGGGGCCATAACTATATATAACAGCAATGAGATAACATGAACAACAAAATAGAATGCTTGAGTAAGAAAGAGATGACCATACGAAAAAATTATTTTAGTAGGCATGTTTGGTTGACATCTGTCATAATTAAAATGACGTCAAGCCTACTCGCATATTTGCTACTATGTTTATCTCTTTCTTACTCAAGCAATACGGGTGATTTTCTTGTTCATGTTATCTCATTGCTGTTATATATAATTGTGGCCCCATCGGTATTATTGGAGATCCATGCATAAAGACATTGAACGATTTATAAACGATTGTAATACAGGGAATTTATTTTTTCTACTCCTTTATTAGTAAATTGCTCATTAAGCACTGTTTACTTGATTAGTAAATTCGTTGTTACAAACAGTGTTACGTAATGATAATGACTAACACGTAATTTTTTTATTACGTTACAGTTAGCTTCTGTTGTTTGTACGAAGCGGTGTAGGGATGTGACTGCAGCCGCCTAATTTTTAAAATGGTGTGACAGATGATTTGACAGTTAATAAAATATTTCTTTTTCGTTTAACGAAATGAGTGTGACCGTAGAAAAAGTATAGTACGCAACTCGGGCTATAGAGCAATTACACGCTCGTGGAATTACACACGCGCCGCTACGCGGCTTGTGCGTAACTTTTCCAACTCGCGTGTAATATGCTTCCTACAGCTCTCGTTGTGTAATATACTATTAATGGTTAACATAAGCGTTTCGTTTCTATGCCAGCATGTAATTATACGGGTCACTTCCATGGTTATAACCGAAACCAATATATTAGACCGTTTATTTTACGAGTTAACATACCAATGATTACTTGTCAAAAAGACAACTAAAAGTTACTCTAATGTATACAACTAAAGAAAAGATACAACTTGTGAGTTGTACCTAGGTATCTACTTTTTAGTTGCACACCTACGACAAGCGTAACGAAAACATCTATAAATCCCGGAAAACCCATGTTTTCAAAATTAACGACAGAGTATATGTCAGCACCAATGAACGAAGTAAGAAAAGCCCTAAATTCACTGGCCCCTATATCATCACAAAAATACATGAACATGACACCTATGACTTAAGAAATGAACCGAACGTAACAACCCTAAAAAGACATGCTAACGAGCTGCTCCCTCTTTTAGGACACCACTCGTTATATTTCTCGCCTGGACCCTCGTCCTCAGTGAAGTAACTATACATCCCTTAATAGACGACTATACCTCTTGGTCAAAGGAAAGGCACACCTTAAAGAAAGCGAATGGACTCTAATTAAAATATTAGACTATTCCCCCATATTAAATGACTATAACACTTTTCGACAAAATCTTCGAAAAACCATTACTAATCTCACTAACAAACACTATGTAACAAGTACTGTTTGAGGCTTTCGCGGTTACTCGAATTATTCTCCTTAGTATAGAATTTCGGCTTAGACCGCGTCGTATTTGTATATGAACACCCAGCATTTTCTGGCTTAATGTGCCTTGCACCTTGTGAAGTCGAGCAAAAACCCGCGCGATGGCCATGCTCTCTGGTGGCTCGTGTTGTTTGAGTATCTTGAGAACGAGGATACTTAGGCAGATTTGGCCGTTTTGCTGTTTGTGCATCCATATTCACTAACGTTTCGCAAGACCTTGCAGCTTGCATCATCAGAGTGAAAGTCGCACTAAGAACCGAAGGTCGGTGTGGAGCTATTTATAGTCCTCTGTGCCAGGCGCGCGGAGTGGCGTAACGCTGGCTCTGGTTGGTCGTCCGAGTGCAACGTAATCCGTGGGGCGTGGCCGTATGACGCACAGTGGTTGTAATGCTTTAGATCGTGTATCACAGGGGTCCACGTTTTACTAAGTTTAAAGCCATCTTCTCTGTTGATATTATTTGGATGTTTTTCTATTTCTATGGCTTCACGTATCACTCGCGGGAAGTAATGAGGTATTCTGGCTAGTACTCTGGCATGCTCAAATTCTAAAGTGTGCCCATTTGTAAATGTATGCTCAGCTACGGCTGATTTTGTGATGCGTTTGTGTTTGCAATCGCCTTTATGTTCTTGGAGTCTTAGATCAACGGAACGACCAGTCTGTCCAATGTAACTCGAGCCGCAGGAACAAGGAATGCGATATACGCCAGCGGTTTTTAAACTTGGAATCTTGTCTTTTACCGATCTGAAGCCGTTGCCCAAAGTTTCCTTGCTCGTGAACACAGTTTTGATGTTGCATCGTTGCAGGACACGTCCTATCTTATCAGTTGAGCCTTTAACGAAAGGTAGAAATGCTAAGCCTTCCAGAGGTGGAGATTCTTCTTTAGCCTTCTTTGTCATAGTCTTTTCTAGTGCTTTTCGTATGGCAGTAGTTGTGTATCCGTTCCTTTGTAAAGAGTCAAACAGATGTAGCTTTTCTCTCTCTAGATTTTCTTCGTCTGAGATACGAACGGCTCTTGTCGCCAGAGTCTGGAGAACTGTTGCTTTCTGCATTGGATGATGGTGTGAGTCAGCATTTAGATATCTGTCCGTGTGTGTTTTCTTTCTATAGACTGCATGTCCTAAACTGCCATCTGATTTACGTTTCACCAGGACGTCTAGAAACGGAATACTGCAATTTTCCTCTACTTCCATTGTGAATTGTATGTTGGGATGTACAGAATTCAGGTGTTTTAGAAACAGATTCAATGTCTGGCGTCCATGTGACCAGATGACAAAGGTATCATCTACATATCTGAACCAGCAAGTCGGTTTTAGCTGCGCTTGTTCGAGAGCCTTGGTTTCAAAAGCTTCCATGTAGATATTAGCGATAACAGGTGATAGTGGTGAACCCATTGCCGCTCCTTCGACTTGCTCGTATATTTTATTGTTCCAACTGAAGTAAGTGTTTTTCAGGCAAATTTCGACAAGTTCAACTTGGTCTGTAGGCAAGAGATCTTTGAGCATTACTAGCACCTCATTAACCGGCACTTTCGTGAAGAGTGATACTACGTCGAAACTGACTAAGAGATCATCTTTGTTTAACTTTATGTTCTTTAGTTTCTGGACAAAATCTGCTGAATCCTTGACAAAGGAGTCTGTTTTACCAGTTAGAGGCTGTAGTATACTGGTTAAATGTCTTGCCAAAGCATGTGTAGGAGAATTGATCGCGCTGACAATTGGTCTCAACGGCACGCCCTCCTTATGTATCTTAGGTAGGCCATACATGCGAGGAGTTATTGCATTTCTAGGAATCAATCGGTGCTTTAAAGTGGGATCGATACTATCGGAGCATTTTATGGCAGAGGTTATCTTTGTTTTGAGAGAGGTAGTGGGGTTGCGGTTTAGCCTTTTGTAAGTTGTGTCAGATAGTAAGACCTCCATCTTCGCATTATAATCTTCAGTGTTCATTACCACAGTAGCATTTCCCTTGTCAGCTTTGAGAACAACAATGTCTTTGTTCTTCTTTAATGCTTTAGTTGCCTCTCTCTCTGCTTTACTGATGTTGGAGCGGGGCGGTTTCGCTCTTCTTAAAATACAAGACACATCTTGTCGGATGATTTCTGCATCTTTTCTGGGAAGTTTTTGGATTGCTGCTTCCACTCCACATATTATCTCCTCCACAGGTATTTGCTTAGGGGCTACGGCGAAGTTAAAACCTTTCTTTAGTAAAGATGTGGTCTGTTTATCCAGTTGTATGTTGCTAAGGTTTACGATTACTTTGTCCGTAGCCAATTGTTTCGAAGACTGCTTAGGCGCTAGCTTATCATATTTGGCTGATTGTTTAGCAGTTGCTTGTTCCAGTGTATTGTGTGCTTGTCTCGTAGTGATAGCGTCGATTTTCTCCACAATGTTGGCTCCAGCGTGTTCGCCAGTTTTATGTGTAGGGTGTACAGCCTTGATCCTGTGCTATCTAATTCCTGTCTAACTCTTTGTATTTCGGATCTTAATAAGCCCAGACTGGCATTGTTGAGAATTCTGTTGTTATGATGATTTCTTAGATGGTGTTTAATGTGGACACAGTTAGGTAAGACCTTGTTGTCACGGCAACGTTTTAGAAAGGCTAGGTCCGCTAATAATTTCGCCACTCCGCGCGCCTGGCACAGAGGACTATAAATAGCTCCACACCGACCTTCGGTTCTTAGTGCGACTTTCACTCTGATGATGCAAGCTGCAAGGTCTTGCGAAACGTTAGTGAATATGGATGCACAAACAGCAAAACGGCCAAATCTGCCTAAGTATCCTCGTTCCCAAGATACTCAAACAACACGAGCCACCAGAGAGCATGGCCATCGCGCGGGTTTTTGCTCGACTTCACAAGGTGCAAGGCACATTAAGCCAGAAAATGCTGGGTGTTCATATACAAATACGACGCGGTCTAAGCCGAAATTCTATACTAAGGAGAATAATTCGAGTAACCGCGAAAGCCTCAAACAGTTCATTCAGATCAATTTTAGACTAATTATAATTCACCCTCGTTAATCAAACTGCAAATTTATGAAAGAAAGTATGACTTTCAAAACTAGTTGTACAAATTACTATAGGAACATTATTTTTAAACTGCTTTATTATTATGTAGTTATAAAAATGCTTTGTCATTTCATGATCATATCAATATAAATTAAAACAAAAATTGCGGACTTACTTTTTGAAGTTAAAATAAGAACTATAGAGTAAAAAGAAGAAATTAAATAAGATAAATCTTTGACATATAATTAGAGTTAAAGTCAAAGCATGTCGACGAGGCGAATTTAGAAAAGTTACATAGGAAAACGTTCTTTACATAGGGATAGAAGATGGTAATATACAATACTAGAAAATGAACAGTGATAAGACCGGTAGCAATATGTGCTTGTGAAACTTGGAAGTAACATTAATAGTAGTATAGATGAGAACTGATGATAGTCCTAGTCCTAGAAAATTCAAATGGTTCGACCAAGTAGAAGATCTAATGAGTCAGTCTGAAGTGTAGAAATTTAAAAAAAACTATAGATTTAAATGGCCTATAACGCTTATAAAAAATTACATTTGAAATAATCTTGATATTATCATCACCTTTGCGACAGCATAAAACATTTATGTCCCAATAATTTCACTTTGCACTTTTCCTGTTTGTTGAGAGGCACTACACATTACACATATGAGGGGTAAGCATATAGGCAAATATTTGAAATGACAAACCTCACTGCTGTTGATTTTCATATGGCTGCGAGATCCATCAAAGCAGTCATACAGTAAACAACTAGTAGCAAACTCCAACAGAGCAAAAGTTGTGTAACTGGAAATGCATTAGCAACCACCATGGAATAAAGAATCTGTCCAACTCCTGTTTGCCGAATATCTCAAAACTCATTTCGATTGAAGTCCCTAGTCGTATATATTACAGAGTTTAATACAATAGCATCAGTTGATATATGGGATTTGGTACTATACATTATAAATACCTTCCTCTTTTAACAATTTGAAACGAGCACCTAGAGGTGAAAATTGGAACAAAAAGTTATTTAAATTTTATTTTATACAAAAATATGAAAAAGTTATAACTAGAATAAAAGTCGTAATTCTCATATGGCCTACAAACACACTTTCCCCTGACAGATATCGTTATAAAGAGTCTCTTGCTGACATTTCTAGCACGCATTGCCGAACCTCCTCAGGTACATAATTTAATTAGCAAACGAAGTGTGAGTTAAAATATAGTCTAATTACCCCTCTTTGTAAGCTTTTAGCTCATGGCATTTGCTTTGAAGGCATTGCCCTTAATAATCAACGGGCATCAATGGTAGGTTGTGAATAGGCGAACAATTAATTGTCTCCACGATTGACATGTACTTGAAGTTCATATTGTTCACTGCAGTAGGCCTTAATATTTAGCTTTAAATAGCTGTATGTGTGTAATATTTATATTACTTTTTAGCTACTACGATGGTATTATATTCTCGCTTAACGCGTTTCACTTAATAAGATTTCAGTATTTTAAAGAGTATGTTCATTACCATATAACTAAAGAAATGGTAAAAAACATAACGTTGCATGTACAGTGTAATGAGACTTTTAGCGCCGTCGCGTCGTTGTGTTTTATTTTATTAGAAATTATTTGCCCTTGTTGCCCTTAGCTAGCTCAGTTTGCAATGAGAAACCTCTTACCTCTATCCCAATCAAGTTGCGATTAAATCAACACAACAAAACTCCGTAAGTTGGCCCAATCTGACTCGTAACACTAAAAAGATATACTCCAAACTTCTACTCAAATAAAAGCTAATGTGTTCACAATCAATGGAACACAAGTATAAATTAGCTTAAAGACACACGTAAAACAATAAATTTAAAAAAATGGCCAATTTTAAACTAAAAAGTGTTAACTAATAATACCTATATAATCTACGTGCCTTAGCTAGAATCACTATATCTGAATTACATCTGCATTTAAACGTTACAAAGACATCAAAGTACCTAACTGTCTTTTATACACAAACATTAAACTACATGCAAGTACGCCGTCACGATTTGGTGCATTTCGCGAGGAATGTGCAGCTCGCAGCATTTCGCATTGTAACCTGATACCCATGCTCGACAAGGTGTCCCTTGATGTCACAAATCGAAACAATGGCTTTCGAACGCATCCGAAACCCTCTATTGGTCTGAGATGCAAGCTAATGCAATATAATGCAAGACGCTATTTCCGCAGCTTTAAAACGGTAAAAATCACCAATCTATTTTGCATTCAAGAAGTTGTGAGCTACACTAGATGGTGGCGCCTCTTTAGGGACGTTTCCAGCTTGTATTTTAACAGGCTTTATGCAGGGTCTTCTAAAATTCATAGCGACCGGCCCCGAAACAATCACTTAAAGCCGGGGGGGGGGGGGGGGTCATTTCAGCGCCTCGCACTGAATGTACTTTGTTGGACGTTGGCGCAATTCGGCAGCGCGAATGAGCGAACTGCCCTTTAAAAGTTTTGCAGCAGCTATGAATCCTTGCACGCTCAAAACACTCACTTTCGGCGTATTGGTAAAACCAGTGCACAAGCGAACACGGCTGTAATATAGATATAAATGTTAATTATTAGAGCTCAGGTGCGGCTGGGTCCATTCCAATTTCAAGTGCAATGGCCTACCTACGATTTTAACCTGTTCCATGATCCTTTTTTTTATTCCCGACTCAGAACCTTCTTTTCATATTCACTCGTCATTAATGGTCCTCCAATATTAACTAATGTGAATATCATGTACTTAGTTTTAAGAAAGTTGAAACTGCGAAATATAACCACACAATTGCAAACCAATCATTTAGTAGGTACTAGCTTCTGAGTCCACCACATAGGTGGCACTACTCTGATTAATAGTGTTGGCATTTTTAAAATTAAATTGTAAATCAAAAAGTTGCAGAAGATAATATTTTAACGGCTTTGATATAGAAACAGTGTTTTAATTCGTGTACAAAATAGACAAAAATATTTTAATGCTACTGCTAATACCGAAACAGCAAAAGGAATTACTTAGCAATGCAAATTACTTTAACTCGCAACTGAAAAAAACTGCTGTCGGTGGGATTTGAACTTGAGGAATGCAATTGTTAGTCAGGCGCTGTAAACACTCGTCTATAAGGCGTACACATCACGCTTGTTTGTCGCTGCGCTATAAAGGACATGCGATGCGACTGCCCATCGCGAACCAAATGCGCACGATCGTTGTCGATAAAAAGGTAACACAGAGACGGAGGCACAGCATACGTTTATATATAGGGATACCATTCGCCAATTTCCCCACGCAGATTGCGAATTGCACTGGAAATATATTTTTTTTAAATGTCATCAATCATATTTTATATTAACACTCTGTCTTTTGCTAAATTTTCTTCCTTCATTATAATAATAATCTTAGTTTCTGTACCTTTCTTGTAGATATTAAATCCCAGTATATTTTTACTTCCTTTTACTATAAAGGAAGTATTGGATTCACCCCAAAAAATCGAAATTGAGTTTTCAACAGATCTTCACGTTTTAGAGTCCCCGGAATCCAAAAAACATGTTTTTGTTTATTGGTCTGTCTGTATGCCTGTCTGTGTGTCTGTCTGTGAACAGAATATCTCAAAAACGAAAAGAGGTATGGCGTTGAAACTTCATATATAAGTTTTGTGTACTATCTAGATGCGACAGCAAGCTTTTGAAGAAAATCGCATAACCGGAAGTAGGTGTTTACTCTTGTGATTTTTCAGTTTTTTTCGATTTTTTCAAAACAGCTCTAACGATTTTTTTAAACTTCTCTTTTTTATTAAATTTTTAATGTGTATTGATGTGAGATAGGTGATTTTCCAGTTGAATACTTCTAAAATGGGTTTCTTTTGTTTTTTTTTATTTTTTTATTAACTCCTCTTTTAAATAGAACACCCGGTATATTATTACATTTTTGAATTCTATAGAAAATTTGTCTCTTCACCTAACGCTCTATTTTGTACCGTTTTTGTAAAATTTGTAATTTTTTTAAATTTTTGACAAATGCTTAAAAATTTTAAATCAAATTTTTGGCCAATTATAAGATCACTGTAAAAGGAAGTTGTGTGGGTGTATCACACCAGACTTTTTAATTCGTAATTAATGTTAACCTACAACTTTTCTACTTACGTCACTGGGTCGTATGTTACTTATACAACTTTTGTTTTAAAGAATATTAAACTTCTTTCATCTTCAGCTTGAAATAGGTGTCCAACTTGACTTGTAAAATTTGCTACTGCTTATAATATATTTGTTCCAATTTTTACTTTTACTTCTTTGCTCTTGAATTTTCTTTTCTAACTACACTAGTGGGGTATTTATTGAAATTGTAGTGTTGTCATTTTTAAAATTTTTACTTTTTGTTATATAAGACTAATGAAATTAGTCGTTTGGCAGCCCATCCGACGACGCGTTAAATTTAAATAAGAAATTTCGTACGCCTTATG
Source organism: Agriotes lineatus (assembly GCA_940337035.1). Lineage (NCBI taxonomy): Eukaryota > Metazoa > Arthropoda > Insecta > Coleoptera > Elateridae > Agriotes > Agriotes lineatus. The sequence continues at coordinate 101,526,851 of OW679201.1, forward strand.
CCCTGTTCGCTTACCTTGCTAGCTCAGTATACACGAAACTCGTACTTTGCCTCAGCTCATGGATAGGAAGTGTCAATATTGTTTACACAAATAAACATAAATAAATTAACCAGCATATTAAGCAGCATAACTGTATCTATCTGCAAGACATTTACATTTAAACAGTATTAAAGATTACGCCGAAGTAAATGTCCTTTATATTCGTACATTAAACTGCATCGAAGTCCGGCATCGCGATTCGATGCATAAAACCCACCGCAATTCACGTACGTAAACGCATTCTTTTATTCCAATTTTCACTACATGGCCTGGAGCGTAATCATTTCCTGTATCCACTTATCTTATGATGCACGCGGCCTGAGAACTACAACGTTTCGGATTGGATCCGCCCTGGATTACGTCATCTCCTGAATGACTTGTATGGAAGTTACCCACAAATACTATGGAAAATCTTCTGGCTTCTAGCTCCAGCGCCGCTCTGTGGCTGATGTCGCGTAACAACTTGAAAGTCTCGAGAACCCCTTTGGAGATGTCGCAATGGCGTACTTACTCAGTACACGATCATAAAGGCGTTTACTTAAAGTGTAACCACTGTCTTGTGGCGCACCAACACTTATTGGCAGCAAATTATTATTTTACTCGCTGCAGGCGAAATTTACTTCGAGTCGCTCACAAACGTGCGGCCTTGGGCTATGCCCGTTTGGGACTGCCTAAAGTTCCCCGCGAACGCCGTTGAAGTTGCGTTTTTCGAATCTTGAGTACAAATTATGCATTAGTATTTTGTATAGCATTTTCAACGGAAATGTATTGACTTTTTCACGAATTGTCAATTTTCATTGTGTAATATTTTGTGGGCAATGGGCATACACTTTAGTTTTCAAATGCCCTTACAAGAAAATGCCACAACGAATTTACTGTACTTGATTAGAAACTAATGTTAGTGTATCTACTCTTGAATTTCCAAAATGTAAGATGCCGACTCTAAAAAACTTATTTCGGCTACAACTAGAGTTACATAAATTTTAAGAGAAAACAGAATTTTTTAAGAAAATATTTTATCCATGCGGTTTTAAAGCAACAAAATAATCAGTTACCATGAACCATGATATAACAATAATTCAAAGAAATCTCTTTGACTTACGACTAAAATTTGTACTAAACTTAGCTTTATAAAGCACATTTTGGACATTTATATATCTTGGAGTACTTATACTCAGAACAAGTAAAACAAACAAAATTTTGTTACTACAGTCATAACTACATCTAAATGGCCGTTTAAAGCTGAAATTAGTTTTATTTAATTTTTGTAATTATATATAACCTAGTTGTTTCTTTGCTGTGAAGGTATTTAGATGTACTTACTTACTAACATTTCCCGTCTTATAGAGCATTGAATACCGTAAAGTGAAACGCATTAAAATGGAATTCTCATAAGTTTTAGTTTTTGCTCTAGGTATAGTATTTAAATTATTTCCTCAAAGTCTTCAATGTAATATTTAAAAGCTTGATACAACTCCATTCATGTATACTACAGTTTCTGTCTGAAAGAGAAGCTGATTTATTTTTACAGCGCATTACCTTTGTATGTCGTTACTCGGCTGAGCCCAATTATTTGAACAGTAATGAGTTAGCTTTAACAAGAGGCCTTTGCTATGTCCCACATCGGCATATACTAAGGAAGACTATAAAGGAACCCTTCTGAGCCTTTGATGTCAATGGAGGAGCAAAAGTTGACCTTCAAACTTGACTGGGCATTGCTGAAATGAACCCAAGGGTATAAATAGATTTCTCATCTTTGTCGATACTGCTATTTGGGACAACTCCAATCCATTAGGCAGCCAGTTATCTAATCAGCAAAGCATAAAAAATGGTGTCTTACATCAAGCTTCTTTCGGTTCTTTAATTTGATGGATTAGCACTTACTCTACTCAAATATAAACACTCACCACTTTGCCCTAGTTACTATTTTAAACAATTAAGATAGGTATATTAATCTAGTCATTGTTCCAGGCCCTTTATGAACTGGAGCTGGCAGGATGCAATGAAATAACAGAAGCTGGACTTTGGGCATGCTTAAATCCAAGAATTGTGTCGCTTACTCTAACAGATTGCATCAACGTTGCTGACGAGGCTGTCGGAGCAGTGGCGCAGCTGCTTCCAGGACTGTACGAGTTCTCTCTGCAAGCTTACCATGTTACCGATGCCGCCTTAGGTTACTTTTCTCCTAAACAGAGCAACACGCTTAATATTCTGCGACTGCACTCGTGTTGGGAAATTACTAACCATGGTGTGGTTAATATAGGTAAATATGAAGACGGAGAGTCATTGACTACTGCTCAGGGCTACATTATTGACCTTTTTATGGCAGTGATTGCCGTAACACTTCGTACATTTTGCTTCACTTCACAGAAAAGCAGTAAAGCTAATCATTGTTAAATTAGCTGGTTTTTGAGTTGGTCAATGGCTCTCTTTGCGTAATATAAAAGGAAAACGTTTTATACTAACAGAAATCTAATACTTTTAGTCCACTCATTACCCAATCTAACAGTGCTAAGCTTATCGGGCTGTAGTAAGATAACAGATGATGGGGTCGAGCTGATAGCAGAAAACCTGCAGAAACTCCGCTCGCTAGATTTGTCCTGGTGCCCTCGAATCACCGATGCTGCCTTGGAGTACATAGCATGCGATCTCAATCAATTAGAAGAGCTTACGTTAGACAGGTAAGAAGAACCTTAGCAAAATAAAACCGCTACGAAACATGCACACAATAAAAACCATAAACAAATAAAACCCTGTTGAATTGTTTTTGTTTAGTTAATACACATTACACACTTATAAAGGTTTCCTCTGTTTCTTAGTTTATATGTTTTTCTATCAAATAGTTCTTTTCAATTATTGTTTTTGCAAAGATGTATATAAATTATTTGTCAGAGTTAAGATAGGCCATAAGTGTACTACATTAACGGCCGATCTTATAAAGACCACTTCTCCCAGGTTAACTTTAATTCTTTGTTAAAATAAACAAAAGTGCATGAAAACGTTAGTGCTTATGGCATTTATTATTTATTTATCCATTAGTAGGCACATTTTGATGCGATTTTGTTTATTTTAACAACGAATTAAAGTTAACCTCAGATTAGTGGTCTTTATAAGACTGGCTGTAAGTCTTCGAATATCCGTGTTGCTTGTACATCTGCAGTAGAACCTTGATATTCTGAACGAATTGTGTATTAGGGTTGGTCGGACAGTCAAATCGGTGCTTGCATGCAACATTAGAACATTAAATTCACTAAATCCCTAAATGTCACTGGTCATGTAGTATTCAATCGCTTATGATTGCTCTGTACTTAGTTTTAGGTCATTCCAAATGTCTATTTCATTTTAAGAAATTAACAGAAGGCAATTCAAGTTTGGAAAAACAAGCTCAAAATGAATTAATGATATTATTATTGTTATTTATTATATTATTATTTCTCAGCACTACAGGCCTTTGAGGCCCTTGGCTTGGTTGACAGTATTTCCCTTCCTTTCTATCTTTTGTCTTGTTCTCCCAACCTTCTACTTTTAGTCTGTCTAGATCTTGTTCCAGACATTCATCTTCCTTTTTTCTTGCAGTGCTTATGTCAGTTTTTTTTTCATCTTCTATTCTTTTATTTTCTGCGCTTTTATTACTGCTGTTATGTCCTGTTCTTTATATAGTTGTTTTAGCTCCAAGTTAGTTCTTCTTCTCCATTCTTGCTATAGTTTTTCCCTCCATATATTCTTCTTTTGTAAGGATTTTTGATTTAAGATCTATGTGTCACTCGCGTATATCACAGATGGGCTTATTATTCTTCTATATATCTGCACTTTCACTTTTCTTGACACACTTTTTGAGTTCAATACGTTTTACATTGCACCCGCACTTTTGTTCCCAGCTGTTATTCTTTTTTCTGACTCTTTGTTTTGATTACTGTCTTTTGTTATTTCAGTGCCTAAGAACCTGAAATCATCCACTTTCTCAAAATTATATTCTTTGTTCTCTTCATTTCTTATTTTTATTTTTAAATTATCATGTATTGCGTGTTCTGCCTTAGTCATTATCGTACATTTTGTTTTTGTTCATTAATTTTTCCGACGTTTCTATTAATCTTCTTACTAGTTCTTTCAGCTCTTCTTTTGTTCTTGAAATTATGGTGACATCGTCTGCGTATGCTATACATTGATGTGATTTCTTGAAAATGGTTCCCTCTCTGTTTATCTGTCTCTTATTATTTTCTCCAGTATTATATTGAAAAGGATTGCTGATAACAGATCTCCTTGCATTAATCCACTATTTATTTGGAAGGTGTTCGATATGACTCCATGTATTCATACCTGGTTTACTGTGCCTTCAAGTATCATTTTGACTAGCTCCACTATTTTATTTGGTATTCCCAGCTTCTTCATTACCTGGATGAGTTCATGATTTTTTATACTGTCATGTGCTCGACTGTAGTCAATAAAGATTGTATGTAGCTGTATTCTGGCTTCCTTTTTTTGTATATTGGACATAATACCACCATTGACCATTCTTTGGTCATTCTGTTTTAGACACATTTTTGTTATCAATCTATGTATTTCTCTGAGTAACTCGTGTCCTCCATATTTTATTAGTTCTGCCGGTAATTCATCCTTGTCTAGGCTATTATTATTCTTTACTATCTTTATAATCTCTGTTATTTCCTTTATACTTGGTGATTTCATTTGATCTTCTAGACTTTCTGATTCTGTATCAATTTTTGTCATGTTCTCCTAAATATTGAGCATCTCTACAAAAAAATGTACCCATCTTTCAATCGCCCCTTTTTCTCTTTTAGGTTTTCATCTTTGTCTAGGCAGTATGTCATGGTTGGCTGATATGCCCTTTTTACTTCCTTGGTCTGTTTGAACAAATTCCTTATTTCCATCATGTTGTGGTATTCTTAAAATTTTTCCATTTTCTCATTTTCTTGTTTTCTTTTCTTCTCTCTGCAAATTCTCTTCGATTCTCTTCTTAACTCTTCTTACTTTGACTTGGTCTCTCTTGTTCCCTCCTCCAGCATCTTTGACCTTGCTTTTTTCTTTCTTCTACTGCTCCTTCACACTTTTTTTCAAACACCATTTTTCCTTTTTTCCTAGTACCTTTTCCGCTGCCTGTTGTATTGTGTACTTGCTTTTGTTCTATTTCCTTTTCGTGTTTAAATCTTATCACTTTTCTTTCCAGTGTGTTAATGTTTTGCTTTCTTCTCTTCTCTTTGTGTCTTACTCTCTTTGGGTATTTCTTGTTTTATTTTTATTTTAACCATGAAGTGGTCTGAGTCTGCATCTGCTCCTCTATAGCTTCTTATGCAGCGTGTTTTTCCTCAATTACTACTTGATCGATTTTGGTTTTCTATTTTGCAGACTGGTGTCGTCTAGGTCCCTTATGAATCTGTTTATCTTATTTTCATTTTTCTGCCTCCTACCAGACCAATTACTAGTTTTTTGTCATTTTCGTTACTTTCTTCATGCATACTGTGCAATGATATGATTGGTTTGTATATCTCCTACTTTTCTATTTTCACGTTGGGTATTTACGTCCTCTTCATTTTCCTTTCTATGTGCATGTACGTTCAGTATGCTTATATTTCTATATTTTCCTCTTAATCGCAGCACATTCTGTCACTTATTAATAGTGTAAACTTGGTCACTGTATGTTTTAGCTGTTTTTTACTTCCTTTTACTACTATAAAGGAAGTATTGGATTCACCCCAAAAATTCGAAATTGAGTTTTCAACAGATCTTCACGTTTTAGAGTCCCCTGATCCCAAAAAACATATTTTTTTTCATTGGTCTGTCTGTGTGTCTGTCTGTCTGTCTGTGTGTGTGTCTGTGAACAGAATATCTCAAAAACGAAAAGAGGTATGGCATTGAAACTTCATATATAAGTTTTGTGTACTATGTAGATGAGACAGCAAGCTTTTGAAGAAGATCGCATAACCGGAAGTAGGGGTTTACTCTTGTGATTTTTCAGTTTTTTTCGATTTTTTCAAAAACGGCTCTAACGATTTTTTTTAAACTTTACATTTTTCTTACATTTTTAATGTGTATTGATGTGAGATAGGTGATTTTCCAGTTGAATACTTCTAAAGTGGGTTTCTTTTGTTTTTTTTTCTATTTTTTTATTAACTCCTATTTTAAATAAAACACCCGGTATATTATTACATTTTTGAATTCACCTTAAAATTCTAGAGAAAATTTGTCTCTTCAACTAACACTCGATTTTGTACCGTTTTTGTAGAATTTGTAATTTTTGAAAATTTTTAACAAATGGTTAAAAATTAAAAATGAAATTTTTGACTAATTATAAGATCACTGTAAAAGGAAGTTGTGTGAGTGTATCACACCAGATTTTTAATAATAAAACCCATCTCAATAATTCTGTTCTGGCTTCCTATTAAAAAAAAATGTAGTTACTTAGTTCTTTGGTTTTCCTTTCAATTTGTTTCTTGTATTGCGATTAGGTCTATTTTTTATTTTTCAAGCTCCTTCATAAGACTTTACTAATGCTTCCGAAGATGTCTCTCACATTCCAACTTGCTATGTGTAGTATTTCTTCCTCTACTTTGTATTGCATATTGCCCATGCCTCTTGTCCTTTTCATTACTTCGTCTTCATAGCTACTGAGTAGTTTCTTGTTAGTTTTTTGCCTTGTGTCGATTTTTTTGTCAGTTTTTTGCAGCTCTCCCTTTGTCTCGTTCCACTCTTACTCTTGATTGTTGACTATTATTCTTCTATAGCTTGTTTTTGTTGTATTGCCTTTCTCTCTCATTGTCCTATTGTCGCTTGTACTTCCCTTTCCTCTACCTCTAAATCGTTTTCTATGAAGACTTTTGTTTCCTGAGTTATCACAAATTCGTTAAAACCTCTCACCACACAAATATAGAACAACTGCTAAATACGTATTTCGACAGCCACGCTGTCATCATCAGTAGCTACGAAAAACTTACACAGCAAAAAAGCAACGATATACTCGTGACCAAATCACAAATGGAAGTGGGCGATGTCCGTGCATTTTACATCTATTTATACTGTCTTACCCGGATGGCGTGGCGTGGCCGAGGGCCAATGAACATGGCTGACGGTCACTGTAACTTCAACAAATTATACAAGATGGAGGATGGTATTGGTCCACCATCTTTGTTCAAAAGTTTATTATCTCGCTTCTTAAAAATGGCCAAGCTTTCAAAAGAATTTAGTTGCTTTGTTGAAGTTAACGCCTTTACAATTTTTAGGTCATCCTCTTTTATACTATGACCCGTTTCGTAAATATGTTGGGCGATACTCGATTTTTCGAATCTATTGAATCTTAAATGAGCTAACTGCTCTTTAAACGTAGTACCAAAATTACGACGTGTTTGCCCAATATATCTAAAATCACAATGGGAACATTTAATTTCGTAAATTCCAGTCCTCAGTTTGTCTTTTGGATTTCCCAAAAAATTTCTAATATTATTGTTCGAACTATACACAACTTTGTAACCCGATTCTTTAAAAATGTTTGCTAGGCTCTTTGTAGCCGGGCGAAACGGAATTTTGATGTACTTGAGTCCTTCATTTGTAAGACTGACGCGAGTTGTGGAATTTCGAACATGCAATTTTGTTTTTTGTTTCCTAAGCAAATTATCGATAATTTTAGAAGAGAAACCATTGTACACAGCAATGCTTTTTATGGTCTGAAGTTCAGTGGTATATCGATCTTTGTTTAAAGGAAAGGCTAACAGTCTATGCAGCCATGTTGTGTTGAAAACAATGATTTGAATCCGCTTAACCGTTGGCCATGTTCATTGGCCCTCGACCACGTCACGCCCTCCGGGTCAGACAGTATAAATAGATGTAAAATGCGCGGACATCGCCCACTTCCATTTGTGATTTGTTCACGAGTATATCGTTGCCTTTTTGCTGTGTAAGTTTTTTGTAGCTACTGATGATGACAGTGTGGCTGTCGAAATACTTATTTAGCAGTTGTTAAATATTTGTGATATTTTCAAACCACAGGCTCCAGCAGTGTTTTATTCCTGAGTTATGTTTGTATTTCATAACCTCGAGTTTTTGTGCAAAGGACTCTAGCTTTACTATTACTATCTTCTTGAGGTAATAAATTGCTGTCTTTTCTGTTGGAAATTTTGAGTGTAAATATCTACGTCCACACTTTTGACTGTTATCCATATCAGAATATGTATTACTACAGTAAGAACTAGTAAATGTTGATCGTGGCGCTCTTGTCTACATATGATTCATCCTGAAAACATGTGTACTCTAGTACAGTGGTTTTCAATGAGGCCACAGCTGCTATGGTAAGCTTTCAAATAAAATAAAAAATATGTTATATAGGCACACTACTCCGAGAACAGATCACTCATAGAGAGCTTTAAACTAGGGCCTAGATATGAATACTATCCATATTATCCATTTATTTGACTTCTGCACAGACAGTGTCAAATTATTTTTTAATTTTTGAACTGTACATGTAAAATAACGTTTTTTCATACTTTAGTACTTACAATAATTACATTACTGTCAAAGAAGAAAAGTAGGGCTATTTAAATATTTGTTTAAATCAAAATAGTCATTAAAAAAAGAATGAAGTACAGTACACTTTGCTAATCGTAATTTTACAAGGTGCGTTTGGACTAAGGGATTGTTTAATGTACTGCTCAATCAGCATAATATCGGATTAAAGCTCTTTTGCATTAAGAACTTTCGGCAAATAACAAAGAGCTTTATAGCTTCACTGTTCGATGTTTCCGATTTGTTTGACATCATTTGGTTGTTTATTTCTTCTTCGTCAGATTCTGGTTTTCCTTGTAGTACACTTCTCATTATTTCTTCATCAATTAAGGTATGATTTTCTAATTCAGCTTCTTCAGTTAAGTTAAACCAAGCGTTTATGTCTAAATTGGCACTGCTGCTAGTGTTTTTTGAAAGTTTGACAGTGGGCCAAGGGAATGTCGTCTTCTGAGTCCCTATCATACTTTTCAATATCTTCTTCTGTTAAAATTACATTTTCAGGCCAAAGTGGTTTCCTAACCAAACAATTTTTTTGATACATCTTCCGAGATTTGGGCAATGAAAATATCACATTTTTTATGGTGAATTCTTCTAAACTTTTTGGAGTTTCAGAATTTCCTTGCAAAATTAAATTTAAGTTTCTGACATGACAATTTGGTCGAGTGGTTGTATCAATGCTGTACAATTTGGTGGCAAAAAAATGGCAACAATTTGTCCTGAATTAAGTTCTATGCATTGTCTATTTTTGGGTTTTATAGTACATGTACTGAAAGCTTGGAACTTTTAAATCTTTTAGATTTTTCGAATTTTCCTATCACTAATGGGGAATTTTGTGGGTGGCTGTTGCATTTGAACATGGCATCAACGTAATTTGAGATTTGATGGTCTTCCACCCTGAAGCAGATTGTTTGTTATAGACAAAAGATTTTTCTAACAATAATTTCCAAAAAAATGTTTAGTTGTCAGTAGGTATACCACGCAGTATTTTAATCACTTGCAATAAAATCTACTTAAGAGTTGCTGAATTTCTTGAAAAACCATTTGGCTTTCTCACGAAGTTCTTCTGAAATGGGCGTGTTTTTGTGTCTTTCTTGTAAAAACAACCAATACCTTTACCTCAGGAAATTCTACATGTCAAAGAGTTTTATGATTTAAATGACCTCCTTCTGCACAATGCGTCACGTTGCCACGTTAGGATATGATGCAATCTCGTACGATGCTCCCAGTGCAGCAATTTAACACTGGATCGTGATCTCAATCAAGTAACTTGTTTGTAAAGGAACTAAACTGATTTTACCTCTGCACATTCAATATTAAAATCGGTTGGCTCCACCTTGAAGCCAATGTAGCAGCTTCCAGCTGGAAATTATCTGGACCTCAGAGATGCTGTCCAAGATTGGACAACACTCTCGAACTCTGCTATCAACCCCAAGAAAACAAAGCATTGGCTGCTAACAAAGCAAGCCACTGTGCAGGTTCACAATTTCACTTCAAGTGTGCCTTTTAACTGAGCGAACAAACTTACTTGAATGTGGGAGTTCAAGTATATAATGCGTCCTTAGTCTAATTACAATTTAAAAAGTTACAGTTCAGCTATACTCTAGCGTGTGTAAATATTAAATAGCTCTAGTGAGACGAATCAGGCCCGTTACAGTATATTCATAGTTTCTTTCTATTTTGTGTCCAAATTTTTCCCAAGACTTTATGTTTGCAATTTTTATTATTTCTTCAACCATAATTCTGTTTCTTTTGTAAATCTTATAGTCGCCTCTGTTTTGTCTAATGATATATCTTTTCAAACTCCTCTTTTTTTCTGTGACCTTTTCCGTACCATCGTTTGGACCACCAAGCAGTTCTTTGCCCTTCCATACGCGTGCCGCAGATTTCAGTGGCTTTCTTAAAATTCGCTCATTTATCTTCAAAGCTACTCATACTGTAATTTGCCGAGTCCCTCATCGATACCTTTTTTACACATATATCCCAATTATTTTTTCCTCTAAGCTTGTAATTTTTTATGACCAAAGAGCTTTTTAAAATTATCTGTTTTTCCTTTTTGGCGTATATTCCTTTTTTTAAATAACCAATCTATGATCGGAGTCCAGTATTGCCAATATAGCCACGTTAACATCTTGGACTGCCTTATTTGTCCCTTTCTGCTATAAATTAGTCGGTTATAGATGTTTCACCCATTCTCTCTTCAATTCTTGTGTATTTATGGCAGTGTTTATGTTGAAACCGAGTGTTAGCGATTGTAAAGTTATTGGCCAAGCAACAATTAGAGTCTTTTGCCAGTATCATTTATAGTAGTTTCCCCAAATTTTACAGTTACTACCGACAATAATTTCGATTTTACATCGTCCAAAAAATTTATGAGTACTGTAAACCAAAAATTACTTAATGAAAAATAATAGTGGTGCCAACATACAGCCAAGTTGACAATGCGGATGCCAAGTAAATGGACTGTATACTGCTGGTGGAAAGGAATGGACACAATAATGAAGGGTTCACTAACGTGTTTAGCCTTTCAATGATACCATGCCAAAAAAAATTGAGTAGAGCCTATTCATTATTTACAAAGCAATTAGAACAAAAAGTATGATAAGATGTGTCTTAGCATATGCCATATTGATCAAAGTAAACACTAACACATTTTTAGGTACTCGAGTACATTGCACTACACAATAAGTACTTTTTTACGTGACAGAAAAAGCTTAGTTAGCATGTTTACCATTATCAGACGTAATACTTATTATCATTCTTGACATTATTTCCAACGACTTTTTTTAAAACATTTTTTTCTAAGTCAAATAGGTTCGGAACTACAGCAGCGCAAGATGATTTTTTTTTATTTTCACAGATTTTTCGATGAGTATTGATTGAAAATTAGTTTTTATTATGACAATTTATTTTTCAGCTATTTCCACACAATCACACGATTTGGTTCTCGTGTCGGGTCTCATTTCTAATGACGGAATTCTTACAAATCCCAATACACATGCGTAATCCTGAGTGCTATTCCTGTCTAGACACGGGCGATTTTATTCAAACTAAGGTCGAGGCGCACGAAGGCCAGATGTTCAGTAATAGAAGGGAGGGGATTTGTAAGAATTCGGCTGTTAGAAATGAGGTCCGACACAACTACCCGAGCTTCCAAATTTTGTGATATTGTGGAAACGACTGAAACACAATAATTAGTCATAGTGAAAACATAATTTTCAATTAATAATAATCGAAAAACTGTTGAAGTAGAACAATTCTTTTCTCTTGTGCTTTAATATCTACTGCTCTAGCTCAGAATAATTTTGACTTACAGAAAAATCTTTCAAGCAAAAGTTGTTGTATATGGCGTTGATAAGAATGATAATAGGTATTTTGGTCGTATGACTAACGCTAACGTAGATACGAACAGCTCTGCAACACGCAATAAACCAGTAAAATATAGCACCAAAAAAATTGTTTATTAATTTGAACAACTAATAACTTTAGTAATTATTTAAAATTATCTGTACGTTTACCTCTTCAGCATTTTTTTAGTTATAGTTGTCGTTTATACAGGGTGATTCACGGGAGAGTATGAGTTCGAATTCATATTATGCATTTTTTTATTGCAAAAAATATAATTTATATTTCAATATCGAGCAGTTACTACAACATCGTCAATTAATTGAAATGCTATAAAAGTTAAAGAACGACGAATCACATGAAATCGTAATTATAAATTTAGCAGCGCTTTGAAAAATTTGCTTTTATTGTACAGGCTAAATTCATTTTAGACTATAACTATAGTTTTTTTGAAGTAAAATGCCATCTATAATCTTCTGATTTGTAATGAACCATAGTTAGTGAGTTTAAAAATTCCTTATGATGCCTAACGTCAACTTGCGGCATGCCCTAATATGAACATTTAGTTTTAATTAATGGAAGAATCTTGAATATTGCATAATCTGGTTTATTTGTTTTAGATGCGTGCATATAACAGACATAGGCATAGGTTATATTTCTACCATGTTGTCGTTATCAGCATTGTATCTACGCTGGTGCTCACAAATTAGAGATTTCGGTCTGCAACATTTATGTGGAATGCGAAATCTTCAAATACTTTCGTTAGCAGGTTTGTATGAACACTGACTTTACGTAAACCAATTGATAAGAATATAAACATATAAATCAAACTAGCATAATATGCACGGTCTGTTTACAGGGTGTCCATTATTAACATCAAGTGGTCTTTCGAGTCTAATCCAGCTGAGACACATGCGCGAGCTGGAGCTCACAAACTGTCCAGGGGCTTCGCACGAATTGTTTGACTATTTGAGAGAACATCTGCCGCGTTGCCTCGTGATAGAGTAAGCCATATCACCCACTGTCCACTTGTTATATTTGTTACTAGTTTGTGCAATAATATTTAATCTTACTGTATTGTTACCGTTTTGTGTATCTGTTCGTTTTGGTCCGATAGAGCGTACTGAATCATGTTCTGTTCCATGTCATGTAATTTTTCTTGTTGTCAACTTTGATTGTTTGCATTCGACTATTTTCGTGATGTACATAACATTGTAAGTAATTTTCAATGTTTTGGCAATAAAATATAAGTATTTTGTAGAAATATTTATTTATAAAAATTGTAACAATAAATATAGTCCCAAGCATCCTTATACATTATTTAAAACAATAACGTCCACGCCTCACCTGAAGTTTAATTGTCCCACCACGTTAGCAGTCCCAATCCTGGCTCGTTTATGCTACCCTGAAAGGAGTACACAGTATTACGCAACTTCCAAAGATAATAATGTATTTTTTGTATAATGCATTTAGTTTTGACTTAAAATTCTGGCTTAGGAAAACTTTAAAAAATGTACTTCAGGTTGTTACGTGTTAAAAGCCTATTGTATTAGCATTATCAGTTTACGTTATATATGGCCATGAATAGACAATCAATTGGGAAAACGCAGTCGAAGCGTATAAAAATCCATCACAGAATGTGTCAAAAGTCGGTGTCTGAGTTTGTAGGGACCGCAACTGTACATGGGTGGCTTAAAAGTTTTGTATCAAAATGATAACCATTTTAATATAAAGTTTTATGGGTCCAACCAAAGAAAATATTACCAAAAAATGATGTGAACTACCCTTAGAGCAAATAGTAACCAGTATAAAGACGACAGTTGAAAACAAAATCTCATTTGAGAGAGAGAAAAAAGGTCACAACCAATTTAAAGGTCCATCCAATTGACCGAGAATCTGCCACCATCCACCATGTTTCACACCACAAGCAAAGAGTAGAGTGTCCCGGTAAGTTTTTAAAACTTCAAGCGCTATTCTGCACAATCAATTAAAGCGCTAAGTGTTTGAGGTCACCGAAACCAGTCGTGCAAGATCAAAGGATCTGCTCGTAGTGTCGCCTTTTACACTGGTTACTTTTTGTTTAAAATGTAAAATACTGGTTCTAGATGTTAAAGTTGCTATACAGGGTGCACAATGCTTGAAAAGTCCTTTTAACGAGCTTTCCTCTTATATTTATGTTACTTCATGTTCCTAAATTCGACTGTTTTTCAGATTTTCGAATTTGAACATAAAAGAAATTTAAGATGTTTTCTTTCAAGTGATAACCCACCAACGCAGTTAAAATGCTAATTTAAACACTTTATCCCTCCAGACAAAACATAAAACCAGATTTAGGTTGATACAAGAAATAATACGGAGAAAAATGTATCGAAGAATGGGGCATTTGCGGAAGAAATAAAAACAGATAGAGAGCAGGTCATAGAAATCTGGGAAAAATATTTCTAGCAGTTACTCAACCCACCACAGGAACAGGCAGTCACCATACAGTAAAGCGCCAGGCGAAGACCTCATCACAAGGGTTAGACAAATGTATATTTGCATGTTTTTCCCTATTGAGCATGATCAGGTAATTTTTATTAAAGAAACGATTTTTTTTGCATATATTAAAAGCTTACAGCGTATGGCATATATAGAAGCATATATTAAGATTTAGAGGCATAAAAATGCATGTTTTAGGTAAAATTTGACATAAGCTTTTTACTAGAAACAAAAATTTGCTATTTGAACAGTGGAATTTCTTTTAAATTCAACTTTCTGTCTGTGGCCTTCAAACAAACATTACTACAAATTACTTTTCAGCTGTTTAATCCCTTGAGGAATGCACTTTTCCTTATTGCGAGACACGAAGTTAATGGCTAGGATTTGTCATGCTCAATAAATCGTTTCTTGAAAATCCAAATTGTTTGTTGTATAAAACAAACTTATTTATTTATTTATTTACAGGTTGTAATAACATTACAAATAATATTTTCAATATTATTTCGCGATGGAAAACCCTTGTATGCAAACCTGTGACAGTGTTTAATTCTAACACACATTTTCACATCGTTTTTTATAAGAAGTAAATAGAAAGAAAAAAATAAAAGATGAACATTTTCACAAAATCTGTTACACGTTACAATATCACTGTAAGGCATAGATGAAGGCATTTATGTTACTCTCGTCCAAATGAATTATCCACTTTCTCAACATACGTTTATATTTAGTTTTGTCTAAGTCAGAGTTTTTCATCTCTATGCTCACATCATTAAATACTTTCTTACTGGCCGATTTATGACTTCTAGTAATTTTTTTGTTGAATCTCATTGGAGTAACTTTAGCCTGCCTTCTTCCATTTCGTAATTGTTTATACTCTTCTAGTATGTGATTATGGTTGAACGTAATTGCTTTTTCTACAAAGCATTTCCTTTAGGTAATAATATTTGTTTCTTTGAAGAATAGATTTGACGAGTATAGTCTATGTTTCTTAAATATTATCTTGACAATTCTTTTTTGAACATCTGAGAGCGGTTTCAATGTAATATCAAGCCCCACCCCAGACTATTATACCATAAATAGCTATAGACAACTGCTCCATACTTAGGATACGGCTGAATTTATAGAAAATGAGTATTAGAGATCTGGTCTTATTTGCAGTTTGAGTAATTTGATAGTTCCATTTAAGCTGAAAATCTATACAGATTCTCCGAAATCCGTTTTGAACATAGGAAATTAATGAGTGCGACAAGGAAGACATAAACAAAATGAGTAACAGGACAAAGATAGAATGTAATCATGATGGCTAGGTAAATTTTTAAACTAAAATTAAGTCAATGAAACAAACACTTCTGTCAAATATTTTATCTGTCATTAAGAGCATAAAGTTTTTTTTTTTTTTTTTATTGAAATCCCAATATATTTATAATCTGCACAAGTGCATTTAGTAAATTATGTGATATATTATTTGGACATGTAGAGTATAAAGTGAGGTTTAAATATACTATTGTTTATTATTCACATAATTATTTTAATTATTACACTTCGTCGACTTTTCCCGACATCCTCGATTAAACTGCCATTTTATAATTAGAAAAAACGCTTCCAAAGTAGTAGAATAAAAAATTATGTATGTAATTCGCACAAAAGCAAACTTTTAGATTCGCCTTATTTATGTGCTTTGCTCGCTTGGCCATAAACTGCGGCTGATCCAAAAAAGTCCTTAATTTCGTACTTGTAATATAAATAGCTACTATAAGAAATGTTGTCTTTATTGCAAACTTTTCGGTCAGGTAAACATGCAGCAAAAGACACAAACAGAGCCGGACTGGGGGGCCGGGCAATCGGGCGCTACCCCGATGGTCACTGGGGACGGTGGTCTAATGAATGGTTAATCACGAAAACGTACGAGCATGTACTATGCCCTCTGGTTGAACACTACGACCGAAAGACTGGTTACAAAGATGTCTATCAATAATGGAGGTATCAATAAATTATTACCACAATTTTTAGAAGAATTTTTGTGCTTACTTATCTTGTCTCAAAGTATCTAGAAACATCAGGTGTGAATTTCTTTCAAGTATACTGCATGGTCGAGGACACTTTACAATCCCTGAAGTAATTTTCCCGAGAATTTCATAAAATGTCTCAGGAGAGGGACGAATTTATAAATAAGGTAAATGAGAATTTCCGTTAAAAATAAAAGCCCATTAGACGTTGTCATTAAGAAAGAGATGTGTGCTAAAAAAATACAAAGAAAAGGAAATTTTAAGACAAAAGTTGCGCAAATAAAGCACCAGTGGACGTCCATGGGGAATTTTAATGGCAGGACTAATCGCATGACAAATGCACCTTCCCTTCCGTCGCAGAGAAAGACAGATTTTGAGATTTAAATATTTTGCATATAGACTGCTGAACTTGCAAAACGTAGCATCAGTGAAATAATTACTTACCAATGTAGCTTTGATTTCGTCTTAAATTACAGAACTAAATCAATCGACGACACGTAAGTGTTTATTGGCAAGCTGCATGATATATAAACTCCATTCCACGTTCGCACTTTAGAATTTATAGAGATCTGTTTTTTTGAAATGTTTTAATTAAGCAGGGGTGTAGCTAACTATATTGTTTCAAGATTTTCTGCGAGAAAATAAGACCAAGAAGGCTTACTTAAAAGACTCATAATTTGATTCATGATGCTTATAGCTTCACACGCGCAAAGAACTTCAATAACTAAAATAAATCCCATAATTCAATTGCATTTTGGTGATATATGCAGAAAGATTTTCCGCAAAGCTGCACTGTACGTGACGTAATCGTTGAAACTGAATATTCAATATAACAATAATAGGCCGAGGTGTTACCGCAACTGGCTCGAGTGCTCAAGCCAAAGCTAAAGCGGCCCAACTTCAGTGCTAAATAGCGTATATTTGTACCTACCGCCTTCGTTCCTCACAGTACCGCTGCAGTTCATAAATTATCTAAAAGCTGGGCAACTTCAATCTGACACAATTTGTCTGCGAAAGCCAGATAGCACTTACCATACAGTTTATGTAATAATAAAATCGTCTTTATTTCCAAATACATATACAAAAACATGTTATTGGAAGATTTTCAGTTTCCATGAAATTAAAATTACTCACGCATGGTTTAAGCTTTAAAATTAGAAACATAATGAAAACAGTGTTGTTTTTCAGGATAAAAAAATTCCTGAATGACTTTTTGGTATTGTAGGGTTACAGCTTTTTGGCTCCTTATAGGGAGCCGCCACTGCAAAACACCTCAAAATTCAGCTCACAGGTTTAGAATACTCAGAGGTTTTTATTGTGACTATGGACAAAGTTTTCCATGTTTTAAAATCCAGATATGCAAATCACTCCTCGAGTTTCTATTTCCTTTCGAACCTGTACACAATTATTCTACAAAAAGTCTATGAAAAACTGACGAAGTTGTATCCTAAAGTAACAGAAGGTAAGTTGCAAATGGAACTTTTACATTTTGGTTCGAAATGGAATAAGTTGTCATCAGCATTACCAGAGAAGTACACTAAAGTACAAACTGAATAGGATGATGATGAAGCAGAAAACAGTACTGTTGATCACAACTTCTACAAGAAGTCTTTAATTTGTTGCTATTGTTCTAAAAAATATCTTTTTTCGACGACTGACATCGAAAGTAGATTTTTCTCACTGTCATTTGACAACAGAAAGTTGACATTTGCCGCTGAGCGTGCGTTTTCATCTTTTTGCCGGTCGCCGAGCGTTTTGGGTTTCCGCGTGAACAAAATAGGTAGCCAAGTCCGAATGTTTCCTTGACAACGCCCGTCATTTGTGGAAATAATCGCGTCACATGTCATATAGACTGCGCGAGTAATGTTAACTTGATTGTCAATTATTCGTCTCAACCAGCAATATTCATGCGCAAGCGGCAAGAATGCACTTTCAGCTCTTAACATACAATATACTATTTTCGACGACTGACATCGAAAGTAGATTTTTCTCACTGTCATTTGACAACAGAAAGTTGACATTTGCCGCTGAGCGTGCGTTTTCATCTTTTTGCCGCTCGCCGAGCGTTTTGGGTTTCTGCGTTAACAAAATAGGTAGCCACGTCCGAATGTTTCCTTGACAACGCCCGTCATTTGTGGAAATAATCGCGTCACATGTCATATAGACTGCGCGAGTAATGTTAACTTGATTGTCAATTAATTATTGCGATAAAACGAAATTTGATATTTTCCTTTAATAATATGCTCAGTCGTCGAAAAAATAGTATGTATGTTTCGAGCTAAAACTGCGCTTGCCGCTTTTGCATGATTGCTGGTTTCGACTTCGTCTCAACCAGCAATATTCATGCGCAAGCGGCAAGAATGCACTTTCAGCTCTTAACATACAATATACTATTATATGCTGAAGCATACCCTGATCTATGCAAAGCGTATAATAGCTATTTATGTTTCAAGTACGAAATGAAAGACTTTTTGGATGAGCCGCAGTTTATGACCAAAGGCGCGTAGCAGCGAGCGAGGCACATAAATAAAGCGAGTTTAAAAGTCCACTTTCGTGCGAGTTACATACTTAATTTATTGATTGTACTGCTTTGAAGGTATTTTTTCTTATTTAAATTTGACAGTTTATTCGAGGAGGTCGGGAAAAGTGCAGAAAAAGTGAGTGGTTTCGGCCGCTAAACACTGTCGAAATTAATAGCTTTTTGATGCAGTACAACAAAATAGTAGATTATGCAATGAGGGAGAGAAATGCGTTATTTTGCTGAGGTGTAATTGCACTAAAGCAAAATAGCATTCTCTTCAAGTTGCATATACTATTTTTTTCACGTTGGAGGAAGATTTAAAACGAAAAAACCTGTATTTTTTAAATGTCATTTATGACATTTTAGTTACAATTATTTTAAATTAGTAGCCTATCGTAAATTTTAAAGTTGGTGGCACTGTAAGTCATTATGACAAGAGCTCACAATTATGTCAAATTCGAGGTTATCAGGTTAGGTTTTGCGTCAGTTTGTGTCAAAACCATATATTATAGAAACCACCAAAGATGAGCCCTGCGTCATCACACGCTGAATTTAGTAACGACAAACATGCGTGTACATTAGTTCACAAACTTCATGCGCGCAACAGTGATAGCATTACAATAAGCGTGTGTTATGATTAAAGTGCTTATTTGATTAGAGTAGTTTAAGTCACATACGCGCTTCGTCACTAAAACGCCAACTGTCAAATAATACTTGTAAAGCCTTGTTTGTTTTTTCGGCGTTTTATAACTACTTTTTCAGGTTATTATTTACGATTTGATACAAATTATGTCTATGAAAAGTAAAACGTTACGTTCGCAATCTCAGCAGCTCTTATTAAATTTATTGGATTACTTCGAATGAGAGAAAGAAAATGGGGGTCATCTAATTCCATTGTCATGTGTACAAGAGGTAAATAAAACATAATTCACCTAATTATATTTCACATCCATTGTTTATTTGTAGAGGGCAGCGGAAGCTCTAGGCATTAGTGTTTCTACTGTGAAAAGAGTCAAGAGTCGTTCTAGTATGAATCCAGTTTTATGTTGCCCTGGCAAGAAAAGACCACGTAAAAAGTTAAAATCTACTGATTTACCGGATTCCTCGAAAATGGTTATGAGGGACACCATATACACGATGTATTCGGAAAAAAAGCACGTTGCCATCAATTCCCTGAATACTGAAGTGAAAGAAAGTCATATTTTACTCAGTAACACCAGCTTAAATCGAGTTCTATATGATATCGGTTTTAATTTCAAGAAAGATGATAACCGTAGAGCACTAACTGAAAAAGAAAGTGTTGCTATTATGTGGCTCCAGTTTTTAAAACGTTTCATGGAGAATCTAACTTCACCTCATCCACTGCAAGTAGTCTTTATGGACGAAACGTGGATTTATTCTAAAGGAAATTTTGGAAAGTCCTAGCAAGGTTCAAATATTCGCAGTGTTAAAAAACCCGAAGGTTATGAAGGAAAACGTTTTATTGTGGTTAATGCTGGGTCTAAATTAGGGTTTGTCAAAAACGCATCCCTATTATTTGCAACAAAATCTTTAAAAGAAGACTATCATGGGGAGATGAATTCAGAAACCTTTAAAAATGGCTCATAAACCATTTAATTAATAATTTGAATGAGCCTTCATTGATAATTTTGGACAATGCTCCTTACCATTCTGTTGTAATAGAAAGAAATTCCTCAACTTCCTGGAAGAAAGCCGATATCATAGAATGGTTGAATACAAATTTCATTAATCACGATCCAACTTCATTTAAAACTGAATTACTCATACTAGCCAAATCTCACAGAAAAGAAAAGCGCTATGAAGTAGATGAATTACTGAGAAGTTATTGTCATGATGTTTTATGTCTACCACCATAATCATTGTAAATTCAATGCCATTGAATTAATATGGGCACATGCAAAACAATATTACAATGATCACATCGGCAGGGATGGTTATGGTGATGATCGAATTCTTGCAATGTGGAAGGAAGCATTAGAACAATGTACCAAAGATGTGTGGAGTAATTGTGTACGTCACACTGATAGCCCAGACATATTAGGGTTTGACCTTGAAAAAAATAATGTAAATCTGAAAATTGGTAGAAATATTCTATTTAGTGTACTGAACAACATACCAAAAGTCCTAAGCGGTCCTATGCCGGCTTCATAATGAAAAAAGGCATAGGCGGGTATTTCGGGTTTATACAGGATATTATTATACATATCGTGTTTTGCCATCAATATATAACTTAATAGGTATATATATCTCACTAT
Organism: Agriotes lineatus; assembly: GCA_940337035.1. Lineage (NCBI taxonomy): Eukaryota > Metazoa > Arthropoda > Insecta > Coleoptera > Elateridae > Agriotes > Agriotes lineatus. Next base: position 101,548,024 of record OW679201.1, read on the forward strand.
TCATGTATTTTATATCATACATGTATACAATAATAATAATAACTAGCAACCAGTGAGACAAATGTCTCATTTAATAAAACAAAAAAGACCGTTTTTCAAATAGAACGCGTTTTCGAGAAATCACGTGATTTCTCGAAAACCGGAATTGTCACGTAATTGAAATTCGGTGTTTGACCTGACATGACCATTCCAAACAAATAACTTCCATAACTTTTTTCTCTATCTCTTACGGTTTGGCTGCTGAAACAGCGTCCCGGACGGACCAGCGTCCCGGACGGACGGAAATCACGTGATTTCTCGAAAACGGGAAGTGTCACGTGACTGAAATTCGTTTCCTGACCTGACATGACCATTCCAAACATATAACTTGCATAACTTTTTTCTCTATCTCTTACGGTTTGGCTGCTGAAACAGCGTCCCGGACGGACCAGCGTCCCGGACAGACGGAAATCACGTGATTTCTCGAAAACGGGAAGTGTCACGTGACTGAAATTCGTTTCCTGACCTGACATGACCATTCCAAACATATAACTTTCATAACTTTTTTTTCTATCTTTTACGGTTTGGCTGCTGAAACAGCGTTCCGGACACACAAAACAGCGTCCCAGACAAGCCTATTATATATATATATGGATCTTTGTTCTACCAGAAGCTTATTTAGTGTTTGGAAAAAGGTCAAAAAAGGTAGAAGCAAAATTTAAAAAAAAATGTTACATACAATATATTTTTATTTTAGAATAAAACTCGAAAACTTAGTGTCGAACCGGAACCTAGAACAAATTAAATCTTGTTTTCCTTTCTTTCGTTTTAAGTATAATATGGTTGCTTACTTATATTTCGTCTTGATCATCGTCGACTTCAACTTCATTTACTGGAGTATCGTAACTGCAGCTTCGACCCCTGCAATTTATGCACATTATTGAGCAAGCAAGGCCTGCAGTTCTACAGGAACACCGAGCCCGGCATTCAGATTTACATCCACAGGATACCATCTGTAACAGTTCATTTTTTTCTTGATAGCTTCATGTCGGAGAACTGCAACCGAGGACTGCCTTCATCGCATGGTTGCCTAATTCCATTGCATTATGACAATTAATAGTTTGATCTCCAACAAACCCAGATGATAAAGATCGTAAGGAACTACATTCCTGCCTAGGAGAGCGGGTCGACAGCCAATTTATAAAAAGGTTAAAATATTTTGCATCCACTGATCTTCTTGAATCTCTAAGTTCAACGTGTTGTTTTGTTGAAGTTCTAGTAATACCAGTCAGTTCAACGGAACTACAAATTTTAAGACATCCACGAAAAGAGAGCACGAAATATGCTAGCTGACTATCAGATATACCACGGGCACGAGTGAGACCTCCCTGAAATTATCAAAGGCGCATCAAAGACTGTTCGATCGCCATATCTGTTGAAAGTTTAGGTGCAGACAATGACACATCTGAATCATAAAGCTGATTTTGTTTATAATCTTTTAAATAAATATTTTTGCTTACCACCACATACTTTCCTTCACTAAGTAGTTTATTATAGTAAAAACAAACGTTTTCCAGTATTATCACCAATTTATATCAATAACATCACAAAAAACCACGAGCGTATAAGTTACACAGTAATGCAAGTGCAGTCTGCTGATTTATAGTTTAGCCACGTTGTTAGGCCCTTCGATCATTCTGCGGTAAGCAGAATTTGTCAAAGAACATAATATATTTCAATTAAAAAAATATTAACTCAGTTGGTAATTACCATTACATCCATAGAGGTCAATGGCAAATTATATGCGTTATTATTAAGGAATTTTTTTTTAAATTTTCTTTTGTCAAAAATTTGTTGAAGCCGACATATTTCGCTTTAGGACTTTTGGTATGTTGTTCAGCGCACCAATATAAAATATTCCTACCGATTTTTAGATTAACATTATTTATTTCTATGTTTTGGTAAAATTTAATCTAATATGCCTGGGCTATGAAGAAAAAATTAGGACTTGGTATGAGCGTGAAAGGATTTTAGATGTAACTGTTGATGAACTAATTCATGTTGGCAACGAAACAAGTGACTCTAGTTTAAGTAGTGATAGAGATTAAGAATTGTAATTATTAATATGTTTACATTGAATTATTTTTTGTAGAATTGCGTTGCGGAAGAAATACAGTTGTATATTTATTGGTTAGATTATTATATCATTTGAAATTGTGTATTGGTAAATGATTTAAGTTGCATATAACCTTAGTCATTATAAAAGCAAATAAACGCAAATAACTAAAACGGTATTAGGCCAGTCGATAAGTCTTTTAAAATGGCTGTTCGCGGGAGTAATTCCGGACAAGCTGGAATACATTTTAATCTGTTCTGTTGGGACTCAGAAAATATATATTAATTTTGCACCCCTTGACAGGCCCGGATTTAACCGCTATGCTTAAAAAAAGGTCTAAATTTTTATATTTTTCCTAATATTAGTGAATATCTCGATTAGTATCAACTTCTGAGCAAAATGCGTAGTTGTCAAAATTAAAGAAGGGTAAATTCTCTACAGAAAATGTTCTATACATTTTTGTCATACCTTCGCTTGTTTCGAATTCATAGGCGTCGAAATATTTTTTTTTCGAGCATTTGCTTGTTACTTTCTTTTATGATAAAAGAAGTATTGGATTCGCCCCAAAAATTCGAAATTGAGTTTTCAACAGATCTTCACGTTTTAAAGTCCTCTGAACCCAAAAAACATGTTTTTGTTCATTGCTCTGTCTGTGTGTCTGTCTGTCTGTGTGTCTGTTTGTGAACAGAATATCTCAAAACGAAAAGAGGTATGACGTTGAAACTTCATATATAAGTTTTGTGTACTATCTAGATGCGACAGCAAGCTTTTGAAGAAAATCGCATAACTGGAAGTAGGTGTTTACTCTTGTGATTTTTCAATTTTTTGGATTTTTTCAAAAACGGCTCTAACGATTTTTTTCAAACTTTACAGTTTTATTAAATTTTTAATGTCAATTGATGTGAGCTAGGCAATTTTTCAGTCGAATACCTCTAAAATGGGTTTCTATTGTTTTCTTTTCCAATTTTTTTTATTAACTCCTATTTTAAATAGAACACCCAGTATATTATTACATTCTTGAATTCAGCTTAAAATTTTAGAGAAAATTTGTATGTTGAACTAACGCTCTATTGTGTACGGTTTCTGTACAAATTGCAATTTTTGAACATTTTTGACAAATGCTTGTATGTATGTATGTATGTATGTATAATACTTGCGGTGTAGGATCTGCTGCTTTATATGCTTGCATCTGGCGGTACAATGCTCAACTTGCCCCGGATTCGGGATACAAAGTTAAAGATTAAAAATCAAATTTTGGCTAATAGGCCAGTCGATAAGTCTTTTGAAATGGCTGTTAGCAGGAGTAATTCCGGATGATTCAATTAGGGACAACATTTTATTTCTGCATGCATTTAGTGGCTGCGATACTGTTTCCGCACTATACAGGCAGGGGAAGATGAAGTTCGTTAAACTTCTACAGAAAGAGAAAAACTTACAGAATGCTGTTCAAATTTTCAAAGACCCAAACGCGTCCCCAGAGGAAATAGATAAAGTGGGAGAACAATTTCTTCTTCTTCTGTATGGATCAACACACTGTGTATCATTGAACAGGTATAGATACCAGTGTTTCGTACAATCTATTAACAGAAGTTTACCAAATCTAGCATCATTACCACCAACCAAAGACGCAGCTCGCTTGCACTCGTTCCGTACTTACAACCAAATTCAGCTATGGTATGGAAACGAAAAATCACCTTTCGAGTGGGGATGGAGAAATTCAAAGAATGGGTTAATGCCCATTCCCCCTGTACAAGACGCAGCTCCCCAAGAATTACTGAAACTAATTTCTTGTAAATGCGCCAAAGGTTGTAATGTATCTTGTCGCAAAGCAGGTTTTCATTGATCAGTAATATGTGGTTTCTGTCAGGGCAAATCTTGTTTGAATACTGTGGACGTGATCGAAGTAGACGACGAAGACGACGACGAGACTTGCATATCGATCTAGAACAATCAATAGAACATTCCCAAGATTATGAAGCAAATTAGGAACACGAGACAGATATTGTTGAAAGTCCAAGTGATATTGAACAACCACCATCAAAAAGGCAAAAAAGAAATTGATGAGCAGTCAACTTCAAAAGAAACTTGAAGTTAGCAAAGTTGGAATAGTGGAACGTCAATAATAATAAAAAAAAATCTGGTGTGATACACGCACACAACTTCCTTTCATAGTGATTTTATAATTAGCCAAAATTTGATTTTTAATCTTTAACTTTGTATCCCCAATCCGGGGCAAGTTGAGCATTGTACCGCCAGATGCAAGCACATAAACCACCAGCCTCTACACCGCAAGGTAAAACGAGGTTATCGATTATACATACATACATAGGTACATATATTCAAGCATTTGCCAAAAATTTTCAAAAATTGCAATTTGTACAGAAACCATACAAAATAGAGCGTTAGTTCATAAGACAAATTTTCTCTAAAATTTTAATCTGAATTCAAGAATGTAATAATATTCTGGGTGTTCTTTTTAAAATAGGAGTTAATAAAAAAAATTGGAAAAGAAAACAAAAGAAACCCATTTTAGAGGTATTCGACTGAAAAATTGCCTAGCTCGCATCAATACATATTAAAAATTTAATAAAATCGCAAAGTTTGAAAAAAATCGTTATGGCCGTTTTTGAAAAAATAAAAAAAAACTGAAAAATCACAAGAGTAAACACCTACTTCCGGTTATGCGATTTTCTTCAAAAGCTTGCTGTCGCATCTAGATAGTACACAAAACGTATATATGAAGTTTCAACGTCATACCTCTTTTCGTTTTGAGATATTCTGTTCACAAACAGACACACAGACAGACCGACACACAGACAGAGCAATGAACAAAAACATGTCGAATTTTTAGAGTGAATCCAATACTTCTTTTATCGTAAAAGAAAGTAACAAGATTTGCTCGAAAAAAAAATATATTTCGACACCTATGAATTCGAAACAAGCGAATATATGACAAAAATGTATAGAACATTTTTTGTAGAGAATTTACTCTTCTTTAATTTTGATAACTACGTATTTTGTTCAAAAGTTGATACTAATCGAGATATTCACTAATATTAGGAAAAATATAAAAATTTAGACCTTTTTTTAAGCATAGCGGTTAAATCCGGGCCTGTCAAGGGGTGCAAAATTAATATATATTTTCTGAGTCCCAACAGAACAGATTAAAATTTATTCCAGCTTGTCCGGAATTATTCCCGCTAAAATGTACTTGTCGACTGGCCTATATAATAATAAAAGGAATTTTTACATTTCTTAGTCAAAACGAAAATAATCACACTGACAGCTGTTTGTTTCCCGGATAAAGCGCCACCTATTGGCTCCTGATTGCTTGAGAATACAACTGACGCTAATTTGACTAGCAAGTAAAATCTTACATCATACGGATAGCATTGATGACGCAGGGCTCATCTTTCGTGGTTTCTATAATACCTATTAACTCCTATACTGCTGGCTACCCATGTTCACAACGAGTGGAAATCGTAGCTAACAAAGAGAGAGGTTTGACTACACCGTGCGGTATTTTGCAGGAAATGCATAGGCATGAAAAATGCAGTTACACTTAACGCGCCGCATTCGTTCAATTTAAATTTTGCGGGCGTTTATTCAAATTTAAAATACCTGTTTGTGGGAAGTGTGCATTTTCTTCACCAGAATTATACACGATCCTATAATTATTATACAAAGCGTCAATAATTGTTAACGTGGACCAAAACTTAATAATTACTTTGTTACAGAATATTTCCTGGAAGGCTAGTCTTCAGCTGGTGAAACCATTTTTACCTATTCATATTAACCTTGTATTAGTTTTCGGAAATGTATGAGGTTATATGTGTTCCGTTGTAAAATGCTAACGGGGCCATTCTGTACAGATGTTTCCATTAAAATACACGTTCTTATTGCGCAATATTAAACAACACTCAAAAACAGGAAGTTAGAAGCCGTACGCCATTACGTATTGTTCTGCATGTACGCCATCCCCCTGTGCTGTCACGCATGCGTTGTGTTGGATGTTCTGCAGGAAATATTGTTAATTTTGAGGCATGCGCATACAACATAAAATACTGGACGGTGCAGAAATATATATATCTGCACTCTAATGATTGCTACGCGGCCTTGCTTCGTATCAGCAGTATAGAAGTTAATAGGTATATGGTCAAAACTGACGCAAAACCTAACCCGATAACCTCGAATTTGATATAATTGTTCTGTCAGTCATAATGAAAACTCCCTAGGGAAATTTTTGTCTTATTTAGTCTCTAGGGAGTAAATGTTTTACTTCTGTCACAATTTTGATGCTATAGAAACCGACTTCTACTCCCGGTTGTGGAAAAATATTTATTATCCCTTCTTATTTTGAAAGAAACGAATCAAAGTCATAGGCCTGCAGGCCTAACATGCTGTTTTATATAATTTTTATTTCACAAGTTGCATGTGAAAGGTTTTTTTTCTAAATTACTATTAATTTTAAAGAGAGTAAGGAGCTGTTTTATCTCAAGATCATTTGGGGTTTTCCATGCTAATGCCTTCCAAAAAGGACGTTCTAATGTCTATTGAAAATGATATTTTGTATAAACTGGCAGACAAATGTAAAATCAAGAGAGACTTTCTTGTAATTTGATATTTTACCCTAATCCGAATACTATATTTGTTAATTTGTTACTTGATAATTAGTTACACCTGTGTGTTTACTAATCTATTTTGTTTTTACATCTTTTGTATCACCTGAAAATTTTTGAAAAAATTGTTTTTTATGTCTAATAGTTGGATTTGTTTGTCCTAAAAGTCATTTGTAAAGGGGGCCGATTTGGAAGCACTTGCCTGGGCCGATTCAAACACACAGTCCGGCCCTGGACACGAAAGTAAATGGGAAGAGTACTTCAAGAAAAGTAAGAAAATACCCAGAACACCAATAAAAGACGAGAAAGACGATAAAGATTCAAAAAATAAATTAGACCGTCTAATAAGGATGAGATTAGGGCTAGGGATGTTGGCGGGTACCCGGATCGACCCAGGTATATTTTCAGGACCCGAGTACCCGACTAGTAAATTATGTAATTTCTAGAAAGTCAGCCCTTTTCGGAGATGATAAAAACTTAAAAACAATAGGAATAAAATCTAGAAAAACATAACCATGCAGTAATAACAAAAATCACCCATCCCATACAACATAATGTTTCTTGTTTCATATAATAAATCCGCTTCACGTATTCAACCCATCAACAATACCAATAAATCGTGTCAGTATGGGATGAAGTAACATAAACATCCTGTGATTTTGATGCTGCTACAAATTTCGAAAAAAAAGTCACGTACTTGAATTTGATAGCACTTGGAAGTGTGAAAATATTTACGAATAACAGAGGACTTGCAGTTTGAATTGGTGAGAAAGTACTATTTCAATTTAGTTCAGTTTAAAACTCGCGGCGTAAAGAAAGAAATGGTAGCTGTTATGATGTACGCTAACATTTTTGTTATATATTTCGGGTACCCGAGGGTATCCGGGTACTGTTTTTGAGTACCCGGGTTTGATTTAAGACCGGGTACGACATCTCCAGTTAGGGCTCATGAAAGACATAAAAGAAACAAAGGAAAATCAGAATAAGTACCAGCAGGAAATAACAAACATGAACAACTAAAAATAGAAAATAAAGAGATCAAAAAGGACATAGAAATCATGAGGGAAAAGATTGAGAGGCCAGAGAAAGATAAGATCAAAAATAATATTAAATTAACTGGATCAGATAGATACAAGCAACCGAAATGACTTAAAAACGGACGTGGAAAATGTTATAAATTAAGCTTTACAAATGGCAACTGTGGTTATAAGGATTTTATAAAAATAAGACTAAAATCATGTAAAATTGAAATAAATAGCTTTCAAGAAAAACAAAACATAATGGAAAATTTCAAAAAACTTTAACTTTCTATAGTCTGTTCAGTAAACATACAAACACAAAGTGGCCTTTGATTTCCAAAATTGCATGAGTGTACTTCCAGAATTTATCTTTGTTTAGGAATGTACTTACAAAAATTTACTAAAACAAATAGGTTAAGAGTGTGACATTCAGTGGCGTAACTATGGGGGGTGATATGGGTGTCGGAACACCCCCCAGAGGCTTTAGGAATAACTAAAATTCGTCTTAAACAAAAAATCTAAAACTAGATTTTAGTAATGTATAATTGAATATCAATTATTACATTCGGAATTAGGACTCAACCTTTTTTAAAATCCGATCTCCACGAACCTCCTTTGGACGTGATTGCTGAATTCAAATTATACCGGAAATGCCAAAATGTACAAAATTTTCCATATAAGACAGCAATGGATGCGCTAGCTACGTGCAATAAGGACATGTTTCCAAACATATTCAAGTTGCTGGAAATCCTTGCAACGATTCCTTTGTCAACTGCAACACCTGAAAGATCATTCTCCACCTTAAATAGAATTAAGACTTTCCTCCGAAATACAAAATCGCAATATAGGATGAATGGATTGGCAATGCTCTCCATTCACAGAGAACTGCAGGTGAACGTAGATGAAATTATAAACGAGTTAGCAAAAAACCAAGAAAACTTGAATTACTACTATAAATTGTATTGCAATTGTAATGATTTTATTGTTTATAAATAAACAGTATAGTTGCTTTCATTTCTATAGGACTTGCAAAATGACATTTAACATTTTCACAGGTTAGAGTTAGTGCAAGAACAGGCATTATCTTGCAATTTTGTTTTACAAGTAAGCTAAGTTGTTATTTATTTAGCAAATAATTATTTCTGACTTCTTTTGGTTAATAAGCAAATAAGCAAAAAATTAATTTTTAAATGTAACTAGGTGGTCTATATACTGCTAAGAAGTTAAATCAAGGCCTACCGCAAGTCCTGTAGAAATGAAATCAACTATACTTATGGTGCGCTCACTTTTTTAAAATTCTTCTGGTAAGGTTGATCAGAGATCAAGAAGTATCATTTTCAATATTTTTACGCCTTTCCAATTGCTTGACTTGAAGTAAAGTCGATTTTCCTAATTATCCACAATTTCGAACTGAATTAAAACAAGTTCCATGTGTGGTTCTAGCATAAAAACAAAATTATTTTTGAAAATGTCAAGTTTAGGCAACAAAATAAGCGTTTAGGCAAAACACTATTTCTCAAAAGATGTTATTCTTTATAAAACAAATTTTGGCATAGTCTGGTTAAGCTTGGCCTACAAAACTGATAAAAAGGCACTCTCTCGAATCCGCCCCCTATTGATCCTCCCAGAACACCCCCCAGAGCAAAATCTTAGTTACGCCACTGGTGACATTTACAGCCCATCTGTCATAAATATTGTAATTAACTACTTTTACGAGTATTATACAATTAGTGTGTTAGATACTATTGACATACGGGTTATTAATAGGTATTTTTACTACATTTTATAAAACTCCAGATGAGAATTTCTAGAAAAATATCTACTTTGTCACTGACAATCAGAAATATTAATTGTCATTTTTAAATTCAAATCTGCCTGTTTACAGGTGTGGAAACCTTTGCAAAACAAAATACAGAATCCCTAGCACAAAAATTATATGCACATACCAACTTTACAAAAAATAAAATGTTTTTGTGTTTACTGAATGCCCTATACAGCATACTGTCCGAGTGCAGAAGAAAATACATAGGGGAAACAACCACCCCTACAAGTAAGATTATCGGAACATCACAAAGATATTAGAAAGGGCAAAAACATCAAATCCAAGATTGAAGAACACGTCTGGAACGAATACCACCACATACAATGGGATAACGCATCAATTATAGCTGAAAAGAAAAACAGATTCCATAGGAAGCTGAAAGAAGCTACACACATAGGACATAGCGCTATCTTGTATTTAATTTTGTATACGCCAAAACAAAACATGCAATCAGTACTGTAGAGTGTTCACTAGAGCAACCAGTCGAAAATGCTATTAATTACTGCACAGTCACAAAAACACATTATTTTACAAGAACAGTCCGGAAATTTCAGAATTCAAGTAAATGGATAATACATATTGTATCACAAGAAATATTACGCTTACCGAAAATAAAATGCATATATTCTAAAAAACCAACAAATTCTGCTCAAATATACAAACGTTACCTACCGTTATTACGTACGGGACCTTATTTTCAGCCGTGTCAGGAGCGTCAGATATTGCAGACGCAGGGCCTGTAGGATTGGAAGGGCAAGTCTCATGGAATGATTCCGCAGTCACTTTAAAGCGGATTGGCTCCCCAGCATCCATAAATAAGTCATGCGTACCGCCATCACCCGTATCATACTCCCATACCCAAGCTTGTTCCGTCTCGTCAAATCGGAACGGGTGTTGCAAATAGGTCGGAGGGATAATTATGTCGTCGAAAAATCCCAGGGTTACTTAAATATAAAGCTATGAGATTTAGGTGGCTCGGACTGCATTTTTTACCATGCACTCCTTCCTGGCTGGAACTTCTGATTTTGCCCAGTAAGATCTCCTCCATAAATGGCCGGAAGACGACGTATCGAAATGCGACCCTTGTGTGAGAAGAGCCATCGCCAGGGAATATGTATGATTCTTGCAAACTTGTGATATCGTAGAGAGCGATACAAAGGCCCACGTTTAGAACTACCTGGATACAGATATACAAGTTGACTAGTTATCGTATACGATTTAAGATTGCATACCTTATTAGCTAATTTTTTGTTTAATTCGGAAGCGATGGCATCGTTCAGTTTCATGTGAAATAAATCCGGCGTGATCCTCGTCACATTTTTCATTTCAGCGAGGATAAACATTTTGCTGGTATGTTAAACACTTTCCTCCATTTGAATTTGCGTTTAAAATGATTTTGTATAAGCAAGATTAATTTATAGACACGTATTAGCAAGTTTCATATTAAGTTATCGCTATGATCAAAAACCTCAGTTTGTGAGGTTATAAATCGATTTCCTACAGTGGCGGCAAAAATAATGTCCCAGTTTGTGACTCTATTTGAGGGTTAGTATTTGTTTGTTTGTTTGTTCTTCTTGGAAACTTTATTCCAGGTACCAGTATTAAAAAATAAACCTAGTTCTCTGGATTCAAAAATATATAAATTACTTTTTTCGACGACTGACATCGAAAGTAGATTTTTCTCACTGTCATTTGACAACAGAAAGTTGACATTTGCTGCTGAGCGTGCGTTTTCATCTTTTTGCCGCTCGCCGAGCGTTTTGGGTTTCCGCGTGAACAAAATAGGTAGCCACGTCCGAATGTTTCCTTGACAACGCCCGTCATTTGTGGAAATAATCGCGTCACATGTCATAGACTGCGCAAGTAATGTTAACTTGATTGTCAATAAATTTTTGCGATAAAATGAAATTTGATATTTTCCTTTAATAATATGCTCAGTCGTCGAAATAGTACATTATGAAATTAGTTTATAATTCAGAGGATTATGGTATGAGTGAATTTTAGCGCATGAGCGAAGCGAATGCGCTAATTTCACGAATACCATAATCCTCTATTATAAACGAGTTTCATATACTATTTTGTCGTCGACTAACATAATAATTTCGAAGGAAATTAATTTCTGCTATTTTTTAAAAGCAGTTCATGTATACAAAACTATGACGTAGTTGTTGCTATGATAATGTGGTTGCTAAGCTATTGTTTATGCTTATGGTAACAATTTTTGTTTTGCAAACACATTTTTGGCCAAAATGAATGATTGTCACGAGCCTTTATTAATAAGTGATGAAATTCTTAAAAAAGCTGCAGAAGCTGAGCTGAGTCTGATTCCTAAGAAGTCGGAAGAGATTTATAAGAAAGAGTATGACAAGTTTTGGCAATGGCTAAGAGCCAAAAATACGGAGATAGTTACAGAAAAGGTTGTGCTTGCGTATTTTTTAGATCAGGTAAATTATTTGCATTTTGAGTTAGATATATTAGCTACCAATTCATCGTACCTTATTTTTAGTCAAAGATTTACAAGTCTTCATCGTTATGGTGTCTGTTCTCGAAGTTGAAATGCATGTTACGAATAAAGGACAATATTGACATTAGCAATTTTCCTAAGCTTACTGCCTTCCTGAAGAACTACTCGGTTGGTTATGCACCAGAGAAGTCTGCAGTGTTTTCAAAGGAACAATTAATACATTTTTTTGTAAATGCGCCAAATGACAAGTACTTGCTTATGAAGGTACGATTTATTTTTTTAAATGTCAAAGTTTATTATAGTTTCTGTCATACTAATGTTATTTATAGGTGGTTGCAATTTTTGGTTTGTTTGGGGCTTGTCGACGTGCAGAGTTTCATAATTTATGCGTTGGTGATGTCAAGGAGGAAGGCTCTGTGCTGGTTGTTTATATCAGGGACACAAAAACTCACAGGACTAGGATATTTACAATTTTGAATGATGATGGCGCAGTGAATTATACTGATCTTATTAAAAAGTACATTAGTTTAAGACCAAAACATGTGAAAATTGAGAAGTTCTTTTTATTCTATAATTGCGGAAGATGTACATGCAATCCGGTTGGCATTAACACATTTGGCCAGATTCCTCGAAAGATCGCCACGTATCTGAAAATTTCGAATGCTACTGAGTATACGGGTCACTCCTTTCGGAGAACATCCGCTACGATTTTAGCAGATAGCGGTGCTGATATTAGAACCCTCAAAAGACATAGAGATTGGAAGAGTGATGCAGTTGCTGAGGGATATATTGCAGATTCGCGAGAAAATAAAAACAAGATTGCCCGAACCCTTGGAGCTGCTAGTGGACAGATTAGCAATGTTTCTTCAACGAGTAATGATGTTCTTTCTACCGCTAATACATCTATGTCGGGTATCACAATATCAGGAAATTTCAATTGTAGTATTCATATTAATATAAATAAATCTGATTGATCTTTGTGTTTATTTTGTTGTTATGACAACTTTATGGCATTCGTGCCATAAAGTAGGTGTTTATGCATGATTTTCCCTACATTAAAGATGGCATTGTGACGCTAGTCGACGACAAAAATAGTATGTATATTTCGAGCTAAAAGTGCGCTTGCCGCTTTTGCATGATTGCTGGTTTCGACTTCGTCTCAACCAGCAATATTCATGCGCAAGCGGCAAGAATGCACTTTCAGCTCTTAACATACAATATACTATTCCCAGAGAACTGTTGAAATCTATAAATATATACAGGGATTGTCAAAATTCGCTCCCAAGTGGTTGGATATTGTGTTCTATTTTATGATACAAAATAAAAAGAAAATAAAGACCACAAAAATTTCAAATTTTTTGGAAAAATTCAAAATAAAACTACAAGTTTATTGCAAGAAACTCGAATTAAGCTTTGATTATATCGACGCATTCTCTACTAGTATACAGGGTGTTTTAAACGAAGTGTGCACTATTGCTAACTTCTTTATTATTGGACTTACGATATCGGTTAAATTAGCAAACTAGTGGAATTTTTTCTGTTGATTAGAATGGCGAAAACAGAAAAACAATTGAACATCGCCTTCTCGAGAAATTTGCAAAAGTTTACTTTTGTTAATTGGAACACCCTGTATATTTTTATATAAAACGATTGAAATTCGTGATCTAAACATAAAAGTTCATATAAGGTGCGGGCCTAAAATTGAAAATGACCGAGTTATTCCAATTATTTACTTTTAGACGAGGTGGCTGTGTATCCATAAAATAAAATTTATGTTTAAATAAACATTGTAAATAAATCTAAATAACATCATTTGTTAGACAATTAAAAATCAACTTACTAAAAGAAAAAACCTATTACTAAAAAAACAATTTTATTTACATATGTCAGAAATACACGGCCACCTCGTCTAAAAGTAAGAAGTTGTAATAACTCGGTTATTGTTAGTTTTAGGCCCGCATCTATATGAACTTTTAAGTTTAAATCGCGATTTTCAATCGTTTTATATAAAAATATACAGGGTGTTCCATTTAACAAAAGTAAATTTTTCCAAATTTCTCGAGAAGGCGATGTTCAATTGTTTTTCTGTTTTCGCCATTCTAATCAACAGAAAAAATGCTACTAGTTTGCTAATTTAACCGATATCGTACTCCAATAATAAAGAAGTTAGCAATAGTGCACACTTCGTTTAAATCAGGCTGTATACCTATAGTTTTCAATGTTAAAATCACAAATAATGCTAAACAACGCAAAATACACAAGTAACGTCAAACACTATGGTGTTTATTAAGGCACTCCCTCTCTGTCTATGCACATAAAGTACGTTTTTTTCCTATAAAAATTTTCAAGGTCAAGATTAAATTGGCAAAACTGCTTTTTTTTAAATTATTAGAAAATTTATTTTTGCCAGGTTTTTCTGTAAACGACTTGTGTCACTATGACATTTAAAATTAAATTGTCAGCTTTTCTTTTTTGAAAATGAATATGCGTAAACAACAGAATCTTTTAAAATCAAATGTAAAAAAGCAACTCTGAAGTGTGCAGAGGAACTCTTGGATCTACAGCCTAACATGCCAAAAGAAGAACTTTACGAAAAATTACCTAAAAACAAAACTCCTTTAATGCCAAATTTTAAATTTCCCATCAATTTTTAGTTCTAAAAAGTTACTAAAACAAATTCTACCAACATATATTTTTAAAGGAATCCAAGTAATGCCAACATAAACCCTAAATTCTTTGACCTTCAAAATTTTTATAGGAAAAAACATACTTTAGATACTGCCATCTTATTATGTTCTTGACACTGACAGGGGCTATTTGACCCATCAAATTGCCAATTGTAACAAGGCCTGTTTGCTCATGGTCAAATTGCATCTGTTACTGTCAATGTCAAGAACATATGATAGCAGTAGGTACCATAGATCATTATTTCGCTGCAAATAAAATGATAGTAGGTATATAAGCATTTAATCCCAGGAAAGTTTAGCAGTTGCATCTTCAGTAAAACTCAAAGTGTTTAAATAGAGTTCGTTCAAATTTGATTTAACATCTAATTGGCCATGACCGTTTAACAGTTTTCACGTTGTAAACGTGGCTTTAGAACTTTATATTTTGGGGTTACCTATGTCATATTTTATGTGCATTATTGCCAAACCGTATAAGACCTGTAACAAATCGTTTCCTAGCTCCTTCGTTGGAAGGTTAAATTGTGATAAGATGTCTCGTACGCCTTGGTAATTTTATAAATTATTTGCCCTGTTCGTTTATTTAGCTAGCTCAGTGTGCATGAAACTCTAACGTTAACTCAGTGCGTAGCTTTAAAGTGTCAATACCTGCTAACACAGGAAGCTGGTCTGCACCTGCAGTGTTCTTGGGGCTGAAACTGACTTCAAACAACATGAACAAGGAAAAGGAAATTGAATTCACAAGTAAACATAGATGTATTGACCTTTAAAAAACATACATAAAACCATAAGGAAAACACAAGAATTGAATAACCATCCCTAAAAACGATACCTAGCGTTAAATAACAATAAATAATCATAGACAGAACTAGGGGAGGTGCATACGATTTGATAGCAAATGATTTGTAATGCGATGACGATTTTTGCATCACTACAAACAAGTAATTGAAATGCCATAGGTTTAGTTTTTTAAATGAGCCTTCATATCATTTTTTACGAAATTTTAATACGTCTGAGGTCTGAAATAGAGAATTCGCCACTTTGTTACGTTCCTTTTGACGTAAGCGTATATTTTTGTTTATTTCCCAGCGTTATCTCTAGCGATTTAAGTATCTCCCGTGTATTTTCCTCTAATAGTTACTTAATTGCTAGGTTTTGTTTAAATGATATCGTTTTGTCTACTACTGTAAGGTTGAATTTAGTCACCTCTGTGTGATTGATTTGGGTTCTCCCCTTCGATATATCTGCAATTTTGCATGGTGCCATAATAACGGATGCTAAACAACTTATCTTAATGATGTTTTGCCGTATTCTAAAGCACCTCTATGATACGAGCATGCTTGTAAGCCATATTGAATCACATCACAAAAGCGGCAAATTCAAAAAATTAGTTACTTTTCAGAAAATGAAGATAGGTTAATGTCTATACGTTTAATAGTACTAATTCGAGGCTGAACAACCGGTCATGCTCGAAGATTTTGAAATCTGAAAAACAGAAAAGACCGTAAATAGTTAATTCAAAAATGAATATAACCCACAACAAGTAAACTGTTTGACGTTATAGGGTTATGTTTTGGTTGCATCATGGCCACCAACATGTAAACGCGAAAGTACTGTGATGCAAAGTGTTATGCAACTTGTGTGACATGCGTCTGCTTGTATTATAAAGGGCTCTACCGTATTCAAAACAGAAAGGGTACGTTACCTGAACAGAGGATATTTTTTAAGTATGCCAAGGCCCTCTTGATACGACGCCGGCAGCCCGCAGGCGGGGACTTTTGTGCCAAAAATCAAAAGTAATTTTTTTAGCTCAAAATTTATTATGTCTGGACTAGGTTATTATCGCTACAACTAACATGGGCAAACAAAAATAAAATCAGGCTTGGCTTTGAAAATTGAAACATATGTCGATTATTAATTCACATTATGTTGATGTTTTAGAATGAACAAGCTACTTATATTATGACTAGACAATGGCCCCCTGTGTAAAACTGCAAGCTTGCAACCTTGAACAATAATAGCTTCTTTGTGTGAACTGCAAGTCTGCAACCTTGAACGCACGTGGCTTCCTGTCTCACGCTCCCTTTTAGAGATAACGCTTATCTTAGCTGATTAGACATAGTATATATACAAGTAGCCTGCACCTTTAAGATAAGTTCCAGTTAGTTCATAGCTAGATGTAAGATATTGTCTAGCAGCTAAGCTGTGTGCTTCCAATGTTATATTTCATTGTAAAATAAAAATAAACGTTTTTTAAAAAGTTGTTTCGGCGGCCTTTTAATAAAACTGGCGCAGTCGTTCGGATTTGTGGAGGAAAACCTGGAAAACTACAAACATCGAGTCGACCAGCAACTTTCCTTGAGGTTCAGCTCTTTGCCGCAAATCGACACCTACCACCCAGCGGATCTTCGGACATCTCCAACAGGGACAAACATCGCCCGATCGTGAGAAGCGCCCGTCGACCCAGCTCCTGCTCCTCCGTGGTTATTGGAACCATCTGGTCATTGGGACCACTTGATCATTGGGATCAGTCTCTGGTTTGGCAACGTCAACAACGACGACCCCAGGACAACTTTTGGATGACGCTCTAGCGTTAAGCAGACCATCCAAAGTCGGACTTCAGGACCTAGCTGTTTGCAGGCCAGCCGACATCAACAGGACCGACGCATCCTTTTTGAAGACAACAGGACGTAGCAGATCGCACGCCGTTCGTCAATTGTAACGCACAATGTAAGTGCATATTTTTATAATTCAAATAATAATTTTCAAGCTTTAGAGAAAAAGCAAAGGTATATTTTAAAGGCAACAAAGTAACGTAATATAATTTTCAAAAGTAATAATTATTAAAGCGTTCGCCTAAACAACAGTGTAAAAATTTTAAAGGCAACAAAGTAACGTAATATAATTTTCAAAAGCAATAATTATTAAAGCGTTCGCCTAAACAACAAAGTTAATTAATATTAATCAAATTTTAAATATACTAACATAGTTCTAATATTTATTTATAAGTTCCAGCAGAACGTAGTAAATAATAAAGTTGTGGAGATAGATAGCCAAAAAGTTTATTGTAGTAGGTATAAAAAATTTGATTGTTCCTTAAGGTCCAAACGTCATACATGTAAAAGTTGATAAAATATTTTACGTTTCGCCACTTTAGATGGCTTCATCAGAAATTATTGACAAGTGATATAACTAAAATACAAAGGTTAGAAATTAGATTAAGTGAACACATAGAAAAATTTTTGTCAAGGCTTACCAAGATGGCTTCCATAAAAGTTTATAATAATTGATAACAAAATTTGCAAATGACTAATTAAAGCCACATTGCAAGTATACGGCGTCTAAATGGAAATAAGTGAAGTATTAAACAATCATTATTGATTGAGGTTAAACATTAACTATATAATAGATAATGTAATTAAACAATAAACTTTTAATTAAAAGTAAAGGACATCTTGTTTTGAAGAAGCAAGCTGCCAGAATGAGGAAAAATGCAAGATGTCAAATGTATGCGTACGCATATTTAGCTTAAGGTCAGGTCCGTATTTCGGAAAATTTTTTGAAAGGATGAAATAATTAAATAATTTTAGGGGCAACTACAAAATTGGAAAAGAAAAATTCGAACCATTTTACTCAATTAAAAATATGATGAAAAATAAATAGGGAGTTATTTAAATAAGTTATGGTAAATAGTACTTAGATTTTCAATGTCAGTTTTATAATTGATAGCATTTGGGCTTTTTTTAATTTCGATCATTTCTAAGCACTTTCTTTTACGAGTGTTAGCCTCTTTATGTAATATTTTAGGTGTTGAAAAATTGAAGTTATGGAAAGTTTCTATAGTGTGATCTGTGAGTGCAGTTTTATTGGAGGGTGAAATTAAGTTTTTTTTTAATTGAGTATTTATGTTGGTATAAGCGGTTTTTCAAAAGTTGTTTTGTTTCGCCTATGTATGTAGAAGTACAATTATTACAGTCAATTTGATAAACTAAATCAGATTGCATGTTGATAGGTGTTTTGTCTTTGAGGTTTGTGTATACAAGCTTTCCTATTGTATTGTGATTTTTATAAGCTGTATTGATGTTATATTTCTTTAATTCTTTTTCTATTTTTTCCGAGATATTAGGTATATAAGGTATTGATATATATTTGTTTTGAGATACTGAGTCAGGAATATTAAAATCAGAACCAAAAAAGTTAGGTTGTAAGTTACACGAAGTATTTAGTTTGTTTTTTATTTTTTGTAATCGAAAATTGATTTGTTTATTTATGAATTTAAGTGGATAATTGTTATTTATAAGGATGTTAGTTATTAATTTTAAATTTTGATTATGAAATTGTTTAGACGAGAGTTCAATCAAATAGATATCTAAATTTCAATTCCATAACTAATTTAAAATACAAAAAAAGTGTCATAAACAGTTTAGTAGACCGAGCAATTAAACTCTCGTCTAAACAATTTCATAATCAAAATTTAAAATTAATAACTAACATCCTTATGGATAACAATTATCCACTTAAATTCATAAATAAACAAATCAATTTTTGATTACAAAAAATAAAAAACAAACTAAATACTTCGTGTAACTTACAACCTAACTTTTTTGGTTCTGATTTTAATATTCCTGACTCAGTATCTCAAAACAAATATATATCAATACCTTATATACCTAATATCTCGGAAAAAATAGAAAGAGAATTAAAGAAATATAACATCAATACAGCTTATAAAAATCACAATACAATAGGAAAGCTTGTATACACAAACCTCAAAGACAAAACAACTATCAACATGCAATCTGATTTAGTTTATCAAATTGACTGTAATAATTGTACTTCTACATACATAGGCGAAACAAAACAACTTTTGAAAAACCGCTTATACCAACATAAATACTCAATTAAAAAAAACTTAATTTCACCCTCCAATAAAACTGCACTCACAGATCACACTATAGAAACTTTCCATAACTTCAATTTTTCAACACCTAAAATATTACATAAAGAGGCTAACACTCGTAAAAGAAAGTGCTTAGAAATGATCGAAATTAAAAAAAGCCCAAATGCTATCAATTATAAAACTGACATTGAAAATCTAAGTACTATTTACCATAACTTATTTAAATAACTCCCTATTTATTTTTCATCATATTTTTAATTGAGTAAAATGGTTCGAATTTTTCTTTTCCAATTTTGTAGTTGCCCCTAAAATTATTTAATTATTTCATCCTTTCAAAAAATTTTCCGAAATACGGACCTGACCTTAAGCTAAATATGCGTACGCATACATTTGACATCTTGCATTTTTCCTCATTCTGGCAGCTTGCTTCTTCAAAACAAGATGTCCTTTACTTTTAATTAAAAGTTTATTGTTTAATTACATTATCTATTATATAGTTAATGTTTAACCTCAATCAATAATGATTGTTTAATACTTCACTTATTTCCATTTAGACGCCGTATACTTGCAATGTGGCTTTAATTAGTCATTTGCAAATTTTGTTATCTATTATTATAAACTTTTATGGAAGCCATCTTGGTAAGCCTTGACAAAAATTTTTCTATGTGTTCACTTAATCTAATTTCTAACCTTTGTATTTTAGTTATATCACTTGTCAATAATTTCTGATGAAGCCATCTAAAGTGGCGAAAAGTAAAATATTTTATCAACTTTTACATGTATGACGTTTGGACCTTAAGGAACAATCAAATTTTTTATACCTACTACAATAAACTTTTTGGTTATCTATCTCCACAACTTTATTATTCATCGAAGCAGCCAAATTTCATTCACCTATTATAGAACGTAGTAAGCCAGACGAATTGCTGCACATGCTAGGTGTGCTTAATTTGCATTTGTGCTTGCGTTCTTGTGCGTAGGTACCCCTTGTTAGGCCCCCTAGTCATTAAACTGTTTACTAACATAAATAAAAATTAAAAATAAGTGAAATAAATAAGTAAAATTAATTTTTGTCTACAAAATTTTTATGTTTAGATCACCATTATCTTGAAGCATTAGATAAAAAATTATATTTTTAAACAATTGTAAAATTTTATGTCACGAGATCGATCACGCTCACCAAGGCATTCTATCCCTAGAATTTTATTTTTAAATAATTGTAACAACCCAAATATGGTTGAACAAAGTACATCATTGTTTCCCCCACATTTTAACGTAGCTTTATTAAATGAAATACCGTCATATGATGGTAATCAAGCCACTCTTTCGGAATTTGTCAGATCCGCAGAAATCATTGCAACTAAATTTTGCACAGAAAATTCAGACGAGTATATCAACCAAGTAATTTTAAATTCGATAAGGAATAAATTAAAAGGTCAAGCGTTAGAAGTAATTACAGGTTACCAGTATAATAACTGGAAAGACTTAAAAAATGTCTTAATTGAAAATTTTGGCGACCAAAGGTCAGAATTGAATCTTTTAATTGATTTAACTAAATTAAAGCAGAATAAAGACTCCCCCATAGAATTTTTAATAATGAAGTTAGAACCCATTTGGCTATTTATAATTCTAAAGTTTCTCTGAGTCGAGAATCAAAAGATATTATCACTTATAAATTAAAGGCTAACAAAGATTTAGCACTTCCCACTTTTACAAGTGGACTAAATGAAAATTTAGGAAGCTTCGTAAGAAGTAGAAACCCAACTTCACTAGAACAAGCCTTAAGCATAGTAAAAGAAGAAATCGATATCAGATATTCTCAAAATCAAAATAATTTTCAAAGTCAGAAATTAAATAAATCAAATTTAACTTCCAATATTCAAACACGAAATTCATATCAACCTAAATTTAATAACCCAAATTTTATGCAAAGACCATTCCAACAAAATCGAAGTAATTTTAACCAAAATCCTAAAAGTAATTTTAATCAAAATCCCAACTATTTTAAAAGTCCAACAAATTTTAACAATCCTAATAATTCTAGAATAACTCAAAATTCAAGCTTTAATGCATTTGCACCTAAACCAAATTTTTCACCAACACAAAAACCAGAACCTATGGACTTTAGCACTATAAAAAGACCAGCTACTCAACAATCAAATTTCCCTAATAAATATCGAGCAAATTCTCAGAACGTTAATAAAAATTTTAATCATTTAAATTACCATCAAGAAAAACCTCCGGATGAATATGCAGACTTAACCGAAAATTTATTTGAAAATGGAGAATTTCCAACTCCAGAAAATTTTAACGAAAACCTTCAGGAATATTCTGACCCTGATAATTCACAAGACTTAGATCACACCCCAGATTATTTCGAATATCCAGATCCAGACGATACTGTAAATTTTTATTAAGAGCCTCGGAAAAGAATATCTTAACTTTTAATATAAATCCAAAATCAAACCTTCCTTATATTATAATTCCCGCCACCGGCGATAAACTTTTAATAGATACAGGTAGCTCACAAACAATAATTTCTTCAGAATTTGTACAACAACATTTTCCAAATTATATTTATGAAACAGAATTCGAGATAGTTACATCTCATGGAATTTCTCAACATAACTTAATTGCAGATTTACCCATTCCTAATCTTTTTTTATAAAAACAGAACACATACGTGTAATTTATTCAATTTTCACCAAGACTATGTAGGACTTATTGGATCCGATTTACTTTCAAAATTATCCGCACGAATAGATTATAAATGGATGCACATTCAAACAGAAAAAACAGTAATACCGTTCTATTATAATCCATCAAAACTAAACAGGAAATTCAAAAACGTAATGAATGTAATTTTTCCAAATTTAAAAACTCAGATTTTGTCAGAAATCTTGTAGTACCTCCGCGTACAGAATGTTTTGTAAATTTACCAGCAGTAGGAAAGAATGGAACTAAAATAGCTCCAAAACTAAAATTTAATGAAAAACTAATTAAGCCTTCAGCATTAGTGAAATTACACAATAATTGGTTTAAAACCAGCGTAATTAATACTTCAAACAAAACACAAGAAATAAATATTTATAATCCTTTATTTTTAGAAGACTATGAACCCGATAGCAAAAATCAACCTATCAGACTTAACAACTTTAATATAAAAACTCCAAACACCAAAAGTATTTTAAATAACAATTTAAAAAACAATTTAAGATTAGACCATTTAAACGAAGATGAAAAAACTCTTTTGACTAATTTATGTTTTCAATACAGAGATGTATTTTACTCTCCTGAAATACCTTTATCCGTGACGAATTTGACAAAACACCACATTAGGACTAAAACCAATGCACCTATATTTACGAAAACATACCGTTATCCCCATATTCATCGCGAAGAAGTCAAAAAGCAAATAAAGAAAATGTTAAACGAAGATATTATAGAGCCATAGGAATCACCGTATAATTTTCCTATTTGGGTCGTCCCAAAAAAGTTAGACGCCTCCGGAAAACAAAAATGGCGCATTGTAGTTGACTATCGAAAGTTAAATGAACAAACTATTGAAGATAAATATCCATTGCCCCGTATAGAAACCGGATTAGACAATTTTGGCAGAGCTAAATACTTTACAACTTTGGATCTTGCCTTTGGCTTCCACCAGATTGAAATCGAAAAGAAAGATCGCGAAAAAACCGCTTTTTCAACCGAAGAAGGCCATTTTCAGTTTAAAAGAATGGCTATGGGTTTACGTAACAGTCCTGCATCCTTCCAAAGGATGATAAATACAGCCTTAATTGGACTCACTCCAACACAATGCCTAGTTTATCTAGACGACATTATAATTTTCGGAAGTTCTCTTCAAGAACACATGCAACGTTTAAAAAATGTATTTCAAAAATGTAGAGATGCTAATGTAAAGATTCAGCTAGATAAATCAGAATTTTTACATAAATCTGTAAAATATTTAGGTCACATAGTTACTTCAGAAGGAATAAAACCCGATCCATCTAAAATATCAGCAATCAAAAATTTCCCAGCACCTAAAACAAGAACTGAGATAAAATCATTCTTAGGACTATTCGGCTATTATAGAAAATTTGTCAAAGACTTTGCCAAAATAACTACATTTTTAACCGTATGTTTAAAGAAAGAAAATAAAATTGTACACACCCCTGAATTTTTGAAGAACTTTGAGTATTGCAAACAAATTTTAATGAATTAACCAGTACTTCAATATCCCGATTTTGAAAAAGCTTTCGAATTGACTACCGATTCATCTAAATTTGCGATAGGCGCGGTATTATCCCAAGATGGTAAACCCACCTGTTATGCCTCCAGAACCCTTAATAATGCAGAACAAAATTATACTACAATTGAACGAGAACTTCTAGCCATAGTTTGGGCAACCAAACAATTTCGTCCATATCTATATGGAGTAAAATTTAAATTGTACACTGATCATAGACCGCTTGTTTGGCTCCAAAATTTAAAAGAACCAAATTCCAAATTAACTCGTTGGGCACTTAAATTAGAAGAATACGACTTCACCGTAAACTATCTACCAGGCAAATTAAATAAAGTTGCCGACGCTCCCCCCATGACTTTAGAAAAACCCGATAGACTTCATACACCGATACCAATACAAGGTAACGAAAGCGTAATGGCAAGTACCCCCGACATACAAGACTTTTTTTCAGTACCGACCATCGGACCACCAAAATCAGAAACGCCTAAAGTAAAAGTTATATCCGACATTCAAATAAGACCACCAAATAACGACGATAATAAATCCTATGTCGAAATAATACATTCGCAACAATCGTCTACCCCCGTGATCGATATTGCCGAAAAACCTCTACAACAATTTAAAAATCAAATTGAATTTGTAATTTCTCAGCTACCACGAGATATGGGAATCACTAAATACGACGGAATTACACATTATTCTGTATCCCTAAATAATACAAATAAAATTGACGTATTCAACAGGCTATTAATTGAACATTGTGAACCTAGAACACATTACCATTGTTATTTTCTTAACGGCGAACTTTGTTTAGATTTTTCTAATTTTCTGCAAAACATAATTAACGATAACACACCCAAATTTCATCGATGTATGTCACAAGTGACTTACGTTCTAAATCCACAAGATCGTCAATATCAAATCCAAAATTACCATCTAGGCAAAACCAATCACCGTGGTATCAATGAAACAATTGAACATATAAAAAGAAAATATTATTGGAAATCAATTAATAAAGATGTCACCGATTATATTAATAATTGTCATATTTGTAAAACGCAAAAGTACAATAGAAACCCAATTAAGCAGCCTTTACAGCTTACTCCTACACAAAACCAACCATTTCATACTATACACTTGGATATTTTTCAGATAGGTAAGAGAAGCTATCTAACAATAATAGATTCATTTTCCAAATTCGCCCAAGCATATTATATTAAATCTCGAAATTTAACAGACGTCATTGAACAATTACTTAATTATATGTGTACTTTTACTACACCAAATATCATTATAGCTGATGGAGAATTTAACAAAAATATTTTTAAAGACTTCATAGCTTTACATAAAATCCAGTTGCATACGACAACCCCACATCACCATCAATCTAATTCCCCAATTGAACGATTGCATTCGACAATAATTGAACACTATCGACTATTGACGGATGTACCTGAACAAAACAAAATTCAATATTGTATTCTTGCATACAATCATACGATACACTCTAATCTCAATTTAACCCCTTTTGAGATTGTATTTGGTCATACTGAATGTAGAAATCAGTTCGATTTAGACTATACAGAAACCTACTATCATGATTATTTATCTGGTCATAAAATCCGCATGAAAAAATTTACGAAATATTGCAAGGCAAGCAAATTGATACTAAAGAGAAGCGAAATTTAAAATTAAATCCAACTCGGAAAAATAAAACATTTCAATTAAACGAAAAAGTATCTGTTAAAACTAATTCCAGAAGCAAAGATGAACCAAAATTTATAGGACCATATACAATATCCCAAATTCTAGAACACGACATATACGAGTTAATACCCCATAATGGATCGTCCAACATTAGACGCCATGCTAATGAATTACTACCTTATTCAGACTTATTACCTTCATCGTCTGTATCTTGATTAAATATTCAATCATACACGGCGATATAATATTGTAAATATTTGAAAATATAATCCAGAACTATATTCTTAAATAAAGCAAATAGACGCTTATTAGAATATATATGATATTCCTATTTTTATTCGTCATGATACACTTAGAAACAATTTAATGAAAATCGTATTGCTACTTTATTATTCAGTATAAAAGAACCTCAAATAAAATTGCTAATTTAAAAGTTTCAAACATTGACCGCTTAATAATTCCTGAATCGAATTCATAAATGTCTCGAAGATTGACTTGATACCAGTTGACACCCAAAAATTGGTTGAGGACAGAGTTAAGCTTAATAAATATGAAAATTTGTTAAAACCTGTTAATTATACTGAATCCGATAACCTAAGTGTGTCTGCGATTATATTTACGCTATTTACTATTCTTATATTAATCATTTTTGTATTGTATTTATATTATAATAGAAACACAATGAAGATTAAACTTATTAGATTTCTAAATAAAGATTTTGAACCAGTTAACGTAAATGCATACGTTTAATTTTCTTTTCTTTTTTGTAAGTTTAATAGAGGCATATTTGAATACCGCTATTGAACATTTTATCGGCGGACGACTTATATTATGACTAGACAATGACCCCCTGTGTAAAACTGCAAGCTTACAACCTTGAACAATAATTGCTTCTTTGTGTGAACTGCAAGTCTGCAACCTTGAACGCACGTGGCTTCCTGTCTCACGCTCCCTTTTAGAGATAACGCTTATCTTAGCTGATTAGACATAGTATATATACAAGTAGCCTGCACCTTTAAGATAAGTTCCAGTTAGTTCATAGCTAGATGTAAGATATTGTCTAGCAGCTAAGCTGTGTGCTTCCAATGTTATATTTCATTGTAAAATAAAAATAAACGTTTTTTAAAAAGTCGTTTCGGCGGCCTTTTAATAAAACTAGCTAGCTGTACATAACCTAAACTATTGCATAACTGTCAGCAACTGTCACGTCAAAATTAACATAAAAACCAACACTTAAACAATGTTACATCTGCTACATCAATAATTATTACGTATAAATTTATAGGAACTGCATGTGCAATTTAAAATTTGATAATATAGACAACTTGACACTTCTACTATTATAATAACTGTCATATTTAAATTTAAAACATCAGAAGTAATAGAGCGCATTACTTAATTTTTTCTATGCCAAGCTTCATTTGGTTTTCATTTGCTCAGATGTTATAATTCCTGGCGCTTCAGGCACATTCTTGTCAAACGAAATGAATACAAAATAATTCAAAGGAACGTCCATGGTCGCTTGGGATTTTTTTTTTTTGCTTAACAGACTGGGACCTCATCGTGGCGAATCGCCGAAGATCCTTGCTCAGATTCATCGTCGGTTCGTCTAAGAGAAAGGCAGTTTATAATTAATAACGATCCATTAGTATAAAATATTGAATCCACAAACAAATATTTCCTGTAGTGAAGACACAAACTTGTTTGAGATTCTGTGTGGAGCTTGTTGCTCCGAACTATCATCGGGATCGTCTCCATCCTCACTTATTATAAATGGTTCAAGAAATCATTTTAATTAACACAAAAATACTACTAAGTTTGGAAAAAAGTAAAAAAAAAATAGAAAATTAGGATTAAAATAAATGCTCCTTGCTTCTTTTCATAAAAAATAATCATATAATGCATGCTTGAAGCAAGAATAAACTATTATTTCCAAATATATGATAAACAATTTTGCCTTTGTCCTTAAATCAAATTGTTTAGCCACTATGTTGATTTTTTTTTGGTACTTTCCAATGTAGCGGACCATTTTTCAAAATTTAAGAGGGTTCTCCACAATGGATCTTTTGGGACTTTTTCGTGGTGATTCTAAGGGACCTTAAGAAAATATTCTCGCAAAAATTAGCTATTTAACAATTAGTTCCGTCTGCAACCAAATTTCGACATAACTTGACTGTACAATATGGAAAGAGTAAAATGTTTTTAGCAGTTGTGAGCTATGGTTCATTTAGTTGCGATGTTTTTTGTTATTGTGGACCAGAAGACAGAGAGTTGTTCTGCATAATGGTTTGCAAATATTAATTTTGTGCACTCTTGATTAATGAGCGCCAATATCATGTATCCACTACTTTTATTAATAATAATAATAATATAATAATAACTTCCAGTTCGAAGGGAAATCCGAAGGAAATCCCACCGCCTACTTCATTTAACCTAGACAATTGTTGGAACAATATTGTTCTGCAATTCGATTATCAGAATCATTATAAGGTATTTTTATTTTTGTCCAGTCGGAGATAAACTAGTATTGCGATTATGGATTAAGAATACAAAGAAGATTTAAAAAGAAAAACAGGCACGGTGTTAGGACAAAGTGGCTGTACTTTATTTCTAAAGTAAGATTTTTAATTTAAAAGACGTTTCCCTCGGTTCGTAATTTGAATAAGAGAAATCTTAATTTAATTTTAAAAGGACTAATAATTAACGTCTTTAGATCGAGTGGTAGCTTGTTGTAACCATTAACGACACAGTAAGAAAAAAAGCGTTTAAATAACGCAGTATGATGTATAGGCGGAGTTAATAGAATTAAAGTCACTACACTCTATATTTATGGTAAAAAATATCCAAACGCCTAGTTTTAAACTCAAAACTCACAAATAAATCGCTAAAACAAAATTGGCTTCTGCTTCACCCTGGATTGACAGATCAAAAGTGGCTCTTCAAGATGGCCGTTTCCGTCTGCACAATTAATTACCCCTTCTCCCGTTACACTACCTCCTTAGTTTTTCTGCTCGAAGACTTTTACACATATATTTTTTTAGGGCGAGGTGCGTCTCCATATTAGGCAATAACCTTATAGGAGATCCGAAACACACTATTTTATCTCACTCTGTCTAACACTGTCCCACTCATGTCTTTTGTACAAAGCTGCGTATTTAGGTTAGCTGCAGTTTAAGATTGGCCTATACCTACTTAGTACAACAATACCTGGGTAATGCAAAAACATGTATATAACCGTAAAAAGGTTAATTTGTCTATGTGAACGGCGGCGCTGCACTCACAGCCGTGTCTCGATGCAGCGTTTTGTACATTTACAATACACATTACGACCATGCTCACTGCTCATTACGTAGTCAACTGACAAATATTTAACAGTAACACAACTTTAACAATAAAGGCAACTGCAGTTAATCAGAAGATGATTTTAAATAGGGTTACAGTAACAAAATATACAATATCCAGCACGGGGGCTTCTTACGTGTAATTTCTGCAGTGCCTCGGGTGCACCCAATAAACAGCAAGGTAAAATAATAGTGCTACCTCAAATATCACAGATCCGTCTCATAGGAATGATCACAGGTTCGTACAGACAATGAACGATCAAATGTAAAGTTACAAACAGACTTACGCCTAATCAACAAACATAAAATGTTAAACGTTGAAATAAAATTCTGAAGGTAGATAGAATACCATATCACCTACACAACTTAAGCTTCGGCGAGGCCTGAGGGGCGAACACAACGGAGGTATGCGTGAAAACACGACACGCAAAATGCAAAAGTGAGAGGCATGAAGTAAGAGGTAAGGACCGATCCCTTACATAACTCGTGCTACACACTCGTTTGTAACTTACACACACGTATAGTATTACTGATGCATTTATCTCACTTGAATAGTAAATAACTAATATTCACTTCAAACATGACAGAATAAGGACAAAACACTCAAGGCTCTGGCGAGCGACGAACCGCAGCTATCTTAACTATATTACAGCATAAACCAGAAATAATGAGCCACGCCACGCCCAAATAATAAAAGTCACGACTAATGCCAAAATCCTCCAGCCGAGCTCATAACTGGAGGCGCAAAATATGAATATTAGCATTAAGGGCGATTTTACACCGACTCGTGACTGGCTGACATCTTATTTTGGTTATTATAACCTGAAATTGTCCACAGTGCAATGCCTGCCTACCTAAAACCAAATTATAAAATCACATTTCAAGTTTATAATAGACACAACTACAATGCAAAATAATTAATATGTCAACGTTAAACCTAACCCCACTGCAAAAATAGGAACGAGAACCTTATCCACCAACACTATGCAGTCTAGTGGTAATGATTGTTGCCAATAGTTTCCCTGGAATTTATTTTCATATGAGAAAATTGTTTGAAACTTGGTGCCCTCTTATAAATTTGTAGCGTGTGATACTTGATTTAGGCACGCTGACATTTGTGGGGAGTTGATTAACTATTTCAGTTTGATGAATAATGTATAATAATGCACCGTGCTCTACAAAGTGTAGCAATACATTGCATGAGCATTTGTTAAATTATAAAACTACGTTTTATTTTTATATGAAATCATACAATTCGCTCAGGTTTTTGCTAACATGGTTTCAAGCACCTTCTGATCTCTTATGGAGAAAAAATAAGTCTTTAGTGGGGTTTTAGAGAGATTAACATTGATTTTGAAGGTTAATGTTCATATTGTCACCTATTTCTTAAAATAATACTTTATCGGTAGATAGTATTCATCCAATTTATCTTTTATTTGTACTGTGACGTTTTTGTCCTGTTGCGCAAACAATTGAACATTGATTTAAATTAATTAACAGACCCTTATCCGATCGTTTCATACCAATTCAAGTGTTTACAGCTTTAGCACGAAATAAGATAATAACAACCCGATACCATATCTATCAATTTCTGCAAGTTTTCCTGTGTAGCCATGCGAAGGTGTTTAATTTAGTAGCATAGGTTTCATGTAGACCAGAGCACCATTGTGCAGTAGCTGACATAATATTAAAGAATATCTTAGTGACCATCAGAAAGTCTCCAACCAAAAGGTAATACTAATTTTAATTGTTATTTCTATTTTGATAAGCACGTAGCGAGTTACTTTCGTCGTGTTTTAAAATAGTCGATAAATTTGCATCTAGAGATTGCGGAAGAATATGTTCATACCACCATATACCCCAATGCCATTTTATAGCTCATAGTAAATTTCAAAATAAATAGATACTTATGTATGTAATTATTTATCAACCATTTTTGGAGGCAAATCAACAATAAACTTTTCAACCAGTTTTAATAGATTGGAAGTCTCTTTTACCCAATCAAATTTCAAATAGACGGCAACTAACAAGGGAATAGTAATTTACGTAACAAGTATAGAAAGTGGAGCTTTTCAGTACGAGTGAGATGTTTCCGGAAGAGGCCGTTAGGCGGAGTCCGGAATTTCGAGACGAGTATGGAAAAGCCACTTTCATACGAGTTTCGTACAATATTTTTTCGTACACTAGCATACAAAACGGAATACTAAATTTATCCTCGTATATAGCAAATAAGTAGAGTAATATTAATGTAATGTAATATTATATGTGTTGTAACTAAGGAAACGTACGGCAAAGTGCAACTTTCTGATTAATAAATTGTACGGCAAAGTAGCTCGTTCAATGCTAGTGTACGAAAATAGTAATTTACGTAACATGTATAGAAAGTGGAGCTTTTCAGTACGAGTGAGATGTTTCCGGAAGAGGCCGTTAGGCCGAGTCCGGAATTTCGAGACGAGTATGGAAAAGCCACTTTCATACGAGTTTCGTACAATATTTTTTCGTACACTAGCATACAAAACGGAATACTAAATTTATCCTCGTATATAGCAAATAAGTAGAGTAATATTAATGTAATGTAATATTATATGTGTTGTAACTAAGGAAACGTACGGCAAAGTGCTACTTTGCCGTACGAATACCGCAAAATACTACTTTGCCGTACGAATACCGCAAAGTGCAACTTTCTGATTAATAAATTGTACGGCAAAGTAGCTCGTTCAATGCTAGTGTACGAAAATAGTAATTTACGTAACAAGTATAGAAAGTGGAGCTTTTCAGTACGAGTGAGATGTTTCCGGAAGAGGCCGTTAGGCCGAGTCCGGAATTTCGAGACGAGTATGGAAAAGCCACTTTCATACGAGTTTCGTACAATATTTTTTCGTACACTAGCATACAAAACGGAATACTAAATTTATCCTCGTATATAGCAAATAAGTAGAGTAATATTAATGTAATGTAATATTATATGTGTTGTAACTAAGGAAACGTACGGCAAAGTGCTACTTTGCCGTACGAATACCGCAAAATACTACTTTGCCGTACGAATACCGCAAAGTGCAACTTTCTGATTAATAAATTGTACGGCAAAGTAGCTCTTTCAATGCTAGTGTACGAAAAAATAAATTATTTATGTTTTAAATAACAAAATATTTCATCCGCTGTTTACTTACATAGAAAAAATATTGCTAAAACACCCTGGCGCCCTTCAAAACCTAAAACTTTGGTCAAACTTTGCAAATCTACCTACATTCTTTTTTCAGTCTTATATGAATATCAGTTCAAGAATATTCGAAATTGTTGACTTATAACAACTTATAATTCTTCTACCGCTACTAATCGCAAAGCTTTTTCTGTATTTACAAGTCGTCGTCGACTTTTTTTTAAATCATTGCGTTAAATTGTTGTTTTTCTTACAATGACATTAATCGTATTACCGAGGAAAAGAAAGATCAAAGCAGTTGTTAACTTGGTGTTGCACACTTTTTTGTTCATTGTTCAAAACAAATTTCTTCTTGAAGTTTATGATTACTTTCATAGTTTTTTAGTGGTTTGGATAGCACGATAAGTAGGTACATTTAATTTAAAAAAAGATACTCTGGCTGAATACGATACCACTTCTGTTAATTGGTTTACAAAAAATTTAATTCTTAGTCTCACAAACATTTCGGGAAAAAATCGTGTATTCAGGGAAAGTACACTATAACTCAATTTGAGCAAAATCGGTCAAGCTGTTTAAGCTATAGATCATGTACCCGTACCTACTCACTAACCCACCCACGTCGGTACAAAAATAGTATATTACACAACAAGTTTAGAAAAGTAAAGTTTTACTAAACGAAATAGCTTGATTGAGTACGAGCGAGCGAAGCGAGCGAGTAACTTAAAAAGTTGTATAAGTTTAGTAAAACTACTTTTCTTACGAAGTGTGTATACTATTTTTTCGCATTTTGTATTAGTATTTATAAACAAACATTTATATAAAAGCATTCTACCACATGTCCATTAAAAAGACGGCTGTGGAAATTCAAAAGTATGAAAAATATGTTGGTGGCACTGTAAGTCTATGTCAAATTCGAGGTTAGCAGGTTAGGTTTCCGTCAGTTTTGACACAAACTGACACAAAACCTAACCTGCTAACCGCGAATTTGACAGTGACATTACCATATAGTAAAGTGATATTTCTGTTCACCAAAGTGCCACTTTATTAATCGATTTTGAATTTATTAAAATAGCACATTATTATATAAAATGCGAAAAAATAATGAGAAGTATCAATAAGCAAAGTACTTAATGATAACCCTAATTGCTATAAATTCAACGAACTAAACTTCTCTGTTATCGCTGTGCAAATAGATAAAATTGGGTTGTTCCGTGAAAACACTCAACAAACATTCTAAAAACAACTTGAAAGCAAACCATTACAGTTAGTATCAAGAAAAACTTGAGTACATTTAAATTTTAATATTTTTACATCCAGTAGCCGGGTCTCAATATTAAAACCATCATACAGTGCTTTCGTAAAGTAGTGAATAAATTCCTTAAAAATTCAAGGAATATTTTTTCAAATAAAATCTATATATACTACATGGTGATCACGACAACCCCTATTTTTTATTACGGAATTTGAAAGAACGCATTCTTTTACTTACGCCAAGCTGATTTTTTAATATAGGTTACATGACCAAAAATTAAAAAAAAATAAAATTGCAAAATATTAAATTTTATTGCAATTCAATACAATTAAATTAAATGTTTAAATTGTGCACCGTCGTCTGCCTGACAGTAGCCAAGACATGTTTTTTATTGATTGCTGTCATTAATAAAAACGTAAAATCATACTTCCTAAAATTAAATGTAGTATTTTGCAATTCTAAAATTGTTTTTCTTAATACTTGGTCATGTGACTTATACTCAAAAATCAACTTAACGTAAGTAAGAAAATGCGTTTTCTCATATTCCATAATATAACAAGGGGGTTTTTGTTTAAAAAAGACATTGATTACGGCATACCTCCTACGCCGGTCACCCTGTATATATAGATTTTATTTGAATTAAAATGCGCAAATAAAAAATAAAAATCGACGGGTCTCAGCATTTTTCCCAAAAGTTATTACTTGAGTGTTTAACGAATTTATCCACTACTTTACGAAAGCACTGTATATTAAAAAGAAAAATATCCATCAAACTGTAAAGAACTGGATGTTTTACCTCTTGCTATACAGAATTTACATAATATGCAGCAATGCCGTTATCTACTTTATTGCTATTCAAACGGATTTTAAGTGACCTCCAATAGTTATCAAGATTAATCCGATTATTT
Organism: Agriotes lineatus; assembly: GCA_940337035.1. NCBI lineage: Eukaryota > Metazoa > Arthropoda > Insecta > Coleoptera > Elateridae > Agriotes > Agriotes lineatus. The sequence continues at coordinate 101,582,244 of OW679201.1, forward strand.
TTTACGGAGGCGATTACGAGAAAATATAACGATTAAATTTTCTTTAATACTGATATCAAGATAAAATCAATAAAAATGAGACTATGAGACCAGCCTAAGCTTTTCTTTTAGTACATCCTACTCCTATCAGTATAGTCAAACTAGTATTGGAGACTGAACTAATTGTTAGATAGCTAATTTCTGCGGGAACATTTTCTTAAGGTCTCTTGGAATTACCACGAAATAGTCCTATAAGACGGGAGTAGATCAAAACTCCCTAAACGTTGTGTGATATACACCCTAGACAGTGGAAAAAGTCCGATAAAACATATCATAATAGACCACTGCCAAAAAATTACATTCATAGAACAACCTATAAAAACCGTTGTGGAACACCCTAAATTTTGAAAAATTGTCCGTCATATTGAAAATACCAAAAGGTAGTCCCGATGGCTAAACAAATTATTCTGGCGACATGCGGTTTGCTCCATTTTGGTCAAATTAAGCTTAACATGATCATGATTTTATAGTTTCGGGAAAATATCAGAAAAAATGACATGTTGACCACTTCTTACCGTCCGACGAAGTACAATGTTCAAATAATAGTCCAGGCATGTTTGACAAGTTTTAAGGGAAACCTCAAAAAAATTTTAATTCTCATTTTTGGCAGAAATGTTCCTTAGTATCCTAGTAGCGACCCTTGAAAAGTCCCCACCTCTGGGGTGCCGGCGTCGTAGTTTTTTGGAGCAAAAAGCTGAAGCTGATACCGCATGTTTATTAGAATCACGATAGAGTACCTTATCCGTTCATACTACAAAAAAATGTGATTAGAAAAAGTTGTTCAGAATGTAAAATTATAGCCCGCTGCAAAATTTCATAAATATTGGTCTAGTTAAATAAAACCATGTACCTATATGGTCAGAGCTGGGCAAATTACTTTTAAAAAGTAATTGATTACTAATTACGAATTACCGCCCAATGCAGTAATTTAATTACCAGAGATTCAATTACTCACAGGAAATAGTAATTCAATTACCAATTACTTAGTAATTGTAATTGTACATCAATTACTTTTTCAATTACCTACTTTCAATAAAAATGATTGTCATATAGTTGTATTTAGTAGAACTTTCTTGCAAGTTGCAACTATCATTATTGTCGTGTCGATTCGTAATCGTAATCTAAAAATGCTTGATTTTTATGTTTTGTTAACTATAACCTACATTTTTCAAGATTGCAGACATGCACCATTCACCAAAACCAAAAGCTTTTAGTTTGTTTTGATGTAAGATGTAAGTAAAGAAATAAATTCAAGGATAACAATTACACAGGGTGTCCCAAAAACATGGGACACCGATTTGGCATCGATTACTTAGGTTATAATAAACCGATTAAACCTATTATACCTTAGTACAAAGTCTTTTCAGTAAGAAGGTATAGGGACTTGAAGGTTCAAATTTATATATTTTTTTATATTAGTTTCCACATAGGTCATCACTGAAGTTCAGATTTTTAACACGATTGCGGATTTAATTGCCGAGACCCGTAGGGCCAAGGCAAATAAACCACATGAAGGATAAAAAGGAACCAGTGCCGAGGGGTACATTGTTTTATTAAATCGAGAAATCGTGAAATTACAACATTTTAACCAACTTTTGTAGGTTATTTTGACGTCGGTTGACGTTTACCTATCGCCCAGCCGCCTACAAAAAGTCATAAAACAATGGATTACTTTACTGCTGATTTCTCGTATTTTATTTGACGATCTCGACGTTCTTCACTGCCTATTTAAACAAAAATCGAATATGAAGAAATGTCGAAAATACTTTTGGCTAGATTTTGTAATGATATTAGACAAAATAGCACGGTGAATACCTATGTTATACAAGTGATTTTTCCATTTTCGTGATAAATTAATCCACTCGCTTTGCATCGCTCGCTCGTAAATTAAACGTTGAAAAACTCTCACTTTTCTTAACTTGTAGAACAATCTATAGTTTGACCATCCAGATCTCGTTTTTTATTTTTAAGGTTATAATGTCAAATTTGTTTATTTCTATGCACTCTTCGTGGAAATGTATATAAAGCATCGCACAACCCTACGATAATTATCAGGTTAATAAATGCAATAAGTGACGTTGAAAGAACATCGACATTATTAACCACTGCAATACCCTTCTGCTAAAGCGTTCTTGTAATGTGTGTATTTCTGTTTCCCGTTTGTGTTTTCCGTTTTCAATTTAATTGAGAACTAAATATTTTGGTGTTTAATTTGAAAATGTGGTTAAAATGTAACTTTTGCATTTTTTAACCAATACGTATCTGATAAATAACGTAGTGTTGTGTGATGCTTTATATACATTTCCACGAAGAGTGCATTGAAATAAACAAATTTGACATTATAACCATCAAACTATACTATAAAATACGCATGAAGCTGAATGACGAAAATATGTAACTTACCTAAGTATACAGGGTGGAGCATTGGATTTCTTAATTGTTTGACAGCAAATTTCTATTTAGAATTTGTAGAAGAACACTACGTGGTGATCCAATTGGCCCAACTTGGAAATTTTTTTGTTGGCTTAGTTAGAAACATTTTTTTACCCCTATATACGAAAGTACCATTTTTTGTCGCCTGTTAGGGGTTTCCCGAAAATAAACGTTTGGTTCCCTGGTCGGTTTCCAATGGCAGTGGGAGGGAATATAATACATTGACTGCCGTTGCCATTAGAGACGGGAAGCAATGTTATTAATAATAAATCAACTAGCCTCCTGGTTTTCATATTTAAATATTTTTGAATGCAGCTGAATACAAGAAATAAGTCTCATCATAAAATGTAAGTGTTGTATGTATAACTGTGGACTAAAATGTCATTTCCTCCCTTACATGATTACAATTGATTAGGTACTGTTCTCGCTAACGCTGAAGAATTAAACTACATCCGTAGGAGGGAATCATATATTTTGGGGGTTGTTGAAAGCTGACAGGTGCCTGATAAACCTAGTTGAAAATGCTTGATTGTAATAAGAATTTGTACAGCAGATACAAAAACAAAAGACATTTGCTCAAGCACGTAACAATGAAGTCATTTTTACATTCAATAGACCTTTATACCATACGTTCAAAAAGAAATTACATAAGGGTTGGTCACGGTAAATAAAACTAATGTTGACAGCAAACTTTACAAACAACAATTTCTAGAATTTTCAATCACGATATCAGCGTATAATATAAACTTATGACAGCAACAACAGTGAGAACAGTTAATGAATTCTAAAGCTTGCTGTTGACATTACTCTTATATTCCATGGCCAACCCTTATCTAACTTGTTTTTGAACACACCGTATAAGAAACGAGTAAAAATACGTACCTATTTCATAAAATTACTGTAAACGCTAGACAGTTAAATTGCTCAGTATGCTTTTATATTTTTACTTCAAATTTCAAAATCTTTAATTGATTTTAGTTTAGGGCAATAAAATATCTGAAATTGCGAAAATTTGGTCACTATACACTGTTCTTTTAAAAAACTAAATGGAATTTTGTGTAATATCAGAAGCCAATATTTGAATGCCTTGTAATTAGTATGAGGGTTGAGGGTTTTGTATCTTTCGTTCGTCAACGCAGCACCTCGTATAACGTAAAGAAGTAATGTTGGATGAGGTGAGCGGAATTATAAGAAAGTCACGATTTTTATAAGACACTATTCCAAATTTGTAATAATAATCGAAGCTAACATGCTGCAGCAGTCCGTAAAAATTATGCACTACGTGCCAGTATACAAAACAGCATATGAAGATTACAAGGCAAGAAAGCGACAAAGAATGGATAATTTACAAAATTGAATTAGTGCCATACCCCATACTTCATTTTTGGGTCAACCAGGCATGGAATTATGCAATTAGGTACATTTTATTTATATGTTTTACGCTGTTTAAATGTTGTTATCGGATTTTGGCCGTTTAGTTCAATTCCTCACTCAAAAACATAATTTTCTGAACTTAACGCCTGTTACACTTGCACAGCAGTATAACCCTATGATAGTACATCGTTTAAAACAAGAAAATTGAAATGAATAAATAATTACTATGAACTAATATCGTCTAATGAAGCTATTTTAAATTATATTTTTACCGTAGGTATTGTATCTGTAATGTACTTACCGCAAATACAGTTTTAGCGTCTTATACTTAGCGTCTCTCACAATAAATATTAGTGTCACTATTGCCAGCTGCAGATCACATCTACATAAACGCACCAGTGCTCGTGCACGCGTCGTTCAAAATGCAAAAGTTGCTGTTATTCAACTAGTCAGAGGAAATAATAAATTAGGCTTTTATTTTTGAGAAATACCCTATTGCGATTTGCTTAATATGTAACTTAATAAGACCTTATCTTATTTTTTGAGTTCTAGAGATTTGGCACCCTATCGAGATCAGTAATTCAGTATTTGAAATACCACAAAGTAATTCAATTACCTCGAGTAATTTCAATTACCACAGGTAATTCAAATACTTGTAAAGTAATTCAAATACTTGTAAAGTAATTTAAATACTTTAGAGTAATTTAATAACACAAAAGTAATTGAGTAATTGAATGTAGTAATTAATTACTTTAAAAAAGTAATTTTCAAGTACTTTTTAACAAAAATGGCAATTCCCAATTACAATTACCGCATTTTGAAAAGTAATTCAATTCCAAGGCAAATAAACAAAAAGGAGTTTAATTAGTAATTTAGTTAAAAAGTAATTAATTACTGCCCAGCTCTGTATATGGTATGTAGCACTCTCATTTTCTTGTAGTAAACACGGTTTCATAAAATACCTTCGACATTTCTGCGATTTTGCGTGGTGCCATAATTATATATTTTAAATAACTTTTCTTAATGATGTTTTGCCGCTTTCAAAACAGAAAGGGTACGTTATCTGAACAGAAGATGTTTTTAACTACTGCCAATGCCTTCTTAATACGACGCCGGCACCCCAGGGGCGGGAACTTTTAAACTACATTTTTAGGTCGAAATTTATCATGCCTAAACTATAATGACATGTTATTACAAAAACGAAAATGAAATCAAGCTTGGCTTTGAAAATTGAAACATATATCGATTATTAATTCACATTATGTTGATTTTCTAGAATGAAATACACATACATAACCTAAAGTTTAAGTTATGCAATGGTTTAGGTCCTAACCTATTACATAACTTAAAATGTAGGTTATGCAATGGTTTACGTCCTAAACCATTGCATAACTGTCACCCACTGTCATGTTAAAATAGAATTAGAAAATAACATGAAAACCAACACTTAAACAGTGTTACATATGCTACATCACTAATTATTACGTATTAAGCTATAAGAACTGCATGTGCAATTTAAAATTTGATAATTTAAACAACTTGACACTTCTACTATTCTACTACTGCGTGGCGCAGATGGGTAAGCGCCAGGCTTGCATTATGCAAGTCCTCGGTTCGAATCTCGCTGGGGTCGGAATTTTTCCGTATCCTTGGCGATTAGAATCGGGCTCAGTGAGACCATTCACAGTTGGGCACCAAATTAACTGTGCTCTACTCAGAACCACAGGCCTAAGAGATAGAGTAACAAGGTCAACACAACTCACACAATGGTTGTTGCGCAAGCACCAAAGGCCCGCTCTAACTCTGTATCCCGAATCCAGGGCAAGTTGAGCATTGTACCGCCAGATGCCAGCGCATAAAGCACCAGCCTCTACACCGCAAGGTAAATAATGTTACAGATTATACATACATACACTTCTACCATTATAATAACTGTCATATTTAAATTTAAAACATAAGTAATAGAGCGCAGGATATTTTCAAAGCCAAGCTCGATTTAGTTTTCCTTTGCTCACATGTTATAATTCCTGGTACACGAACGTCCTTAGTCGCTTTAGATTTTTTTTTTTTTGCTTAACGGACTGGGACCTCATCGTGGTGAATCGCCGAAGATCTATGCTCAGATTCGTCATCGGTTCTTTTAAGAGAAAGGCAGTTTATAATTAATAACGACCCATCAGTATGCTGTAAAATGCTGGTTAAAATATATTTCTGACACCTTGATTTGAAAGTGACATTGTCGCTTGTTTGGAGATCTTCGGTTAGTGAAAACATAGGTTTAGCATTGGTTCCAATAGCAACAGGGGTGGGGGTTACCATGAATTGGCTCCCGTTCTTATTAGGTACGGAGAGTAGTATGATTAATAAGAAACCAACTAATATTTTAACAACGACTGCTTGAAAGTTTGTATGGAACACTATTGTTATTTTTTACATAACGTTTACTGCTTTTTAGATTTTTGTAAGTAGGTAATTTCATTTATCTACTCCAGTGGGATAAGTGACACTATTTCAGTTACGTAATGAAGCTCATTACACCACTCAGTTATGTAATGGTTTCATTACTCAACTCAGTTGCGTAATGACTTCATTACGTAACTGAAATAGTGTCAAATGAATGACATAATGCCATTTGCCTACTAAAATATTTTTGAAAATGACAGATCTGACATTTCTCTTTATGCACTTTTCTCAATTTTAGGCAGTCGTAGATAAAATTTTGTACTATACATGTGTGATAATGCATCATTAATATACTTGTGTGCTTACAAATACGTATATTAATGATGCTGTTATCCCACTTGTATAGTAAATAACTATTATTCAATCCCTTCATTTTGTTTTATTTAGTTATTAATTAACTTAGATACAATGTAAGCAAGGGGGGAGAATTTTAAATCATTTTATACGGGGTAGTTCAGATAAGCACTGCAATTTTTGTGCAATACTGCTACTGCTCCATGTGATTTATATTACTAGTTTTAATTTGGAGTTTGTTAATTTTCAGATAGATCATAAAGTTGCATTTTTTCTGAATACAGTACAAAGTGTGGTACGGAAATCTCGACAAATTGGGAAATTTTAAGCCGTCTTTCTTTAGTTTAGTGTGTGTTTATACACTTACTTGAATAAGTCAATTATAACAATTGTTGGTATTGCAAATAAATGGAATAGATTTTCTTAGCTAATTCAAATACGTTATGAGCAAAATAGACATTTATCAGCGTCTTGTAACAAATGAATGAATATCGGTATTTGTAGATACTGCTTGTGACAAACAGTGAATATAGTTTTTAAAGGTATTTCTGTAAAGAATTAGAGTCATTAGAGCTTCTTGTTCCAGCTGTAACTCAAACATCTAATATCAAATATATCGTATCCCACAACGCCGTCCAGTTGCTGTTGCCACAAGAGAACGAGTAGGTATGTATGCTGTGAAGATGCTAGTTAAAATATTTTTCTGACACCTTGATTTGAAAGTGACATTGTCGCTTGTTAGGAGATCTTGTGTTAGTGAAAACATACGTTTAGCATTGGTTCCAATAGCAACAGGGGTGGGGGATACCATGCATTGGCTCCCGTTCTTATTAGGTACGGAGAGCAGCATGATTAATAAGAAACGAACTAATATTTTAACAATGACTGTTTGAAAGTTTGCATGGAAAACTATTGTTATTTTTACATAAAGTTTACTGCTTATAAGGTTCTTGCAAGTAATTTCATTTAGTCAATCCGTTCATTTTGTTTTATTTAGTTATTAATCAACTTAGATACAATGTAAGCAAGGGGGGGAAATTTTAAATCATTTTATCCGGGTAGTTCAAATAAGCACTGCAATTTTTGTGCAATACTGCTACTGTTCCATGTGATTTATATTACTAGTTTTAATTTGGAGTTTGTTAATTTTCAGATAGGTCATAAAGGTGCATTTTTTCTGAATACAGTACAAAGTGTGTTACGGAAATCTCTACAAATTGGGAAATTTTAAGCCGTCTTTCTTTTAAAACACCAATATTAGTGTGTGTTTATACACTTACTTGAATAAGTCAATTATAACAATTGTTGGTATTGCAAATAAATGGAATAGATTTTCTTAGCTAATTCAAATACGTTATGAGCAAAATAGACATTTATCACCGTCTTGTAACAAATGAATGAATATCGGTATTCGTAGATACTGCTTGTGACAAACAGTGAATATAGTTTTTAAAGGTATTTCTGTAAAGAATTAGAGTCATTAGAGCTTCTTGTTCCAGCTGCAACTCAAAAATCTAATATCAAATATATCGTATCCCACAACACCGTCCAGTTGCTGTTGCCACAAGAGAACGAGTAGGTATGTATGCTGTGAAGATGCTAGTTAAAATATTTTTCTGACACCTTGATTTGAAAGTGACATTGTCGCTTGTTAGGAGATCTTGTGTTAGTGAAAACATACGTTTAGCATTGGTTCCAATAGCAACAGGGGTGGGGGATACCATGCATTGGCTCCCGTTCTTATTAGGTACGGAGAGCAGCATGATTAATAAGAAACGAACTAATATTTTAACAATGACTGTTTGAAAGTTTGCATGGAAAACTATTGTTAATTTTTACATAAAGTTTACTGCTTATAAGGTTCTTGCAAGTAATTTCATTTATTCAATCCGTTCATTTTGTTTTATTTAGTTATTAATCAACTTAGATACAATGTAAGCAAGGGGGGAAATTTTAAATCATTTTATACGGGGTAGTTCAAATAAGCACTGCAATTTTGGTGCAATACTGCTACTGCTCCATGTGATTTATATTACTAGTTTTAATTTGGAGTTTGTTAATTTTCAGATAAGTCATAAAGTTGCATTTTTTCTGAATACAGTACAAAGTGTGTTACGGAAATCTCTACAAATTGGGAAATTTTAAGCCGTCTTTCTTTTAAAACACCAATAATTATGTGTGTTTATACACTTACTTGAATAAGTCAATTATAACAATTATTGGTAATGCAAATAAATGGAATAGATTTTCTTAGCTAATTCAAATACGTTATGAGCAAAATAGACATTTATCACCGTCTTGTAACATATGAATGAATATCGGTATTCGTAGATACTGCTTGTGACAAACAGTGAATATAGTTTTTAAAGGTATTTCTGTAAAGAATTAGAGTCATTAGAGCTTCTTGTTCCAGCTGTAACTCAAACATCTAATATCAAATATATCGTATCCCACAACGCCGTCCAGTTGCTGTTGCCACAAGAGAACGAGTAGGTATGTATGCTGTGAAGATGCTAGTTAAAATATTTTTCTGACATCTTGATTTGAAAGTGACATTGTCGCTTGTTAGGAGATCTTGTGTTAGTGAAAACATACGTTTAGCATTGGTTCCAACAGCAACAGGGGTGGGGGATACCATGCATTGGCTCCCGTTCTTATTAGGTACAGAGAGCAGTATGATTAATAAGAAACCAACTAATATTTTAACAATGACTGTTTGAAAGTTTGCATGGAAAACTATTGTTAATTTTTACATAAAGTTTACTGCTTATAAGGTTCTTGCAAGTAATTTCATTTATTCAATCCGTTCATTTTGTTTTATTTAGTTATTAATCAACTTAGATACAATGTAAGCAAGGGGGGGAAATTTTAAATCATTTTATACGGGGTAGTTCAGATAAGCACTGCAATTTTTGTGCAATACTGCTACTGCTCCATGTGATTTATATTATTGGTTTTAATTTGGAGTTTGTTAATTTTCAGATAGGTCATAAAGTTGCATTTTTTCTGAATACAGTACAAAGTGTGTTACGGAAATCTCTACAAATTGGGAAATTTTAAGCCGTCTTTCTTTTAAAACACCAATAATTATGTGTGTTTATACACTTACTTGAATAAGTCAATTATAACAATTATTGGTAATGCTAATAAATGGAATAGATTTTCTTAGCTAATTCAAATACGTTATGAGCAAAATAGACATTTATCACCGTCTTGTAACAAATGAATGAATATCGGTATTCGTAGATACTGCTTGTGACAAACAGTGAATATAGTTTTTAAAGGTATTTCTGTAAAGAATTAGAGTCATTAGAGCTTCTTGTTCCAGCTGCAACTCAAAAATCTAATATCAAATATATCGTATCCCACAACACCGTCCAGTTGCTGTTGCCACAAGAGAACGAGTAGGTATGTATGCTGTGAAGATGCTAGTTAAAATATTTTTCTGACACCTTGATTTGAAAGTGACATTGTCGCTTGTTAGGAGATCTTGTGTTAGTGAAAACATACGTTTAGCATTGGTTCCAATAGCAACAGGGGTGGGGGATACCATGCATTGGCTCCCGTTCTTATTAGGTACGGAGAGCAGCATGATTAATAAGAAACGAACTAATATTTTAACAATGACTGTTTGAAAGTTTGCATGGAAAACTATTGTTAATTTTTACATAAAGTTTACTGCTTATAAGGTTCTTGCAAGTAATTTCATTTATTCAATCCGTTCATTTTGTTTTATTTAGTTATTAATCAACTTAGATACAATGTAAGCAAGGGGGGAAATTTTAAATCATTTTATACGGGGTAGTTCAAATAAGCACTGCAATTTTGGTGCAATACTGCTACTGCTCCATGTGATTTATATTACTAGTTTTAATTTGGAGTTTGTTAATTTTCAGATAAGTCATAAAGTTGCATTTTTTCTGAATACAGTACAAAGTGTGTTACGGAAATCTCTACAAATTGGGAAATTTTAAGCCGTCTTTCTTTTAAAACACCAATAATTATGTGTGTTTATACACTTACTTGAATAAGTCAATTATAACAATTATTGGTAATGCAAATAAATGGAATAGATTTTCTTAGCTAATTCAAATACGTTATGAGCAAAATAGACATTTATCACCGTCTTGTAACATATGAATGAATATCGGTATTCGTAGATACTGCTTGTGACAAACAGTGAATATAGTTTTTAAAGGTATTTCTGTAAAGAATTAGAGTCATTAGAGCTTCTTGTTCCAGCTGTAACTCAAACATCTAATATCAAATATATCGTATCCCACAACGCCGTCCAGTTGCTGTTGCCACAAGAGAACGAGTAGGTATGTATGCTGTGAAGATGCTAGTTAAAATATTTTTCTGACATCTTGATTTGAAAGTGACATTGTCGCTTGTTAGGAGATCTTGTGTTAGTGAAAACATACGTTTAGCATTGGTTCCAACAGCAACAGGGGTGGGGGATACCATGCATTGGCTCCCGTTCTTATTAGGTACAGAGAGCAGTATGATTAATAAGAAACCAACTAATATTTTAACAATGACTGTTTGAAAGTTTGCATGGAAAACTATTGTTAATTTTTACATAAAGTTTACTGCTTATAAGGTTCTTGCAAGTAATTTCATTTATTCAATCCGTTCATTTTGTTTTATTTAGTTATTAATCAACTTAGATACAATGTAAGCAAGGGGGGGAAATTTTAAATCATTTTATACGGGGTAGTTCAGATAAGCACTGCAATTTTTGTGCAATACTGCTACTGCTCCATGTGATTTATATTATTGGTTTTAATTTGGAGTTTGTTAATTTTCAGATAGGTCATAAAGTTGCATTTTTTCTGAATACAGTACAAAGTGTGTTACGGAAATCTCTACAAATTGGGAAATTTTAAGCCGTCTTTCTTTTAAAACACCAATAATTATGTGTGTTTATACACTTACTTGAATAAGTCAATTATAACAATTATTGGTAATGCTAATAAATGGAATAGATTTTCTTAGCTAATTCAAATACGTTATGAGCAGAATAGATATTTCTCGGCGTCTTGTAACAGATGAATGAATATCGGTATTCGTAGATACTGCTTGTGGCAAACAGTGAATATCGTTTTTAAAGGTATTTCTGTAAAGAATTAGAGTCATTAGAGCTTCTTGTTCCAGCTGCAACTCAAACATCTAATATCAAATATATCGTATCCCACAACGCCGTCCAGTTGCTGTTGCCACAAGAGAACGAGTAGGTATGTATGCTGTGAAGATGCTGGTTAAAATATTTTTCTGACACCTTGATTTGAAAGTGACATTGTCGCTTGTTAGGAGATCTTGTGTTAGTGAAAACATACGTTTAGCATTGGTTCCAATAGCAACAGGGGTGGGGGATACCATTAATTGGCTCCCGTTTTTATTAGGTACGGAGAGCAGCATGATTAATAAGAAACGAACTAATATTTTAACAATGACTGTTTGAAAGTTTGCATGGAAAACTATTGTAATTTTTACATAAAGTTTACTGCTTATAAGGTTCTTGCAAGTAATTTCATTTAGTCAATCCGTTCATTTTGTTTTATTTAGTTATTAATCAACTTAGATACAATGTAAGCAAGGGGGGGAAATTTTAAATCATTTTATACGGGGTAGTTCAAATAAGCACTGCAATTTTTGTGCAATACTGCAACTGCTCCATGTGATTTATATTACTAGTTTTAATTTGGAGTTTGTTAATTTTCAGATAGGTCATAAAGGTGCATTTTTTCTGAATACAGTACAAAGTGTGTTACGGAAATCTCTAAAAATAGGGAAATTTTAAGCCGTCTTTCTTTTAAAACACCAATATTAGTGTGTGTTTATACACTTACTTGAATAAGTCAATTATAACAATTGTTGGTAATGCAAATAAATGGAATAGATTTTCTTAGCTAATTCAAATACGTTATGAGCAAAATAGACATTTATCACCGTCTTGTAACAAATGAATGAATATCGGTATTCGTAGATACTGCTTGTGACAAACAGTGAATATAGTTTTTAAAGGTATTTCTGTAAAGAATTAGAGTCATTAGAGCTTCTTGTTCCAGCTGCAACTCAAATATCTAATATCAAATATATCGTATCCCACAACACCGTCCAGTTGCTGTTGCCACAAGAGAACGAGTAGGTATGTATGCTGTGAAGATGCTAGTTAAAATATTTTTCTAACACCTTGATTTGAAAGTGACATTGTCGCTTGTTAGGAGATCTTGTGTTAGTGAAAACATACGTTTAGCATTGGTTCCAATAGCAACAGGGGTGAGGGATACCATGCATTGGCTCCCGTTCTTATTAGGTACGGAGAGCAGCATGATTAATAAGAAACGAACTAATATTTTAACAATGACTGTTTGAAAGTTTGCATGGAAAACTATTGTTAATTTTTACATAAAGTTTACTGCTTATAAGGTTCTTGCAAGTAATTTCATTTATTCAATCAGTTCATTTTGTTTTATTTAGTTATTAATCAACTTAGTTACAATGTAAGCAAGGGGGGAAATTTTAAATCATTTTATACGGGGTAGTTCAAATAAGCACTGCAATTTTGGTGCAATACTGCTACTGCTCCATGTGATTTATATTACTAGTTTTAATTTGGAGTTTGTTAATTTTCAGATAAGTCATAAAGTTGCATTTTTTCTGAATACAGTACAAAGTGTGTTACGGAAATCTCTACAAATTGGGAAATTTTAAGCCGTCTTTCTTTTAAAACACCAATAATTATGTGTGTTTATACACTTACTTGAATAAGTCAATTATAACAATTATTGGTAATGCAAATAAATGGAATAGATTTTCTTAGCTAATTCAAATACGTTATGAGCAGAATAGACATTTCTCGGCGTCTTGTAACAGATGAATGAATATCGGTATTCGTAGATACTGCTTGTGGCAAACAGTGAATATCGTTTTTAAAGGTATTTCTGTAAAGAATTAGAGTCATTAGAGCTTCTTGTTCCAGCTGCAACTCAAATATCTAATATCAAATATATCGTATCCCACAACACCGTCCAGTTGCTGTTGCCACAAGAGAACGAGTAGGTATGTATGCTGTGAAGATGCTAGTTAAAATATTTTTCTGACACCTTGATTTGAAAGTGACATTGTCGCTTGTTAGGAGATCTTGTGTTAGTGAAAACATACGTTTAGCATTGGTTCCAATAGCAACAGGGGTGGGGGATACCATGCATTGGCACCCGTTCTTATTAGGTACAGAGAGCAGTATGATTAATAAGAAACCAACTAATATTTTAACAATGACTGTTTGAAAGTTTGCATGGAAAACTATTGTTAATTTTTACATAAAGTTTACTGCTTATAAGGTTCTTGCAAGTAATTTCATTTATTCAATCCGTTCATTTTGTTTTATTTAGTTATTAATCAACTTAGATACAATGTAAGCAAGGGGGGGAAATTTTAAATCATTTTATACGGGGTAGTTCAGATAAGCACTGCAATTTTTGTGCAATACTGCTACTGTTCCATGTGATTTATATTACTAGTTTTAATTTGGAGTTTGTTAATTTTCAGATAGGTCATAAAGTTGCATTTTTTCTGAATACAGTACAAAGTGTGTTACGGAAATTTCTTCAAATTGGGAAATTTTAAGCCGTCTTTCTTTTAAAACACCAATAATTATGTGTGTTTATACACTTACTTGAATAAGTCAACTATAACAATTGTTGGTATTGCAAATAAATGGAATATATTTTCTTAGCTAATTCAAATACGTTATGAGCAAAATAGACATTTGTCGGCGTCTTGTAACAAATGAATGAATATCCGTATTCGTATATACTGCTTGTGACAAACAGTGAATATAGTTTTTAAAGGTATTTATGTAAAGAATTAGAGTCATTAGAACTTCTTGTTCCAGCTGCAACCCAAACATCTACTATCAAATATATCGTATCCCACAACGCCGTCCAGTTGCTGTTGCCACAAGAGAACGAGTAGGTATGTATGCTGTGAAGATGCTAGTTAAAATATTTTTCTGACATCTTGATTTGAAAGTGACATTGTCGCTTGTTAGGAGATCTTGTGTTAGTGAAAACATACGTTTAGCATTGGTTCCAATAGCAACAGGGGTGGGGGATACCATGCATTGGCTCCCGTTCTTATTAGGTACAGAGAGCAGTATGATTAATAAGAAACCAACTAATATTTTAACAATGACTGTTTGAAAGTTTGCATGGAAAACTATTGTTAATTTTTACATAAAGTTTACTGCTTATAAGGTTCTTGCAAGTAATTTCATTTATTCAATCCGTTCATTTTGTTTTATTTAGTTTTTAATCAACTTAGATACAATGTAAGCAAGGGGGGGAAATTTTAAATCATTTTATACGGGGTAGTTCAGATAAGCACTGCAATTTTTGTGCAATACTGCTACTGTTCCATGTGATTTATATTACTAGTTTTAATTTGGAGTTTGTTAATTTTCAGATAGGTCATAAAGTTGCATTTTTTCTGAATACAGTACAAAGTGTGTTACGGAAATCTCTACAAATTGGGAAATTTTAAGCCGTCTTTCTTTTAAAACACCAATAATTATGTGTGTTTATACACTTACTTGAATAAGTCAATTATAACAATTATTGGTAATGCAAATAAATGGAATAGATTTTCTTAGCTAATTCAAATACGTTATGAGCAGAACAGACATTTATCAGCGTCTTATAACAGATTAATGAATATCGGTATTCGTAGATACTGCTTGTGGCAAACAGTGAATATCGTTTTTAAAGGTATTTATGTAAAAAATTAGAGTCATTAGAGCTTCTTGTTCCAGCTGCAACTCAAACATCTAATATCAAATATATCGTATCCCACAACGCCGTCCAGTTGCTGTTGCCACAAGAGAACGAGTAGGTATGTATGCTGTGAAGATGCTAGTTAAAATATTTTTCTGACATCTTGATTTGAAAGTGACATTGTCGCTTGTTAGGAGATCTTGTGTTAGTGAAAACATACGTTTAGCATTGGTTCCAATAGCAACAGGGGTGGGGGATACCATGCATTGGCTCCCGTTCTTATTAGGTACAGAGAGCAGTATGATTAATAGGAAACCAACTAATATTTTAACAATGACTGTTTGAAAGTTTGCATGGAAAACTATTGTTAATTTTTACATAAAGTTTACTGCTTATAAGGTTCTTGCAAGTAATTTCATTTATTCAATCCGTTCATTTTGTTTTATTTAGTTTTTAATCAACTTAGATACAATGTAAGCAAGGGGGGGAAATTTTAAATCATTTTATACGGGGTAGTTCAGATAAGCACTGCAATTTTTGTGCAATACTGCTACTGTTCCATGTGATTTATATTACTAGTTTTAATTTGGAGTTTGTTAATTTTCAGATAGGTCATAAAGTTGCATTTTTTCTGAATACAGTACAAAGTGTGTTACGGAAATTTCTTCAAATTGGGAAATTTTAAGCCGTCTTTCTTTTAAAACACCAATAATTATGTGTGTTTATACACTTACTTGAATAAGTCAACTATAACAATTGTTGGTATTGCAAATAAATGGAATATATTTTCTTAGCTAATTCAAATACGTTATGAGCAAAATAGACATTTGTCGGCGTCTTGTAACAAATGAATGAATATCGGTATTCGTATATACTGCTTGTGACAAACAGTGAATATAGTTTTTAAAGATATTTATGTAAAGAATTAGAGTCATTAGAACTTCTTGTTCCAGCTGCAACTCAAACATCTAATATCAAATATATCGTATCCCACAACGCCGTCCAGTTGCTGTTGCCACAAGAGAACGAGTAGGTATGTATGCTGTGAAGATGCTAGTTAAAATATTTTTCTGACATCTTGATTTGAAAGTGACATTGTCGCTTGTTAGGAGATCTTGTGTTAGTGAAAACATACGTTTAGCATTGGTTCCAACAGCAACAGGGGTGGGGGATACCATGCATTGGCTCCCGTTCTTATTAGGTACAGAGAGCAGTATGATTAATAAGAAACCAACTAATATTTTAACAATGACTGTTTGAAAGTTTGCATGGAAAACTATTGTTAATTTTTACATAAAGTTTACTGCTTATAAGGTTCTTGCAAGTAATTTCATTTATTCAATCCGTTCATTTTGTTTTATTTAGTTATTAATCAACTTAGATACAATGTAAGCAAGGGGGGGGAAATTTTAAATCATTTTATACGGGGTAGTTCAGATAAGCACTGCAATTTTTGTGCAATACTGCTACTGTTCCATGTGATTTATATTACTAGTTTTAATTTGGAGTTTGTTAATTTTCAGATAGGTCATAAAGTTGCATTTTTTCTGAATACAGTACAAAGTGTGTTACGGAAATCTCTACAAATTGGGAAATTTTAAGCCGTCTTTCTTTTAAAAAACCAATAATTATGTGTGTTTATACACTTACTTGAATAAGTCAATTATAACAATTGTTGGTATTGGAAATAAATCGAATAGATTTTCTTAGCTAATTCAAATACATTATGAGGAAAATGAACATTTATCAGCACCTTGTGACAAACGAATGAATATCGGTATTCGTAGATACTGCTTGTGACAAACAGTGAATATAGTTTTTAAAAGTATTTATATAAAGAATTTGAGTCATTAGAACTTCTTGTTTCAGCTGCAACCCAAACATCTAATATCAAATATATCGTATCCCACAACACCGTCCAGTTGCTGTTGCCACAAGAGAACGAGTAGGTATGTATGCTGTGAAGATGCTAGTTAAAATATTTTTCTGACACCTTGATTTGAAAGTGACATTGTCGCTTGTTAGGAGATCTTGTGTTAGTGAAAACATACGTTTAGCATTGGTTCCAATAGCAACAGGGGTGGGGAATACCATGCATTTGCTCCCGTTCTTATTAGGTACGGAGAGCAGCATGATTAATAAGAAACGAACTAATATTTTAACAATGACTGTTTAAAAGTTTGCATGGAAAACTATTGTTAATTTTTACATAAAGTTTACTGCTTATAAGGTTCTTGCAAGTAATTTCATTTAGTCAATCCGTTCATTTTGTTTTATTTAGTTATTAATCAACTTAGATACAATGTAAGCAAGGGGGGGAAATTTTAAATCATTTTATACGGGGTAGTTCAAATAAGCACTGCAATTTTTGTGCAATACTGCTACTGCTCCATGTGATTTATATTACTAGTTTTAATTTGGAGTTTGTTAATTTTCAGATAGGTCATAAAGTTGCATTTTTTCTAAATACAGTACAAAGTGTGTTACGGAAATCTCTACAAATTGGGAAATTTTAAGCCGTCTTTCTTTTAAAAAACCAATAATTATGTGTGTTTATACACTTACTTGAATAAGTCAATTATAACAATTGTTGGTAATGCAAATAAATGGAATAGATTTTGTTAGCTAATTCAAATACGTTATGAGCAAAATAGACATTTATCAGCGTCTTGTAACAAATAAATAAATATCGGTATTTGTAGATACTGCTTGTGGAAAACAGTGAGTATAATTTTTAAAGGTATTTCTGTAAAGAATTGGAGTCATTAGAACTTCTTGTTCCAGCTGCAACCCAAAAATCTGATATCAAATATATTCCACAACGCCGAGCCGTCCAGTTGCTGTTGCCACAAGAGAACTAGTAGGTATATATGTTGTGAAAATACTAGTTAAAATATTTTTCTGACGCCTTGATTTGATAGTGACAGTGTCACTTGTTAGGAGATCTGGTGTTGGTGAAAACATACGTTTAGCATTGGTTCCAATATCAACAGAGGCATTGGATCCCGTTCTTATTAGATACGGAGTGCAGTATGATTAATAAGAAACCAACTAATATTTTAACAACGAATGTTTGAAAGTTTGTATGGAGCACTGTTGTTATTTTGTACATAAAGTTTACTGGTTATTAGGTTTTTGCAAGTAATTTCATTTATTCAATCGCTTCATGTTGTTTTATTTAGTTATTAATCAACTTAGATACAATGTAAGCAAGGGAGGAGAATTTTAAATCATTTTATACTGGGTAGTTCAGATGAGTACTGCAATTTTTGTGCAATACTGCTACTGTTCGATGTGATTTATATTACTAGTTTTTGCAGTTAGTTAATTTCCTGATATGGCATAAAGTTGCATTTTTTTCTGAATGCAGTACCTACACAGTGTGTTACGGAAATCTCTACAAATTGAGAAATTTTAAGCCGTCTTTCTTTTAAAACACCAAGAATTATGTGTGTTTATACACTTACTTCAATAAGTCGATTATAACAATTGATGGTATTGCAATTAAATGGAATAGTTTTTCTTAGCTAATTCAAATACATTATGAGCAAAATGGGCATTTATCAGCGTCTTGTAACAAATGAATGAATATCGGTATTAATAAACGAGGATGTCATTCGTGAAACCGAAGCGACACATTCACTTCGTCCTTCGGTCTCATTGAATCTACAACTCGGTTTAAGTTATAGATATCATCGACTATTCAACACTATAATAAACATACCAATTAAATTGGTCAATTTGACAGAAGCTGTTAATAAAAATTTACTGTATTTGAAAACACCTAATTTTGCAGTGTTTTTACGCGATCACGATTGGTTTTAATGAATTCAATTTAGTGGGTAGCCATTGACTGACAATTCGCCAAAAAGGTCAAAGCGAAGTTTACAAATCGGCGTCGTTCTAAAAATAAAGAATAATTTTTTTAAGCTCCAATATTGAATTAATAGTGGAAAACCTTAAAACACTTTCCCATCGACGTCGAAGTCATATATTTATATTTGTTGAATAATCGTTCCAAATACCACTTAAGGTAAAATTTTTGAAGGGATTTTTTTTGTTTACATAAAAATTATTGCAAATTTCTCCCAACAAAAACTGCTTTTTAACGAAGCTTTGGTTTCAAGACATTTAAACGCAATGATTTGCATGTACACAAAAAATCTCAAAAAAATTTCACCTTTTGTGGTATTCCCTTGATAATAATCATATCACTTGTTATATTAATACTGATAATATCTCCACAGATGTTTTTGTCAAGCCTGAATTTCGCAAACAAGTTGTAAAAAATAGCTTTCATTTTTCTTGGTACAATAAAAATGAAATGCACGGCTTTCAAAAAAATTAATTGGGACGAAAACAACACTACTTTATTCCAAAAGAGTTGTATTTTGCGTTCTGCTTGGACATGGTTGTCAAGAAATCAATTGGCTGCATATAGCATCAAACCAAAAGGAAACTCAATAGTCGGTTGTGTTTAAGTATAATCTGACTTAGATGCAATGGTTACAGTTGATCAAACTTAAATGGCGGCCAATGATTATATGTATTTCACAATATGTGAAATTAAATGCTGTATATGCACCAATTCTTTAGTTGCATTTGAATTTACAATAAAATTTAAAAAGGTTCTGGAAACGACCATTCCTTCTTCAGCTGTGAAACGCTTTATCTTTGTTGTTGGTTCGTCAAGATGTTAGTCGAAATTTGTCAACAAAGTTACAACACGTACCTACAACCACCAATTATAACTGTAGTATGTAATGAATGATTAACAACATTTTGTACAATATGTAAACAAACTAAAAATGGATTAACACGTTGTATCAATTACTTCTTATAAAATTAAACACGTTTCCGTTTTCTTCAATAAGGATAATATTAGAAGTTATACTTAAGGTTGCAGATAACCCTCGAGCATTACATGCAACAACCCAAATTTTATATGATGAAAGTTAAAGGAAGACCATTTAAAAAACTATTTATATAAAACCTAAAAATAATATACTAATTAATACTTTTTGTAGAATACATTACCAGTCAAATGTCTGAGAAGCGCTCACATGCCAGTTGTACTACAGCGAAAGGTAAAAAGGAAGGCGAGAAACGAAGAGAAGCAAAAGGTGAAAGTGTTGAAACCAAATGGATTCCCCAATCCGAAGAAGGAGTAACTGCATCTGGTGGAAGAACGCATGGACATCTCAGGTAATATCAAGTAGACAGTTATCAGTGTTTTACCGCAAACGCAATAAAAAATGTGGACGTTTTTGCGGGTTTTGTTTTTTCCTTCAAATTCAGCAGTAAAATATTCCTTTTGTCGTTTGCAATAAATATCACATATTTACTGGTCAAAGGCAAAAGCGAATTATTATCAATTATAGCATATTAGAAATTATAACACGTGATTCAGAAAAAGATTCATTAAAGTTACCTTAAACAAAAATCAAGCAAGTCACTGCTTGCATTTGAAACATTTGAACTACTTCAAACAAACAAATAAACAAACTTCATGTTGCATCTACTGGCGCAGAGTAAACTCAATAACAATTGATTCTTTGACGGTTATACGTTCTTAAACTGCATTTCTAGCATGCACCATAGTTGATAATAATTGAAAACCATGAGTTAACATATACAAAATTGAAAGGCTTTTCTGAAAAGCTGTTTGCAACTTATCAATGCAAAGAACAAGTTGTATTAATTAAAATAACCTACTTTCTGAATCAATACTTCACATACAGCTTATTGTTACGGAATAATTTTACAACACCAAACCTCACTTACCGCAGGTAGTTTGCGTTGGGAGTAAACAGTAGGAATGCCCCCGATTGTCTGCGGCTAGCTAGCGGGAAGGAATAGTCTCCGATACTCGTAAAGTCGGGTCCTGTTTCAGGATAGTTAAGAAGGTGAAAGGCGCCACCGTAAAAAATCAACCCTTAGCTCAATAAGTCCACCCCGTTCACGGCCGAATCGGATTAGGTCTGGTGCAAAAATGTTTATGTGTTTGTCAACTAAACACTTAATTGCTTCAGCTATTAAAGTGCAACTTCCCTTTACAATCTCTTAACAATTGTCCACTCAAAGGTTATACACAACTTTTAAATGTAACTCTCCTGGAAGGCGCGGTGTTTTATTGCTTAGCTAATTTATACGTTTACTGAAAGAAACCCAAAATGTTATAAATGTAGTTTATTAAACTGTTACATGACTGGAAGTGCCAAACAGGCAATCTTCAATTACACATAAAATCATTTACAAAATTCAAAAATCGAGTAAACAGTCCGACAAAACCATATCAAACAATAAGGGTCTTCTAACTAGCTCGACTTAAAATAGTAAGTCTCGACTGTACAAATTAAAATATCAAACCTTAAGTGGCGCATCTGGAACTGCCTTTGCACATAATAAAACACATAGTAAACGGCGACCAAAAAACATAACACATATATCCTATACATAATAACGAAATACACTGAAATATATGGCGATGCACTGATCATCGCAGAGTTCAACAGAAAAAAATATGACGTTGAGCAAATGTTAGTTGCTAATTAGATGAACGTTTCTTGGTTTAAACACACACTGTAGTTACAGTTGAATACCTCATTTTTAAAAGAAGTTAGCTTTAATAGGGGATGCTCTGTAAAGGGGTTGGCGCCACCCCAGTTTTTGCTTTGGACCGTTGTGAATACATGGTGCAGTTAGATATATTAATGGCTTCAAACACGACGTCGGTTAAACTTGTTTAAACGCCCCGGATTGACTATTAGCTCACTTTTAAATTTGCTTAAGCGAAATCAAGAAAAACACAAACGTTCTTCCTTTTCATTTACGGGAAGGTTGGCGCAGTTCAAAATTCAGTATTAACGCTAAACAACTGACAAACTGCCACGGCAACACCTTTTCCCCACAGTAGCTTTAACAAATTACTTCAATGATAAACTGAACGTTTATCCGCAACTTCGTTTTACACGAACGCCGGGGCACAAATTTCAAAATCAGGGACTGTTCCCAGCATCGCCACTAGTTTGGAAACAAGTCAAGTTTAAAGCGGTATCAGCAACTAATATAACACTACGACAGTTCTCGGTAGCTAATAAGGTTTTGCGCGCTCAATCGGCACTGCACTTAGCATCTCGCCCTGCATATGTTAACTTAAAGGCTGACTTAAATTCCGGAACAGCAATATTTAAAGCCGCCTCTTTCTAAAATTGGTAGACGCTCAATGATACTCGCAGCCTCGGAAATTTTAAATGCGTAACGGCTGCTGGAGTGTTGGACAGCGACATGCGGACGGAGCGAATCCTGACTCAGGGGATTAGCACTGAAAGTTTTTTAACTGGTTACCGTTTCTAGGATCGACGTGTTGCAATAGGAATTTCCCAAGTGCATGTTAAGACAAGTAACCGTATAAACAAACCGGCGGCAGTTTATCGCCGAAAACTCACTAGGACCGCGATAAAGCGCGACACAATTCGATTGCAGTCAGCTAGATCAAAGGAGAACTGTGCGTTTTTAAATTAGACTCCTCTATTGCGATTAGAAAGCGTGAGCTACGTTTGCAAACTTATTCGAAAGCGTGCAGAGCCGTATTTAGCCAAAACGTTCAGCAACGAATGCTAGAAATGGAAAAAAATCTAACATGATGCTTATCTTTTTCTTCCTTGGCGTTCTTTAATGTATCTTTTTGCAACATGTTATTCAAAATAAGGTCCATTAAAATTGTTTATCAAAGAAAAAAGAAGTATGTCACTACTTGCGCTTGAACCATTTAAACTACTTAATGCTACATCTACTCACTGCAGAATTACTGTACAAATCTAGAATGCAACCTATCAAATTGGAACCTATCAAATTAATTAGACATAAAGATACAGTTGTATCCATTAATCTACTTTTTGAATCAATACTACGTACACAGTTTATGTCTATCTTTCCCTTCCTTGGCCCTCTTTGATCAAATTTATTTTGAATCACATAGTAGAATCAAATCACCATCACTACCATTTAGTTGTTGTTAGTCAATAAGATACCAGTCTCTGACTTTGGTTTTTTGTCATACCACGCCTTTTCTCTTTTAATAATAATAACTAAACTAAATGTGTCGTATTTGTTGTCGTTTCCTAGATTCATTTCACTAACTCCTCATTTATTGTCCTTTTGAAGTCGTACATGGTCGTCTTTTACGATGTTGTATTTATCTTAATCATAATCTCTTCAATTACGTGGCGCTTGAAGAACGCATGCGTGACCATCGGACTGCTTTTGGCAGAACTAATGAGGCTGCCTCCTCCGTCGTTTCTATAACTACCCGCACTAAATAGTCCAGTCAAATTAGACAAGTATGCGACAAACTTTGTAAAAAATCATGTGAGCTGAATTTTCGTGTTTTTAAACAACCTATTAAAAGTACCCTTGATCTGACCTTGACCTTCGTAAGTTGTAGGGCGTAGAAGGTGCGAAAAATTGGTTCTTCGCGTATATCTTCTTTTCTATTGACTATAGGTATAGGATAGTCTACAGAGAAATTGAAGGCTATGAAATTTTGTACAAAAAAGTACTAATTTTTTTTTGGGCCAACCGTTTTCGCGTGATGTAATGCTAAACGTCTAAGTCAAGTTTAACAAAGTACCCCATTCCACACCACCTTTGAGGTTGAATATGAAGCGCGTTTTTTTACGTGGCATCCCCTTTTTGGCCTAAACCACTGTCTCAACCGGTCCAAATATTCTTAATACTTAATAAAAGAAACTCAAAATAGAGTTTTCTTAAGCTTCTTCATCCTCTTCTTCTCCTTCGATGTCATGCCAAAACGTGAATAATTTCTGATATAAAAAATAATAAAGTTTTAGAGAAGGAATCATTGATGTTATTGAACATATTGGTGTTTGGAGGATAGTAATTAGTTTCGCAAACTACAGTCCGTATATCCTGGCTAAGAGTTACCACGCTTTATTCAGAACGTCATGATTTGCATCACGAAAACTTATTGTAAAGGATTTTCCAATAGGGACGGGTCGATGTCGGCAGGCTGTGGCGGCCAAGTTGTTTTGGCGGCGTCTGTCAAATCTGTTGTTTATTATTCAGTCACTGATGCCAAATCACCATGGCAAGTTACACGATTGAGCAGCACGTCCAAATGATAAAACTTTATTATCAAAATGAGTGTTCGTTAGTGCAAACTTTGCGCGGTTTGCGCTCATTTTACGGCAGACGCGGTGGCCCTTCAAAGTCGACCCTCCAACGTTTGGTGGCCAAATTCGAGACGACCGGTTCGGTAAACGATCAGCCAACACCCGTACGTCAAAGGATCGCCAGATCGGCCGAGAACATCGACGCTGTCCGTAAAAGTGTGCAGGAGAACCCGAGGCAGTCAATTCCTCGCCGAGCACAAGAACTCGGCTTTTCGTAGACTTCAACTTGGAGAATTTTGCGTCGGGACTTGGGCCTGCACCCGTACAAGATCCAACTGACCCAGGAGCTCAAAGTTAATGACCATAGACAACGACGTTTGGAGCGTTTGGAAGAGAACCCCAATTTTGGCCGAAAAATCATCTTTAGCGGCGCGGCACATTTTTGGATTAATGGCTATGTTAACAAGCAAAATTGCCGTATATGAGACGACGCCAACTCACACGAGGTTCACCAGGCGGCAATGCATCCACAGAAAGTTACTGTTTGATGCAGATTTTGGGCCGCCGCCGTCATAGATTCGTACTTTTTCAAAACGAAGTTGGTGAGGCCATCACCATCAACGGCGAGCGCTACAGATCGATGATAACCAATTTCTTTTGGCCCGAATTGATCGATATGGACGTGGACGACATGTGGTTCCAGCAGGACGGCGCTACATACCACACAGCGAACGCCACGATGAACATTCTGCATGAAAGATTTCAGGGTATGGTTATCTCTCGCAGAGGTGACGTGAATTGGCCACCAAGATCTTGCGATTTGACCCCGCTAGACTTTTTCTTGATGGGTTTTCTGAAGTCACAGGTCTATGCCAATAATCCGCAATCGACCGATGCCCTCAAAGTAACATAACCCAAGCCATCGCTCAAATTCAGCCGGATCTATGCGGCAGAGTCATTGAAAATTGGACCTCTCGGATCCGTGCCACCGTGAGAAGCCGCGGCGGACATTTAAACGATGTCTTATTCCATACATAATGGCATACATGGGCCTTTCAAATAAAAAAAGAATTTCGTTAATACCTCACACACAGCTTGTTTTATTTCATTTCAACATCGACCCGCCCTTATTGGAAAACCCTTTAGATGGTCTGGTTTGTTTCGACAAGATTACAATCTTGTCTCTGTATCTTTCTTCCAATTTTTTCTTTATTGTTTTGTCATCTGGGATAAAATCTGTCAAAGCTCCTTTGAATTCCGTTAATTTATAGTGACAACCGTCTTTATTATGAATATAGGAAAATATTTGTTCCATAGCTGTTATAACATTAGCATCGAAACGGCGCCGGCGGCCTACTTTATGGTCTGTTATGGGTGCATTGAATTTCACGAAGCAATTATCATGATATTTTGCCTCGGCGACAACTAGATCTAATTCAAAAATTATGCGTTTCTTGACTTGCTTTGCCATCTAATATTTTCTCTAAAATATTAAATTCAAAATAGTATCCCGAAAACCGAGCGGTGAGACGCATCTGATCATTTTACGTCGTTCTTTAGGTTTCTTCAGCTTCACTCCCGCAATACTTTTTCAAATCAAAAGTGGACTGATTTGAATGCTACTTTTGGGAGAACTAACTTTAGACTTGCTAGCCGTATTCTCGGCTTCTCTTTTACGCTTTTACAAATGTAATTTCGTCGACATTCTACGGGAACTGTTATTGTTCACAGTACGAAATACATCCACCTTTCCATCTTCCTTTAATTTTTCAAACCACACTGAACGGTTACTGTCGCACCATTTTCAAGCGATTCATTGCAAATTCTTAACGGTACCCATGTTTGCCTACACTAAATTATGCACTTAAAACATACACTTCTTCCTTCATACACAACCAATTCAATACTAACACGCAAAACAGGCTGGCAGACCCTACAAGCTGCGACAAGTTCGGAGACAAGAAAACTTCTTTGAAATATTTTATTTTAAGAACCTTATTGTTTTAATATTGTTCACGAAAAACATGATCTTCCTGAAATTCAACTTATACTTTAAGGTATTATAATTCAGACCTAGCCGGCAGTACGGGTGAGTGGTGATGCACATCTCACGGCATTGTAAAATTTAAGCTCCGGTCTGCTTGGTCAGTACTTGGATGGGTGAACATCTCGAGAGCGGGCGTAGTGTTTTAGCTTAGACAGGCTCAACTACCTCAAGTACCTCCGTCTAATTTAAAAATGCACATGTCCTCAGCACCAAGCCGCGCCAGGCACCCCGAAACTGTGTAAACGGTATAAGGGGTTACAGATTATGTATGTATGGATGTAATTCAGACCTCAAATCACTTGTGAAACTGGGTATAACTGTAATATTATACTTCGGATCAACGTTTATGGCCAGTTTTCACGAAAACGGTTGGTCCCCGATAAAACTATAAGAGTACCTTTTTTGTACAGAATTTTATAGCCTTCGATGTCCCGTCGACTATCCTATACCTAAAGTCAATAGAAAATAAGATATAAGCGAAAAACCATTTTTTCACCTTTTACGCCCTATACTCATGAAGCTCAAGGTCAAATCAAGGGTATTTTTAATATGTTGCTTAAAAGCACTAAATAAAGGTGTATACGAAAATTCAGCTCACTTTATTTGACTGGACTAAAAGTCGTTTACAGTTTGGCAGTCACTCATTGTCTTCTTTCAATACTAGTCTGACGTTACGTTTTTCAATTTTATGATCTTTTTTAATTTAAAAAAAAAGTACGTGCCTTTACAGGCAGAAGGTTCATAAACTAAATAAAAATGCATGCTTATACGGCTTACTTGAACCTGAAGTACTGATTTGAGAGTGACTCTTTTAATTCTTGTTGAAATGATAAACCGTCTCGGCTGTGATGAACATAAAATTGTTGCCGGAATAATGTACTTTGTGATCATTAACTACGCATTGTACATTTCTAGGCAACTCATGACCTCATACCAAGTACTTCGTTATTCATTCTCATTTCATAAATATCATAATGTGCCTATCCTATTTCATACCGACTTTGAGCATTCCAGGTTGCACAATTCTGTACAAATAAATTTATTGCTTTGGAAATTATTGTAAAAAGTGATAAAATTCGAAATATCTCCATGTCCAATCGCTAATAGCCTATGCGGTCCTAAGCTTAAACGTTTCCTATCCAATTTACCACCATGTTTAGGCCTATTACGTTGGGCCATTCTGTTCTGTTACACACAATCTCAGAAAACACATCATTTCGCGCAAACGCAAATGCCGCCGCTACCGTAACCCGCATTCACTCAATCAGGGTCATCGCGTCTGCAATTTTCGTGACGGAAACACACGTCTGGATCGTTCGACTTTATTACATAGAGGATGATTAAAGCTCTTGTATCTTTAACTCAATTGTTTTTTAATCTTCCAAATCCTCCAATTAAAAAAAAACAAGTCGAAATTTCTTACCAACAACTTTTAACACAAGTATATTTTACAGATCTGCGAAAATACAGGATGCAAACTCCACAAACGCTGCTAGCAGTTCATATTATAAAGCAACAGCCGATTTTTCAACTGTAAGTATTTTAGACACTCTTAAATATGCATACTGATATAATTTAATGCATCGTGGCGAACAGCTCCTAATAATATAGTCTGACACCTAGTACCAGTAAGATTAATAAAATATAGAATTCGCTGTTTGTTTTGGATATTGTTACTACAAACTTAAACTTATTACTGCCAAATTTAATAAGAGCTCTCTACTTGTACGAGTGAGTAAAAGTTTATAGAGAAGAATTTTTTTGTACTCCCAATCTACAAAAGGCGTCATTCTCGGCAATTCGCTCTCACCCGCTTTTATACAGGGTGTTAAAAAGTGTAATCTTTAAAAGGTAATAGCACTCATTCAAATAAAAAAAGGTTCCTATGAACATAGTTCCGAAAATACGTCGTTATTGAGCTACAACCCTGGCAAGGGTAATAGAGAAACAAGAATTTTGTTCAATTAAAATAATACAGGTACTTCAAAATTTGGTGCAATTTGGAACATCTACACAATCGTGTATGCTGAATTAGATAACATTGAAAAAATTGGTATATGGTTCAGAAAGGCTAGTTTATGCGATGTGGATTTTAGTCAATTCTGATTAGATATTTGAAGAGTTTGGCCTTTTTTATATCAAATAGATTCTGTTGTTTGAGTAGCCATCTTCCAGAAAAGCGAACATAAAGATTGAAATTCACTGCTTCAGAAACGTAGCTTTTTATCCTTCTAGCAGTTGTAATTCCGCATTTTTAAACCTAGGTTCACAATAATTTTATTTAACTTTTGAAGACTACTATTACCCCATAAAGTTTCTTAAAGAATATTTTAATACCCTCTTTAATTTCTTAAAAATGCTTTACTTGTCTTGCCGTCTCGATACAACTTTCACATTTTACTTACCTTTAAGCACTGGTATTTAAAATTATCCATCACATTTTATCTAATGTAGATCCATTCCACTTTATCAATTTTTTGAATAAGTTATCCTAGAACGTACTATTGCTACAAAGAAAAACTAGGGCCATTTCTAAATCCATTCGCTATAAAATTCTTCTATTTTAGAGAATTAAATGACCTTGACTGTCATGCGAATAATTCAAACCTGTCATACGTCATATCAAATCTTAATATATTTTGATTGAAAGACTTGTATTTTGTTGAAATCGAAATCCTGTGCAATTCACCAATAGTTATACCGTTTTCTAAGCAAGGAATAATCCTAGCTCTTAAAACTAAACTTACTCTAGGCGTAACTGGCAGCAGTGACAGCGACCTTTTGAAATAATTTAACAGTTATTTACGTTAAGCGTGCAGTTGGTTGAATTTTACAGTCCAAGGTTTTACTTTTTAAAGCACGACGCGAGGCGGAGTGCTTTAATAAAACCGATCCTTGTAAAATACTTAATTTTTTGGCCAACATATTTTTCTTTAACAGTTTCTATAGATTCGAGATATTACTTTCGAATATCAAAACTATTGTTGCCACCAAGCCAGCTGCCTTCAGTAAATTTACAGTCGTTTCTGCATGAAAACGTGTCACAAGACGAAACCGTCGTTACGACATACAAAATACTCAACCGTCAGTTGCCCGATAAAACGACACACATCGGAAAATTCTCTGATTCGTTACCCCAATCATGTTAGGATGGGCTGTAACAAAAATTGCTTACTAAGACTCAGATGGAGAAGGGGAGGTTCATTGCAACCTTAATTAGGGCAACGACCGGGTAAACGAAATAAAGATGTTAATTGCCAGACGCCACTACTTTACTAAATCAAGAAAAACACAAGTGGGCTCACCGAGAAAGTGGAAGCAGTGACCCAACCTTTCCGCTCCAACCGGTCCACGTACAGCTGCGTTGAACTTACTCTGCTTGCAGAGGAATACATCACAAAAATACACATGCAAACGTCATAAATCTACCAAAAAAAGAACAGCTCATTAAAAATGAACTATATTAACGCTGCAAGATGAAAAATGAACATTAAATTAAATATTCGATAAAGATTAGTGTTGTTAATTGTACAACGTTTAATCTAAATACAGCCGATAAACTTAACAACAAATGATCGCAATAAAAATTACGCAATAAAACTACTTACGAACAATAAATCTTGACGGTAAACAATCAAAACTGACTTAATGGCTGTAATTACTATTCAAAATCTTAATTTTAAATAACAACGTTACGTAAAAAAGGCGACACTTGGTCATATAAATGATTACTTCACTGCATCTTGTGTGCTTTAAAATTACTACAAAAGACACGGTACCTTTTAGGGTTTCGGCAGCTATTCCTTGACGTTCAACGAAGCCGCCCATGTCGTGCCCATGCGATTTCCCCAAAATGCTTGGAGAACTGCAAGAAACGGCCGAGGGTGCTAGCTGTTGAGCGGGTCTAGACGATATTAAATCCCCAGAGGGTAGAAAACGAAGAACGTAGTCGACAGGCAAAGTTGCGGTCGAAATTATGGACGTTGCCCGATGAAGGCACAAGGCTCCGGTCGAGCGGAACAAACGACCACACTTGTTGCCTTATTGGGAACGCGTGTGTGAGTTACTTATCTTGCTCTCTCTGACTCGCATTAAAGCGTCATTATTGCACCATTTGAAGTAACCAAACTCTGCGCCCAAAGCGACAAACAAGCCTGTGCCTGTATGAAACGGCCGACGCTCTGTAGACAAAAAGCAGTTAAAAGTGAAACGTCATTCATGCGGCAAGCAAACATATCTAAATTTAAATTGACGATCATAAAATGAGCCGGGAGACGATAGTATTTGAAATGTAGATGCGTATAACCGCTAAATTCCGTATAAACGCGTTGAAACGTCAAAGTCAAAGTCGGAAATATCAATTTGTTTATCTCTCCAAAACTCAACTGAACGAAGAAGTACGTAACTAGCGTTTCTGCAAATGCTCTTTATTACTACAAAACAATTTTTCTTTAAAGATCTCTGAAAGCTTAAAATTATCTAGTCATTTTACCGCACCGGGATGCGTAAGAACACTGACTAACTGTAAGATCGTAGATACAGTGAACGTCAACTGTGTCTGTTGTTTACAGGTTAGGAAACCAATAAATTATTTTTGCATGATAGAACTATTTTACTTAGTTACCGCGTTTGTTGCCAAATCAGTAAGTTATGTTTACCCTTCTAGAACGGTAAGTAAAAATTCGAGGTTAGCAGGTTAGGTTTTGCTTCAGTTTTGACACAGACTGACGCAAAACCTAACCTGCTAACCTCGAATTTGACATAGACTTACAGTGCCACCAACATATTATTCTGTGGTATAATGTCACATTTTACTGACGTTTGAAGAAAAATACATTTCTATCGTGCAAAAAACGGCATAAGCATCACGAACGTTAAGGAATTACCGATCTCAGACAATAATTGGAGTCGTCGCTTCGCTCCTCCTCCAAACAAGTGTCTTCGATCGGTAAAATGTCTTTACCGTTCTTAATACTTAATATACTATTAGGGACATCCCAGTTGTCAAATGAAAAACAGCTAAAAAACATTGTCTTAGTTTTTTGTGGTAGCAATAGTACTTCACTGGATCTTAACGACATCTAATCCATATTATTAGCATTTTCTGTATCGATAGAATCAGGAGACTCATGCGTTAAGCAGTTGCTAATCATTCGAAAAAGATTTACTCATTTCATTATTCTTCGAGTTATTTCTTGACCAATTCTATCGTGATGGTTTTTCTGCTCATTAATTCCAGAATTTCTTTTAGCATTCTTTCGTAATGGTGCTATTTACTAATAGCGGTAAAACAAAAAATGTATTACTTCTTATACATATTATAGAAATCAGTATATTTAACTGTATAATTATTTTCAGCAAGAATATCAAATTCGGAAAGGAACGTACAATCTGGGAGGCGAATATGAAATAAAAGTAGCTGCTTTACTGTCATTAAGGTGCCTTGGCGACGAAACAAGCAACATGTCGATGGCGATGAATGCTGAGGGATATGGGGACTTCGATGACATTATTTTGTACAAGAAAACTACTGACGGTAAAGAATACTTATTTATGCTCCAACTAAAATTAAAACAAGCAGCGACACCTATAAGGGATAAAGACTTTGAGAAGAAAAAGAGTGATTTCAATATAAAAAAATATCGTGATAGTCTTGAGCAAATTAAGAACGATATTACAAGCAAACCAGGATCAAGCGCCGCTTCATTTTTAAGGGCTGACGAGTACTCGGCGTTTGTTTTATTCACCAATACAAGTTTGAACAACGACACTTATTTTGATAGATACCTTGACCTTTGCCATAAAGAGCTACATCTAACGATCAATTCTAATGGACAAATGTACAAATTTAATTCACAACATTTCAACATCAAATTTGAAGAACCATATGAACACCTTCCCCAGAATATATTCCTTTTCACAGATCAAACTAGTGTGCACGAACTAGATAAAGAAATTGGAAAAGAAATTTTATTGTTGATAAAACCTCTTAAACTACGTGCCGGGATACTTACAGAAGTTGTCAACAAGTTGATTATTTTTTTTAACAAGTGGACTGGAGGACTATTAGGAGGTAACTATTACCTCACGAAGGTGATCGTATGGAAGGTGCTAGCAGAAGAACTACTCGCTTCAAACATGCTCCCGCATGAAAAACAAGATTGCAGCAATGGAAATTACGAAACTTGGAATAGAATAATAGCATACCCAGAATTAGTAATAATTGAAATGGACAATATCGTTACTCGGTTTTTAAATGCGTGGATCGCTAATACAATTAGTGGTTTCAAACAAAAATACAAAAAAATACGAAAAAAAACTCTGATTCGGAAACAAATTTTTAAAATCCCGCGAAGCGGCGAAGAAGCCGATGATATGGAAATTTACGAATGGCTCTGGAAAACTCATCAGCTTCCCCTCCTTCTAAAAGCAAATAATTCCGAAGAACTAAATAAAATAGTGTTTGTTTTGAATAAGCTTCAAGGTGAATTTTCTGTTATTGTGCTAACTGAAACCCAACTTGACTTTGCAATTCCAAGTAACTTAAACATATTTCGGAACCTTTGTGACTTAAGTGACGCATGCATCAATGAGATACGACTTCAAGAAGTACAATTTCAAGGTAGAACGGTTAAATTAAAAGATTTGTGTAGCCATGAAACGGTTAATTTGTCTGTTAGGGACGTTGTGCACATTTTATGTGAGAGTTTTCATGTTGGTAGTACGTTATGCATTCCCGAAGACTATACCATTGACAGATCCTTAGAAAAGGTCTGGCTTAAGGGTGAAGTTTTGTTAGAAAGATTTGAAAATCTCTTTATAGTAGAATGCAATTCATTAAATGATTTTCAAATTTTTGTACAGAACAAAGACTTGCGATTGCCAGAATGTCACATTCTTAACTGGCCACTTTTTAATGATGTAGCACATGATCGTTTAGAAGACATCTCGATTATTGTTTCAGATAAGGCGCCTTCTGTTAGTGACGTTTCACAATGTGATCCGTTTAAAAGCAAGAATATTCACTATTTGACTTTACACAACAAAACCCATCTTCAGTGGATCAGATCCTCGCGATCTGTTAAAGGTATAAAAGTCTTTAGAACAAATGCTTATCCCAAAAATGTATATCCTCTAGAATGTGGCAGCTTCAATGATAACGTACCACAAACCACATTAATCAGTTCTGATCCAGGAATGGGTAAAACCTATTTTATGGACTACATTGCTTTTCATACACCGGTTGACCTGTGGGTTTTAAGAATTAATCTATTCGAACATTGCAATTACTACAAAACTGTCAGTCGCAGCAATAACGCAATCACGCCCGAATCACATTTGCAAGAATTTTTCAAATTAACAACAGAAAAATGCAATTCTATAACAGAAACCGCCTTTCAAACATATTTGCGATGTAAGAAATTGTGCTTGGTTTTAGATGGTTATGATGAAATACCGTTAATTTACCACAATACCGTCAATGCCATAATTAAGTGTGTTCGTAAATTTGCCTATTCGGTATATATTACCACCAGGCCCATTTTTAAATCCGAACTTGAAGAACTGCTCGACACATTCGCTGTCAGTATTAATTCATTTTCTGAAACAGAACAAGCTCGCTACCTAGTTCAATATTTTAGTAAAAAGGTTGATAGTGACAAACAAGAACTTGTAAACGAGTTCGTCAAAAAATTGTTTGATTCGATGAAAACAAATTTTAACGATAAAAACCAAGAGCTGGTCGCTATTCCCCTACAAATAAAAATGATAGCACAGATTTTTGACAAGCAATGTGGCAGCTTTTGCCAAACTAAACACTTTACCTCCACACGATTTGATTTGATTGACTTGTATAAGCATTTTATCGAGCAAAGAATGGAGATGGTTTGCGAAAAGTTCGGATACAATACAATGGCTATATTGTACGATTACAAAACCCATATGTACTATTTAGCATTGCAACAGCTATTTCCTGACACCGATTTGGGTCAACTAAAAATTAAGAAATTCCTAAAGCGAGAATTTAAATCTCGTCCTGTGTCACTTCAACTTATACAGAAAAGTGGAGTTATAATCGCCGAAAGTGATACAAATTTCAGATTCATTCATCGTACTTTCGCCGAATATTTAGTGGCGGACTGGTTGTCCTCAAACATGTTTTCAAAAAATAGAGAGCTCGTCCATATCTTACTCAGAAAAACTTTTGAACCAAGTTATGTGTTTGTGCGGAATTTGTTTGATCGCATTCTAGCAATCGAATGTCCTCTCCACTTGGCAGTTTTAAACTTTGATCTAGAGAACGCTAAGAAAATCATTGATTCGGACTCCGATCAACTAAAGGTAATCGATAAAGGTGGTAGAAAGGTATTACATCTAATCGCAGCGTGGGGTACACATCATCCCATTTCGACTCATGCTAAGGAGTTAGAGTTAGATCAATTACAAGTGGCAGTTATCAAAGACGAAATGGTAAATATGTTAAAATTAATACCAAAACATTTGTTCATAAACGAAGAAGATGAAGTGTTACAACTTGCACCATTAGATTATGCCGTTGCCAGTTCTAGCTTACACATTGCCGATGCAATTTGTGCTGCTATAGAATACGAAAATCCAATTCTTAAATATGAAACTAGAGAAAATAGTTACCTATTGCGTTACCTAAATAAATTTCTGTATGGTTCGCTCGCATCCATATTAATTCGACAATCTGTACTTAAACAAACAACGGAGTTTATTAATCAAGCGCAAGCTCAATACCACGACCAAGAAAGCTTACATGCAATTGCTAAGAATGATACCGTTACTGTAACACCGTCACTAATTAAGTCTACACATGACCTAAACTCCACAGATTCCTTGGGTTGTACAGCTATGCACATTGCAGTAATCTGTGGTAACGCAGATTTTGTAAATTTATTAGTTTCTAGTGAAGCAAATGTTAATATAAGAGACATAAGCGGTAGAACTGCGCTACATTGGGCAGTAATAACAACACAAGACGTTATCGCTAAACTTTTAATAAAGAGTTCAGCCGACATTAACTTGCAAGATAATATGGGAATGAACGTATTACATTACCTTTTAATCTCTACTACCAACAAAATCAGCGACATCTTGAATACCCTTATCGAAAATTGCTATTTACACGAAAGTATCACTATGAAAGATGTCCATGGGAAAATTCCTCTTTTTTATGCGCTACACTACAATCAGACAACAATTATTAAACTTCTCTTACGTTATGGAACTGATATTGGTATAGCTAACAAAACGTCATCTTTGTCTGCATATCAGTCCAAAACACCGACAGAAAATGACAATACCAGCTTAACAGAAATACATTCCTATTCTGACCATGACGGCGCAACACTTCTTCACTGGGCTTCAGAACGCGGTTTAACGGATATTGTAAACCTAATTTTGCAGTTTTCTCAGACCACAGACCACCTAGATAATGACAGAAGAACACCACTCCATTGCGCTATTGACAATGGACATAAAGATGTAGCAGCCCTACTTCTAAATCGTGGAGCCGATATTCACCTGAAAAACCATACTGGAGCGACAGCTTTGCTTTCAGCTGCTCAGAAAGGTAACAAGGCAATGATTTCACTTCTTTTAAATAAAGGCGCACAAATCAACGACCAAGATCAGCAGCAAATGACGGCATTACTTAGTGCTGCATACCATGGTCATTCAGAACTCGTTGAGTTCCTTTTAGATAACGGATCAAAGATCGAGGAAAAAAACCTTTTGGGGAATACCAGTATTTTATGTGCAGCTATGAATGGAAGCAAGGAAACTGTTTCACTTCTATTAAAAAGAGGAGCACAAATTAATGAACGAGATCAGGAAGAAATGACACCGCTACTTCGGGCTGCACTGGAAGGTCATTCAGAACTCGTTGAATTCCTGTTAGATAACGGTTCAAACATTAATGAAAAAGGCATTTTGGGCCACACCAGTATTTTATGTGCAGCTATAAATGGACACAAAGAAACAGTTTCACTTCTATTAAATAGAGGAGCACAAATTAACGAACGAGGTCTGAAAGAAATGACGCCATTACTTTGGGCTGCACGCAATGGTCATTCAGAGCTCGCTGCATTCATGTTAGATAACGGATCAGACATTAACGAAAGAAACATTGAAGGGCAAACCAGTATTTCATGTGCTGCTGTAAATGGAAGCAAAGAAACAGTTTCACTTCTACTAAATAAAGGAGCACAACTTAACGAACGGGATCAGGAAGAAATGACACCGTTACTTTGGGCTGTCAGTGAAGGTCATTCAGAACTCGTTGAATTCCTGTTAGATAACGGATCAGACATTAACGAAAGAAACATTAAAGGGGAAACCAGCATTTTATTAGCAGCTGTAAATGGAAGCAAAGAAACAGTTTCACTTCTATTAAATAAAGGAGCAGACATTAACGAACGGGATCAGAAAGAACTTACACCTTTGCTTGTGGCTGCACTTGCAGGTCATTCAGAACTCGTTGAATTCCTGTTAGATAACGGATCAAAGATCGACGAAAAAAGCATTTTGGTGCACACCAGTATTTTCTGTGCAGCTGCCAATGGAAGCAAGGAAACAGTTTCACTTCTATTAAAAAGAGGAGTACAAGTTAACGAACGAGATCAGAAAGAAATGACACCGCTACTTCGGGCTGCACTTCAAGGTCATTCAGAACTCGTTGAATTCCTGTTAGATAACGGATCAAACTTTAATGAAAAAAACATTTTGGGACAGACCAGTATTTTATGTGCAGCAAGAAATGGAAACATAGACACAGTTTCACTGCTGTTAAATAGAGGAGCACAAATTAACGAACGAGATCTGGAAGAAATGACGCCGTTACTTTGGGCTGCCAGTGAAGGTCATTCAGAACTCGTTGAATTCCTGTTAGATAACGGCTCAAAGATCAACGAAGAAAACCTTTCGGGGCGTACCAGTCTTTTATGTGCAGCTATGAATGGCAACAAGGAGACAGTTTCACTTCTATTAAAAAGAGGAGTACAAATTAACGAACGAGATCAGAAAGAAATGACGCCGTTGCTTTGGGCTGCCAGTGAAGGTCATTCAGAACTCGTTGAATTCCTGTTAGATAACGGATCAAACATTAACGAAAGAAACATTGAAGGGCAAACCAGTATTTTATTAGCAGCTGTAAATGGACACAAAGAAACAGTTTCACTTCTACTAAATAAAGGAGCACAACTTAACGAACGGGATCAGGAAGAAAATACGCCGTTACTTTGGGCGGCCAGTAAAGGTCATTCGGAACTCGTTGAATTCCTGTTAGATAACGGATCAGACATTAACGAAAAAAACATTGAAGGGCAAACCAGCATTTTATTAGCAGCTGTAAATGGAAGGAAAGAAACAGTTTCACTTCTACTAAATAAAGGAGCACAACTTAACGAACGGGATCAGAAAGAATTTACACCTTTGCTTATGGCTGCACTTGCAGGTCATTCAGAACTCGTTGAATTCCTGTTAGATAACGGCTCAAACATTAATGAAAAAGACATTTTTGGCCAGACCAGTATTTTTAATGCAGCTATGAATGGAAACAAAGAAACACTTTCACTTCTATTAAATAGAGGAGCACAAATTAATGAACGAGATCAGTCAGAAATGACGCCGTTACTTTGGGCTGTCAGTGAAGGTCATTCAGAACACGTTGAATTCCTGTTAGATAACGGATCAGACATTAACGAAAGAGACATTGAAGGGCAAACCAGTATTTTATTAGCAGCTGTAAAGGGACACAAAGAAACAGTTTCACTTCTACTAAATAAAGGAGCACAACTTAACGAACGGGATCAGGAAGAAAATACGCCGTTACTTTGGGCGGCCAGTAAAGGTCATTCGGAACTCGTTGAATTCCTGTTAGATAACGGATCAGACATTAACGAAAAAAACATTGAAGGGCAAACCAGCATTTTATTAGCAGCTGTAAATGGAAGGAAAGAAACAGTTTCACTTCTACTAAATAAAGGAGCACAACTTAACGAACGGGATCAGAAAGAATTTACACCTTTGCTTGGGGCTGCACTTGCAGGTCATTCAGAACTCGTTGAATTCCTGTTAGATAACGGCTCAAACATTAATGAAAAAGACATTTTTGGCCAGACCAGTATTTTTAATGCAGCTATGAATGGAAACAAAGAAACACTTTCACTTCTATTAAATAGAGGAGCACAAATTAATGAACGAGATCAGTCAGAAATGACGCCGTTACTTTGGGCTGTCAGTAAAGGTCATTCAGAACTCGTTGAATTCCTGTTAGATAACGGATCAGACATTAACGAAAGAGACATTGAAGGGCAAACCAGTATTTTATTAGCAGCTGTAAATGGAAGCAAAGAAACAGTTTCACTTCTACTAAATAAAGGAGCACAACTTAACGAACGGGATCAGGAGGAAATGACGTCGTTACTTTGGGCGGCCAGTAAAGGTCATTCGGAACTCGTTGAATTCCTGTTAGATAACGGATCAAACATTAATGAAAAAAACATTTTGGGACAGACCAGTATTTTATGTGCAGCAAGAAATGGAAACATAGACACAGTTTCACTGCTGTTAAATAGAGGAGCACAAATTAACGAACGAGATCTGGAAGAAATGACGCCGTTACTTTGGGCTGCCAGTGAAGGTCATTCAGAACTCGTTGAATTCCTGTTAGAAAACGGATCAAAGATCCAGGAAGAAGAAGTTTCGGGGCGTACCAGTATTTTATGTGCAGCTATGAATGGCAGCACGGAAACAGTTTCACTTCTATTAAAACGAGGAGCACAAATTAACGAACGAGATCAGGACGAATTTACACCGTTACTTTGGTCTGCACTTGCAGGTCATTCAGAACTCGTTGAATTCCTGTTAGATAACGGCTCAAAGATCAACGAAAAAGACCTTTCGGGGCGTACCGGTATTTTATGTGCAGCTGTGAATGGAAGCAAGGAAACAGTTTCACTTCTATTAAAAAGAGGAGCAAAAATTAACGAACGAGATCAGGAAGAATATACACCGTTAATTCGGGCTGCATACAATGGACATTCAGAACTCGTTAAATTCCTGTTAGATAACGGATCAAACCTTAATGAAAAAAACATTTTTGGCCAGACCAGTATTTTATGTGCAGCTATAAAAGGACATAAAGAAACAGTTTCCTTTCTATTAAATAGAGGAGCACAAATTAATGAACGAGATCGGTCAGAAATGACGCCGTTACTTTGGGCGGCCAGTAAAGGTCATTCGGAACTCGTTGAATTCCTGTTAGATAACGGATCAGACATTAACGAAAAAAACATTGACGGGGAAACCAGTATTTTACGTGCAGCTTTAAATGGAAGCAAAGAAACAGTTACACTTCTATTAAATAAAGGAGCACAAATTAACGAACGGGATCAGGAAGAATTTACACCTTTACTTGGGGCTGCACTTGCAGGTCATTCAGAACTCGTTGAATTCCTGTTAGATAACGGATCAAAGATCGACGAAAAAAACATTTTGGGACAGACCAGTATTTTATGTGCAGCTATAAATGGACACAAAGAAACAATTTCACTTCTACTAAATAAAGGAGCACAACTTAACGAACGGGATCAGGAAGAAATGACGCCGTTACTTTGGGCGGCCAGTAAAGGTCATTCGGAACTCGTTGAATTCCTGTTAGATAACGGATCAGACATTAACGAAAAAAACATTGAAGGGCAAACCAGCATTTTATTAGCAGCTGTAAATGAAAGCAAAGAAACAGTTTCACTTCTACTAAATAAAGGAGCACAACTTAACGAACGGGATCAGGAAGAAATGACGTCGTTACTTTGGGCGGCCAGTAAAGGTCATTCGGAACTCGTTGAATTCCTGTTAGATAACGGATCAAACATTAATGAAAAAAACATTTTGGGACAGACCAGTATTTTATGTGCAGCTACAAATGGAAACATAGAAACAGTTTCACTGCTATTAAATAAAGGGGCACAAATTAATGAACGAGATCAGGAAGAAATGACACCGCTACTTCTGGCTGCACTTCAAGGTAATTCAGAACTCGTTGAATTCCTGTTAGATAACGGATCAAACATTAATGATAAAAACATTTTGGGACAGACCAGTATTTTATGTGCAGCTACAAATGGAAATATAGAAACAGTTTCACTGCTATTAAATAGAGGAGCACAAATTAACGAACGAGATCAGAAAAAAGTGACGCCGTTACTTACGGCTGCATACAATGGTCATTCTGAACTCGTTGAATTCCTGTTAGATAGAGGATCAAACATTAATGAAAAAAACATTTTTGGCCACACCAGTATTTCATGTGCAGCTGCAAATGGAAACACAGGAACGGTTTCGCTGCTGTTAAATAGAGGAGCACAATTTAACGAACGAGATCAGGAAGAAATGTGACGCCGTTAGTTTGGGCTGCACATGAAGGTCATTCAGAACTCATTGAATTTCTGTTAGATAATGGATCAGACATGAACGAAGAAAACATTTCGTGGAAGAGCAGTATTTTATATGCAGCCATGAATGGAAGCAAGGAAACCGTTTCACCTTTATTAAATAGAGGGGGAGACCGAGAGAGTGAAGAACTGACGCCATTGATATGGGCTGCACGCAAAGGTCATTCAGAACTCGTTGAATTCTTGTTAGGTAACAAACTTTAAAGAAAAGTCTAGCAACTCAAACTATTATACCTATGTTTGTACTGTTCTAAAAGGTAACAAGGAAATTGTTGCCGTCTTTTAAGTAGAGGAACTCCAATCGGCCAATGGGGTGATAAAGGAATAACGTCGTTACTTTAGGTTACAATGTGGAAGGACTGGTGATGGGCATATAATCGACAAAATTTAAGATAAT
This sequence comes from Agriotes lineatus, assembly GCA_940337035.1. NCBI lineage: Eukaryota > Metazoa > Arthropoda > Insecta > Coleoptera > Elateridae > Agriotes > Agriotes lineatus. The sequence goes on from OW679201.1 coordinate 101,623,679, forward strand.
GATGGTCTACAAGTAGACAAATGATGTTGTACACTATCTTGTATTTTCAGTTTCCATGTGGAAATTGAAGAAAATGTTGGCAATTTCAATTGTAACTATTTTATATTTTGTTGAAAGTTAAGACATAAATGCGGTGTTGGTGAAATGTTAGCAAATATTTTTAATCATTTTTAATAAAATAAAACCTAACTCTTCAAACAATTTATTTTTAGCCCAGCAAATCATGTATTATTAATAAAATATACCGACAAGCGTGATAAAATTACACACACGATCTAAAGTAAATAAACATGTAAATGAGCGAATATGTACCTACACCTAATAAGAAGCAAGCTAATCATAACCTCTCAATACTGAATATTACTTTGTATCAATCGAAACCACTGGCTAGGAAAATATTGTAGACAACAATAGATTACACGCAAATGCCCATCACTATGAAGAACATACAAAATGGACAAATGAGATGTTGAAGGCCCACGTGTTTGAAGTTAGCGTAAATCACATTTCAGACATTATATTTAAATTAAGCATTATCGTAATTAGGTTGCACGTAGTGTATGCTAATTCAGTACCTATTTAGTATTATTTCTCCATTTTGTGTCGTTTTAAGGCTACTTGGCATTAAATTAAAAGGTTTCTAAGGAGTAGAGTATTATATTATACTAGCAACCCAGTGAGACAAATGTCTCATTTAAAAAAACAAAAAAGACCGTTTTTCAAATAGAACGCGTATTAAATAAAAACTGTACCCAGACCTGGAAGGTGTCAAAGTGGTACGCCGCATCGGAACATTTTGGAAGCTGTCAAAGTGGTTGCCTAACCGATCGAGGTTTTAAGGCGCAGAGGGTCGCAGCTCCGTTTGGCTGCTGAAACAGCGTACTGTCACTTCCGGTTTTCGAGAAATCACGTGATTTCTCGAAAACCGGAAGTGTTACGTGACTGAAATTCGGTTCCTGACCTGACATGACCATTCCAAACATATAACTTTCATAACTTTTTTCTCTATCTCTTACGGTTTGGCTGCTGAAACAGCGTCCCGGACAGACAAAACAGCGTCCCGGACAGACAAGTCTATTAGATAAAGGATTAATCTCTGTTGTACATTAAGAGAAAATATCGTCATTATTGCAAATTTAGTTAGATTTGTTTGCGTTTGAACGCTGAACTTGCAAAATAATTACGGATAACATTTTTTTCCCCCTGCTGATCATGCAAGTCAGTGATACAGCCTTAGTGACAAAACGTATAAGTCGGTGATTATATCTGTTTGCTGCTTTCCCTTGACAACGGAACTTAATATTATTATTAAGTTCCTAGGATAATAAAATTAACAACGCAAGATGCAGACTTAGACGTTTTGTTTATAATTGCAACTGTTTATGTGACATGTGACACTCACAGGTAACACGACTCACGAAAATTAATCCTGGTGGCAGGTGATAAACCAAACGATTTTTTCAAAAATCTAGGAAAATTTCAATACGCAGCGGGAAAAATATAATAAGATAACTGGGAATGTATTGCTTAGTACATTTTCGGCAGGCAAGCCAAAGCGAAGCCGCGGCTTGTACTTGCCTACCTCAAATGTAATAGATCCTTACATTCCTTGTTACTTAAATAGCTATTGTTTTATCTATAAATGCTTACGTATGTAAGTCCTCGAAATGACAGAAAATGTAAACTAAATAAGTAGTATCGAGAGATCCAAAAAAAAACTGTTCCTCAGCGGGCTGTGGAAATTCAACGTGTAAGTAATATGTTGGTGACACTGTACGTCAATGTCAAATTCGAGGTTAGCAGGTTAGAATTTGCGTCATTTCATGTCAAAACTGACGGAAAACCTAACCTAATAACATCGAATTTGACACTGACGTACAGTGTCACCAACATATTATTCATTCGTTGAATTTCCACAGCCCGCTGAGGAACAGTTTTTTTTGGATCTCTCGATATAATTGCAGTCAAATACAATGGAATAAGAAATCTTTGTGGAAATTATTGTTTGTTATTTATACAGTTCACTTATGTAATTTTCAGCACGTAAGATATGAATTAAAATCAAATTGTAATTCTTTATCAGTTTATTATTTAAGCAACTAAATAAAGTGATGTGATTTTGTACTTGGAGTAGCAACTTATTTTTAGAATTTCAGAATAAAACCGATGTAGAAGGAATAGTCAATGTACATAAATCAAACAAGTAGAGACACTCACTGTCGGTTCCTTTGATGTCAAAATACCGATTTGGATGACCTTGAACGGCTCCTGGCGGTGCTTTCCGATAGTACTAACAGATGGCGCCACAACTTTGTTACATATTATAACGAGCTTGGAGCCGGGCCGCTGCAGACATATGAGTCACAGGCTTCCAGACTTCGAGAAACGACCTTGGAGCCAGGTGCAACGGATGAGTCAGCAGCCTCAGTGATTAATACGCGTGACACGTCAGCGTTGCCGGAATGGTCGAGACGCTTCCGGAATGAATCACCCAGCGATATAAATAAGGGCAACGAAAATAACAGATCAGTCCCGAATTCAGCTTTGGAGTGTGCAAGCTGCCATATAAATAACGCGCGTACAAATAAATAAATAGCCATATATAAATCATTCATGTTAAGTAGTGTATAAATAAATAAGTGTATTCGGTGTTAGAAATAGTTCCTGTAGTTATAAATAATTTGTGTTCCGCCTTAATAGTTCTTGTGTTTGTAAACAGTTAAGATAAATCGTTGTAAATAAATGCATGTGCAAAAAGCCGCGTATAATTTTTAAATAGCCCAGAACGTAAAACGTAACAATATGATTGGTAGCAGAGCTAGTAACTGGCTCTGATTGGTAGAATTTTGTGCTGCCATCTGATAGTCAAGCTTAGAAATACCCCCCGAGTTACTGTCCCAGGCACTCTAGACAGGTTTCAACATTTGGAATGAGTGTCTCTACTTGTTTGATGTATGTACGCTGGAATAGTAGTCTCCAAATCATAGTACCTACGATTTTAAAAACCGCAAACTATATACAGAGGTCCCTTCGAAAAGTTGGTAACAACATTGCCAAAATAGTAGTGCCCCTGAAATGTGACACACTAAACAATGCAATATCATCGTTGAAGACGTGTTTTGCGATCTTGAATTTGGCGATTTCGCCTTTTGTAATATATTTACGGCGTTCCGACAGTCTCACTCGTAGGAGTCGTTGTGTTTCCGCTATGTATGGTCTTCCACACTCAAACGGTACGCTGTAGATTACAGTTCTTCAAACTCTGATCTTCGTTCTGAGGCTTGGTATGAGTCACCAAGATATACATTTTCAGGCTGATCGGTTAGTAAACCGTCTGGGCTGCAAGCAGAACATGGATAGACTCATAGACTTGCATACTCACAGACAGACCAATACGAAAACAATTTTTTTAAATCAAAAGACAGGAAAACGGATATTTTCACAAAAATCTCGAGTTTCAAAAAAATCATGACTACTATATTTTACGAAGTAATAGAAGGTAAAAGTAAAAAATGGGATGTATTCATACCCGACTTTATTTTACTGCTCGTAAAAATTTAATTTTCTCATATTTTTAAAAACTGCACTAACAAAATAGTAGGTATATTGTATGTTAGGAGCTGAAAGTACATTCTTGCCGCTTGCGCATGAATATTGCAAGTTGATACGCAGCCGCAAAAGCGGCAAGAGCACTTTTAACTCGAAACATACATACTATTTCTTCGACGATTGAGTATATTATTAAGGCAAAAATAGTCAGATTATTTCATTTTATTATAGTTATTTTCCGTTGACCGTTTATTTATCGGTTTCATTAATCTATACAGGATGTCTCAATATTGACGCCCGTGCTTCTGGGATTTGATTCAGGGAGCTAAAAGAACTCGAAAATAAAGAGTCTTTTGTTATCGAGTTATCAATTAAAATATAAACTTTAAACTAATAATATTTGAAAACAACTTATTTTACACATCTATTGTCACAAAATGTGTTCAAATAGGTTACCCCCTACTTCAAGGCAAACATTCGCAAGATTTATCATTGAAGTACGAACGCTCTGTAGCATATTTTCGTCAATTAGCGCCACATCAGCGAGAATGCGAGCTACAACATCTTCAGGATTCACAACAGGTAAGCACACAAAACCGAAGGAAATACTCAATACGACAGAACGTTTAATAAATCTTTAACATCGCCATAGCCACCTTATTGAATTATGTTACACAACAAATTGGAGCGACCGGGCGATAGAAGTTATTATCTACATTTTCATCAATAAGTCGATAACAGATGACAATCGGAAAATTTTCCGCTCTTCATTTTCGATTTCTTTTAGCCCCCTGAATCAAATGCCAGAAGCACGGGCGTCAATTTTGAGACACCCTGTAGACAATCGTCTATTAATTGTCAGAACATTTTTAAATTCTACAAATGTGCGACTTTTTGGAGTATTTCTGTTCAAAAATTCTGACCCCGCTTGTATATAGTTTACACTTAATAGTTCATCAAATTGTATGCAGGCAGCAGTCGGGGCCGAGAGTTGGTTGCTGGCGGTCTCTGTAAGCGCTTCTTAGAGCGTGGTTTTTGAAGCCGCCACGCTCCTTAGAGCGCGTGGGGGCCGGTTGAGGGTGCTTCTGTGCCGTTAGACGTGCAGCTTGTTTGGTGACCCTCTATTCTTGTGTCGACCGACGCCCCGAATTCTCTTGTGCCAGGCAGGCATTATACCACGTCGTCGTGGGATTCATTACACGTGGGCATGCAAAAGGTCACCGTATCGTTTCCTGTGAGGAGTATGTGTCATCAACAAGTACCGCTGCAGCGTTGCTGCTTCCTTGCACTATAGGTGAGCTCCCGACACTAACGACGCGGCCAGGCGAAGCTGCAATTGAAGAAGGCAGCGTGTGTAGCATGTAAATAATCATAAACGCGCTTTTAGATAAATGTCAGCCACCCGCTTTGGGTTGTATGTAAATATTCATATTCTCGCAGTAAGTTAGAGGTAAAGCGACCCCAGCTGGACCTATAGTTGTAGTTCCTTTTTTTGTTACTGTTTCTTATTTTGTACGTTGACAGACGTCGGCGCTTGTGTATGTATATATATATATATATATATATATATATATTTAGCAATGTGTTAGACCAATAGACCGGTTTGCTGTACGCTGTCTTATGATTTCCCCACGTGCCTGTGCAAGCTTATTTTCAGGGTGAATTATTGACTGTGTAAAGATTTATGTGAGGTGGCCCTGGAAGAAGTTCTTAAGCGTCGCAGGTAGGTCAGGGCGCTCGCCGCCGCAGTGTTGGGGGTCGTGAGGCTGACAACGCCGATTTTACCATTTCCCGTTTAGCTTTGGATTTTGCCAAGGTGTAAAGTTGAAAGGTAGGCTTATTTGCTTTCTGGTTTCTCTGTGGGATTACCTTTGTAGTCTCGCTCTGATTGATGGAACCGGGTGGCTCTCAATCTATTTTATTACTGTTGACCGTCCCTTAGGCCGTTGCCCGTAGGCAATCTCGTGTAGGACCACCCCTTGCTTCACTGAATCTAGTGGGCATATCTTATCACGGACAGGGCAGCGGTCCTAGGTGAGTCATTGTCCCGATTTTGAGTAATATCGTCCGTCCTGGCGTCTAGCTTTGTCGTGACGTTTTGTATGAGCTAGCGCGGTGTCGTTAAAGTCAATTTGGCTTGTAACATAATGACCCCTATTAATGGATGATTTTTTATTAATGAACGATTTTTAAAAATCTGTTTATGTCCACTGCCACCAACATAAACAGTGCCAACCTAAGAAAAAAATTACAACCATTTATGGTCACCCGGTACCATTAATGTCAACACTTTAAGTGTCAAATTCTTTTCATGGAATAAAATTAGATTTCCTTCAAATTAATAATATACCATCAACGGAAAAATACTATAACTAACTCGTATGTGAATCGGCGAATAATAATCTCTACAATTAATAGTTATTTAATAGTTATTTAACAAACTAGTATGTTAATGAGAGCGATTAATAATCGAGACATTTTAACGCACGAGCGCCAGCGAGCACGTTAATCATAGAGATTATTAACCGCCGATTTACATACGAGTTAGTTATAGTATTTTTCCGTTGATGGTATATTATTAATTTGTAGAAAATCTAATCTTATTACATGAAAAGAATTTGACACTTAAAGTTTTGACATTAATTTTACGGGGTGACCATAAATGGTTGTGATTTTTTTTCTTAGGTTGACACTGTTTATATTGATGGCACTGTAAGTCTATGTAAAATTCGAGGTTAGCAGGTTAAGTTTTGCGTAAGTTTTGACACAAACTGCCGCAAAACATAACCTGTTAACCTCGAATTTGACATAGACTTACAGTGCCACCAACATAAACAGATTTTTTTAAAATCGTTCAACGATTCTGTATACATTAATGAAACCCATAGATAAACGATCAACGGAAAAAAATATTAATTCACAATAAATTTAAAATTACTTGCGTAGTCTGTGACAAGTGAGGCGAGTATTTAAACAAATAACGAGCGTTATCAAGGAAACTTACAGACGTGGCTAATTATTTTGCTCACGCGGAAACCCAAAACGCTCGGCGAAGCAAAGTGATGAAAACGCTCGCTCAGCGGCGAATGTCAAATGACAGTGAGAAAAATTTACTTTAGATGTCAGTCGTTTTTTCTATAAACGTTATAGATAATTACGTAATACAATAACAGTTGAAAAATGTTTATTCCCATTGTTTTTGAACATTGAGGAAATTTCTGTAAAAATATAATTTTGCTATTTTTCTAAAAACTGCACTTCTCACACAAAAAACGTTTTAAACAAAGGTTTAAACAAAACTTGCACAATATATGACATTGTTCTATACAGTTTAAATGTCATCAAGCAATTATAATTTCTTTTTGAAAATGAAAAAATCTGGTGCGATACACTCACACAACTTCCTTTTGCAGTGATCTTATAATTAGCCAAAACTTTGATTTTTAATTTTTAAACATTTGTCAAAAATTTTTAAAAATTACAAATTTTACAAAAACCCTACAAAATAGAGCGTTAGTTGAAAAGACAAATTTTCTCTGAAATTTTAATCTGAATTCAAAAATGTAATAATATACCGGGTGTTCAATTTAAAATTGAAGTTAATAAAAAAATAAAAAAAACAAACAAAAGAAACCCATTTTAGAAGTATTCAACTGGAAAATCACCAATGTCACATCAATACACATTAAAAATTTAACAAAAATGTCAAGTTTGAAAGAAATCGTTAGAGTAGTTTTTGAAAAAATTTAAAAAAAACTGAAAAATTACAAGAGTCAACACCTACTTCCGATTATGCGATTTTCTTCAAAAGCTTGCTGTCGTATCTACATAGTACATAAAACTTATATATGAAGTTTGAACGCCATACCTCTCTTCGTTTTTAAGATATGCTGTTCACAGACAGACAGACAGACACAGACACACAGACAGACCAATGAACAAAAATGTTTTTTGGGTTCAGGGGACTCTAAAACGTAAAGATCCATTGAAAACTCAATTTCGAATTTTTGGGGTTAATCCAATACTTCCTTTATCGTAAAAGGAAGTAAAAATAGTAAAGTGCCGTTTCCGGTTACCCGATTTTAACCAAAAATCACTGGGATTTCGGAATTTACATTAAAAACGAGTCTACGAGAATATACATTTTGAAGCCAATCGATTAAATCGTCTTGCTGTAGAAAGGACATACACAGGGCCGTAACGCGGCAAGGGGCGCCAAAATAGCACTAAAAAATTCTTTCGTACTAATAAAAGATAAATAAGCAAGTGGCCAGTTTTGCAAATAAATTAATAAATATTAACGATTTAAGTTCAAATAATGCTAATTACAGATATAATAATACGAATTACAAAGTAAATATTATATGTCTACCAGATTTATTTTATAGTTCTTACCAATATCAATCAAAACATTAGCATTATTAGCTTGTTAGCCTACCGCATAGATGGCCTTATTCTAATTATAAAAATGTTTCCATTTTTAAAACAATGTAATACAGCAGTAGCGACAAACTAACTTCAATTTTTAACAACTGTTGGAGCAGGTCCACTGATATTACGCATATACAGTGTGATTTTTTAAAAACTTAATTGCAGCAGGGTCTGGATAGTCTGAATCAGTTGGCAATACTGAAATGTATTGTTGGTGACACTGTAAGTCTATGTCAAATTCGAGGTTAGTTAGGTTTTGCGTCAGTTTTGACACAGACTGACGCAAAACCTAACCTGCTAACCTCGAATTTGACATATACATACAATACATTTTAGTATTGCCAACTGATTCAGGTTATCCAGGGCCTGCTGCAATTGAGTTTTTTAAATTCACTCGGTACATTCACTGCTTTGGGCTCATTGCTGATACATTTGTCCATTGCAACAATCAGCAGAATACCACAGAGGGATTTTGAGAGTTTACCTGTTCCACTACTATGGTATTTTTCGCTACAATCGCTTTACCGGTAGAATTTCTTCAAATTAAATACTTCTGCGACCCTACCCGATGGTAGCTTTTATTAAAAAAAAATTATCGAAATTGGCCTGATGCAAGGGTTATACTACGAGCTAACAAAAAAAAGCTTTGCGTTTTAAATATATTGATTTTTACAAAACAGTGTGGCTGTGAATACAGAACCTTATTCTACGTTCACATGTTACTACGCATAATAATATGTAATTATTTGTTTATATTGTATTATTTTAACATATTGATATGTCTTTACTAGTTTTTGAACTCACCACATAGGGGGTCTTATTCTAATTAAAATAATTTTTGCATTTAAAAAAAAAAGGTTACAAAAAAAATGTTTTCAACGCCTTTAATACAGAAAGCGCGCTGCAACAAAAACAACTTTTGCTAGATCGAATTATGGTTGAAGTCTTCAAAATTCTCTACAAAATAAGTAAAAAATACCTTAACGCTGCTACTAATACAGAAACACTTAGTAAAGCGAATTACATGAATTTGGAATTTAAAAAAAACATTGCAGAAAGTGGGATTTGAACCCGTGTTCACTGTTAAATGCATATGCTTATCGTTGCGCTATAAATGACGCAGTGGCATTCGTATTTTGGGTACTCCATATGTTTATATATAGGGATTTGCAAAATGTTCTGCTGACTACATAATAATATGTACTTTTTTTTAAAATTAGAATTGTGTTTTCTAATCTTGTTTTCTGTTCTCATTTTATTTGCATTGTATTTTTCTTATTTTAACATTTAGTTGTTTATTTTTAAAATGTTTCAATAAAAACTGTTGGATTTATTTTTGGATACCTACCTGTTTGTTTGAATACATTACATCATATATCCGGAGATAAATGCAGAAGTCATACAGTAGCATTAGTATTTTTCTCACATATATTCTTTTTTGTACTGAGGGGCGCAAAAATCTTGGCTTGCCTACAATAAACGTTTGCTTAGTTACGGCCCTGGACATACAGATAGACATTACTGCGAAAACCACTATTTCTGAATAAGAAGACACGAAAACGGATATTTCCGCAAAAATCTGGAGTTCGAATAAAATCCTAATTACTAAAGTACGTTTTTTTTCTATAATGACTGTCAAAGTGTTACAATGTTGGTAGAATTGTGATTAAAACGCTAGGAAATTTTTATACCTCGTGTTGGTAGAACTTTTTCAAAATTATGGTTATGTGTCAATTTTGAATGTCAAAGTTTCTTAATTTGAGCTCTTGACACATTTCTTTATTTAACATGGACATATCTGTCAAAATGACAATCATTTTTTAGTGGAAAAAAAGAACTAAAAATTTATGTACCAACAGTATTAAAACTAGGGATCCTGCAGGAATGCAACTTATCCCCTAGAAAGTTGACCTTGACAATTATTATAGAAAAAAAATGTACTTTTTTGTATTCGCTCCCCAAACTGGTTACTTTGGAAACTGTCTAGGATACTCAAAATGGCCATTTAGAGGCCTTGTACTTAAAGTCGTCATGGCAACATTTTAGGGGACTCAAACATTAGTTGCCATGACGACTTTAAGTACAAGGCCTCTAAATGGCCATTTTGAGGATCCTAGACAGTTTCCAAAGTAACCAGTTTGGGGAGCGAAAAATACATTTTCGCGCGGCCTCCTAATATAATGCCGCGTTAATGGTAATTGAAACTTCATATTATAATGTTTGGAGAGCTAATACAAAAAAACGTTGTCTGCAACACGTCCTCAAATGGCTTTAGAGGACTCATCTTCATATTACGGACTCGGCTGCGCTTCGCTCCGCCTCGTCCGGAAACATTACGACTCGTCCCCTAAAGCCTTGCTTTGAGGACTAGTTACATAAACTACTATTATCCGCAAACGTCACAAAAGTGACAACTTATTTGTCTTTATTGACAAGGTAAAAGTGTCACTTTATCTGCCTAAAGCAGACAAAATAGCGACTTTTGCGTACTTTATCTGCCTAAGCACACAAAATGATTGCTCTCTTTCTTTCTTTCTATGTTTGTTCGCCATCTCCTCCGAAGATACTGGACCGATTAAATTGTATGATGGCTTAAAATTTTGCTAATTTTTAGAATTAGTTCGTATGCCGGTTTTTATTTTCAAAAAAGTACGAAAAAGTTTTAATTTAAATAAACCTTTAAGCAGCGGATCGGAGCATCTGTCGCCGTGGGTTATGGTGTGACAGCTGCTGTGGCCGTGTGCTATTAGCACGGGTGATTCAGTATGTTCATATATCATCATTACAGTTGCGCGTGTCTGAACAACAGAGGTACAGTGCTAGCTACTGTTTTGTGGTGCTAGCCTGAAATTTACCTGAATACGTTTGCGGATAAATTAGTATATGTTATTCGGAGTAAAAGTGACTTTATGTGGCTTAGCTGAATTATTTGCCTCACTAACGTTCGGCTAAGGCCCGGTATTACAATGCACAGTAAAACTGAAGGTAAAGTTAAACTTTACTGGAAGTTTAAACTGTAGGTTATTTCGTTAGCGTATTACAATCTGTTTCCGGCTGCTGGTTAAGTTTACCGTGAAATCGTTTGCGTTGGTAGCGCTGTCGACAAAACGCCTAACTTCCAATCTATTTATTTTCTGTCAAACGACGTTCAATTGGCGGTTGGATGAATTAGCGGATGTGTTATATTTGTGGTTGTTTGAAATAAGAGCACATTCCTCTTATATTGTTAATATTTATTAACCATGTTTCTCCAGTAACCATAACTAAATTTACAAAGGAAGTAAATAAAAGAAGGGGAATGTGCCCCAGATTCTGTAGTTTAGACTTATTATAAAATAACCAAGATACCTATCAGTGGGAAATGCTATAAGATGTTCTATATCATTTAATACTTGTTGGACACTGTTTTTGGATATTCGAAATCTATTAATAAATTCCATATCATTCCACAATTCAAAATGATTTAACCTCTCTAAATATTTTTGGTTGACGTGGCATTTCCACTACATTAATTACATCTTCGTCATCGGATAATAAATCTTCAAATATCTCGAATACGTCTTCCATTCTTTTGCGTTTTGTCAACAATACCCGATTTGTCAGGTTAGAATATGCCAGGTTGATGTAAACTGCGGTTTAAACTGTACCGATCGGACGTTTAAGTTTACTGGAAGTTTAAGCGTCGCTGTCTGAAAACTGAAGATTGTAATACGCAGTATTCACGAAATCTGCAGTTTAACTGGCAATCTCCAGTTTAAGCTGATATTGTAATACCGGGCCTAAATAAACTTCAGCTTCGCCACATAAAGTATCACTTTTACTCCTAATAACATAATCTACTATTATACTTTATTTTACGAAGTAAAAATAAAAATCCAAAGTAATATAAAGCTCAAAAAATGGTCTCCGCGATAGGAAAAAGAAAATTAAGAAAAATGCATGTACATTTGTCTACTTCTTATACTTATTTTTGTTGTAAAGGGTAAGAAATGTTTGTAAAATTGTCGAAATTTCATAGGGATTTTGGTGTCTGAAACGGGAGAAACTAATATTTAAATGGGGAAAATTTGTATTATCCAACTGGCAACACTGTGTCGAGTCTTTGTTTATTGTTTACTGCTGATGGCGCCGATGCGTCAAATACTTCAGCGTTTGTCGATTTGAATCCAAGCAGCGCTAGACGTGTGCTTTGCTCTAACCTCAAATAAAATACGCGGTATCCATAATCTTTAGTGATACATTCGTGATGCAACCATGTCGAACTACAAAAGTGCGACAGTGACTATCCCTACATTCGTGAATCCCCACCTATTTTGGTTATTTGAAAGCGAAAATGCTAAAAAGAGACATCATCTGGAACAAGACCTCCAAAGTGCACCGCATGCAGTTGAAACTGTGCTTGTAGGGAAGGTATGCTGTGTGTGGTTTATAAACTTCGCTTTTGCCAATTTAATTAATTTTGCAGGTTGCTCTTGTCCATGATGATGGCAAATGGAAACGCGCCATTATCACATCGGCAGAACGTCCATACAACTGTTGGCTTGTAGATTATGGAAAACCTCATCAAACTTCTAAGGTCTACAAATTACCCAAAGAATTTGCAGAGCAGAAGCTGCTAGTCAAGCAAGCTGCATTGCATAATGTGGTTTGTGTAAAGAAGGTAAGTTGTGCGACTGATTTCTCCGGTTTGCGTTTGAAATGTATACGACAGCATGTGTAATGTAAGGAAACGCTGATAGCAAATTGAGTGAAGGATCAACGTCTGTGTTGAGTCTGTCTTTTGGGACATACATGTGAAACACATTCATTTACACCTGCTCAAGAGCTCAAGTTTGTATTTATTAACATAGATTACTCAATTTTGGTTATATTGTAATTCAAGATTCGTTTTCGTTTATAAACGTCTATTCAGCATCCCAAAAAATATATATTTTTACTGTATGTACAGTGTGTTCAAAAATGTGTTGTGTAGAGATCATTGTCAGTTTAGTGGTGGTTGTTTTTACTCAACAAAAACTCATGCTGTATGATTAACTAGGTAGACCTAGATGTATACCTTCAAAATATTTGTATTTACAGCGTGGTTTTGAACTTTGTGAAATTAAATCATATTCACAAAGCACGAATGCTCTACAACACTTTATGAAGAGCGTTAGATGAGCGAGAGGAGGAAGTAATTGCCTGTGTTACGAGAAATTATTACACGACTAATTAGGTTTGGGTATTGGTGTTATTAGAAGTGGATTTTGGTATTATTGTTGTAAACTGTGTATCGTATTTGAAGTCCAAAACTCAAAAAAATTCTGGGTGTTGACACTCGTGAATAGTAGCAAAAAACTTTTCACACACTTGTTCAATGAAGTTCACAATCGTAGGGATTTGTAATTCTCGGCATAGTTGCTCATTTCTCACGAACCAGGGGGCGTTAGTTGCGATTTGTAGCACTTTATTTTGTAACACTTCTAACTTATTTTTATGAGTTTTGTTTGTATTACTCCACACTACACAAGCGTATGTTATTATGGGTTTGAGTATAGATTTATATATTAATAGGGCGCAGTCAATAGGTAGATGTGATTTTCTGTTTATTAAAGGATATAAGAGTCGAAGTCTTGCATCTCATTAACCTTTTAGTTGATTGGTATCCCCATCCTAGCCTGGTGTCTAGATACACCCCCAGATATTTAATAACATTATCCCTTGCATTCCATTCTAACTTGGTTTGATTTATGTATGTCAGGTTGTGTTCTAATTTGCTTTAGGGTGAAAATTTTTACCTGGCAGTTTGGAATGTTAATTTCGAGCTTCCAAGAGTCAAGCCGTTTACTAATGGATTCGAGTGCATCTTGTAAGTAGTTTACCGCTATTTCTAGGTTTTCATTCTGTGTTATTACTGCGGTATCATCAGCATAAGTATCCAGCATCGAAGTTTCTGTTGTGTTCAGATTAGTGATGTGGGTTGGGTAAATACCCAGTGGGTAGGGTATTTATAAATGGGTATTTACCTGGGTATTTACCCCTGCCTCGGGTAAATACCTAAAAACTGGGTATTTATCAAATTTATAATATTTAGAAAACTAAGTTAACTTTTACTCACATAATAATGTTATCTTAATAAATAAACTACGTGCAGTGTGAGTACTAAAAAGTGGGGAAGGAGCGGGAAATTTTGAATTAAATTCTAGTAATTTTTTGCTTTTATGTTTCTTGCAGGTGTATCATCCCAACTTTCTGTTTACATGTCATTGGTGGCACTATAAGTCTATGTCAAATTCGAGGTTAGCAGGTTAGTTTTTGTGTCAATTTGTGTTAAAACTGACGCAAAAACTAACCTGCTAACTTCGAATTTGATAGTAAATGCACTGGAATATTTTATGTAGAATAACAATTTAAATGTAACACTGAATAAGCCCAGGTAAATTAGTAGTTTATCGGGAAGAAACATTGGCTGCCGAAGTTTATGGAAATAAACAATAAGCAATAAATTGCACCTGTCAGAATTTACAAAAAAAAAATTGTGATGGCTCTGACTCTGGAGATTGGGATGATTTATATTGTTTCCATTTTTGAAAAATGAACTTAACATTAACTTGGAGAACATTAATAATAATACATACATACTTATATACATATTAAGAAACAATCTTAATAAGGCAAAGAAAATATCAAAATGATACTGTGTGTTCCAAAAAAACCTTAATTAGGGTAGGCTTTGTAAAGAAAGGTAGAAAGTCCAGTCATGTCTTAACTGAAGTCTATAGGTGAATGTCAGATTGCAATTTATTTATGAACACATCTGTCACTGTGACATAAAAGTTTACACTTCATTAAGTGTACTTGTATCAAGCAAAAAGGAAAATAAGATGGCATGTACAGTCATGTTCAAATAAATCTGGGACAATGTTTTTTTACATATGTAGGTTGAGAAAGAGTTACATTAATGTTTGACAGGTAAATGAAGTCTGTAACACTTTCTGATAGCAGCAAATCCATGGAGATACGCTTCAATTCTTAACTCAACCTACATATGAAAAAAACATTGTCCCAGATTTATTTGAACACGACTGTACACAACGAGTGTATTAATCATAACGGTCAATAAAAATTGTTTTTGTTAAGTGTTTTGTATATTTTAGGAAAATAATCCACGGTCAAGATGTAATTTAGTTCTCTCTGACTTTGTAGTTCATTTGCATCAATGGGTATATCTCAAGTTACGACGAACTTCAGTTTGATAATGGCATGCTGCGAATGAGTTTTTTTTTTAACACACGATATAAACAACGTTGTATACCGATGGATCCATAATTATGTATAACAACAATGAGATGGCATGAACAAAAGCACATAATACTTGAGTAAGAAAGAGATAACCGTTCAAAGAAGTTATTTTAGTAGGCATATTTAGTTGACATATGCCATAATTAAAATGAGCCTCAAGTCTACTCAAATATTTGTTTCTATGTTCATCTCTTTCTTCTTCGAGCATTGAATTCTGTTTTTATTAATGCTATCTTATTGCTGTTATATACAGGTTGCCTAAAATTGCACGGAACATGACAATTCCATGAATTGGAAAAGGTTTAAATACCGTGAGATTAGTGATGTAAATTACCCGGGTATTTATTTTTAGGGGTAAATATATATATATTAGCACTGCAGGCCTTCCAGGCCCATGGCTTTGTCTGCGATTTTCCTCCTTGATTCTCCAATTGTTCACATTTAATTCTTTCAGGTCTTGCTCCACACATTCTTGTCATTTCCTCTTGGGTATACCCTTTCTTCTTTTTTCCCAAGGGTCTTCTAATAACACTTTTTGTGCCACATGCTCTCCATTCATTCTGGCCACATGGCCCAACCATCGTATTCTTTGCCTTCTCACTACCGACACTATATCAGGCTCGTTGTACAGGCATTTTATTTCCGTGTTAGTTCTTCTTCTCCACCACTGTCCCTCTTTCTTTCTCCCAAAAATTCGCCGCAGTACTTTTCGCTTCCACACCAGTAACCTTCTTTGATCTTCTTTGTTTAGGGTCCACGTTTCACTCGCGTATACTACCACTGGTCGGATTATTGTCTTATACACTTTTATTGTAGCCTTTCTTGTCACATTTTTAGCACTTAAAATTTTATGTAGCCCCGCTGCACTTCGATTACCACTTGTGATTCTCTTTTCTATCTCTCGTTTTTGATTACTATCACCTGTGATTTCTGCTCCTAAGTAGTTGAAGGAATCGACTCTTTGAAAGCAGTAGACTTTATCTTGGTCACATTTCACTTTTATGTTATTTTCTGGGTCACATTTCATTTTCCCCACAGCCATATATTTTGTCTTCTCTTCATTAATATGTAGTCCATATGTTTTTGCATTTTCATCTAGTCTTCTTATTAAAGTCTTTAGTTCTTCCTTAGTTCTTGTTATCAGGGTAACATCGTCAGCGTACGCCACACACTGTTGCGATCTATTATATATTGTCCCTTCCCTGTTCACTTTAGTGTCCCGGATAATTTTTTCCAAAATCAAATTGAACAGAATTGTGGAGAGTGGGTCCCCCTGTCGTAAACCACTATTAACTTCGAATTCCCTCGAGAGACATCCTGCTACCCTAACTTGGTTCTCTGTTCTGTTTAAGGTTACTTTCACTAATTTTGTGATTTTGCTTGGGACACCCAGCTCTTCCATTACTTCAAATAATTTCCTTCTCTTGATGGAATCATAAGCCTGCTGGAAGTCTATAAAAATTATGTACAGCTGTATATTCCTTTCAAAACACTTTTCCTGTATTTGCCGTAATGTAAATATGTGGTCCACTACGGATCTATTAGGTCTGAAGCCACACTGGTACTCCCCCAATAGCTCTTCGGCATATCTTTGCAATCTTCTTGCTATTGTTTTTGACAGGACTTTATACACTATATTTAAAAGGGCGATGCCTCTGTAATTCTCTAGTTGATGTTTGTTACCTTTTTTATATATAGGACACAGAATTGCTTTCTGCCATTCTTTCGGCATTTCTTCCTTTTTCCAAATTTCTTCTATGAGCTTGTGTATTTCCTTGTGCAATGTTTTGCCTCCATGTTTAATTAGTTCTGCTCTTATTCCATCTTTCCCAGGACTTTTGTTACTCTTCATCTGTTTTGTAATTTCTTCTACTTCATCCAACGTTGGGATTTCTATATTATCGATTTTTGGTTCCCTTAGCCTTAAGTTTACTGCTTCTTCCTCAATGTTTTGTTCCTTGTTTAACAAGCCTGAGAAATACTCAGCCCATTCTTCCATTACATCCTTTTCCCCTCCTACTAAATTACCTCGTTTATCTTGGCAAAATGTTGTTCTGGGCTGATACCCTCCTTTGATGCTCCTCACTTCCTTATAAAATTTTCTTATTTAGTTTTTATTGTGGGACTCTTCCAATTCATCTAACTTTTTTGCTTCATACTCCCTCTTCTTTGCCCTGCAGATTCTTTTTGCTGCCTTTTGCGATTTTTCATATTCCTTCCTAGCTTGTACAGTTTTTGCTTCCAACATCTTTATTCTTGCTTTATTTCTTTCTTGTAGCGCTTCTTCACACTGTTGATCATACCATACTTTGTTGGTTGTCTCTGTCTTGTTTCCTAGTATCTTTTCTGCTGCTTGGCATATTGCTTCCTTGATTTCACTCCATTTACCCTCAATATCTGCCTTTGCTCCTCCTTTGGATAATTTTTCTTCTATTTCGCGTTCATAACTGCTTTTCACCTCCTCTTTTTCTAAGTCACTAATATTTCGTTCTTGTCTTTTAGCTCTTATTGCTTTACTTTCC
Source organism: Agriotes lineatus (assembly GCA_940337035.1). Lineage (NCBI taxonomy): Eukaryota > Metazoa > Arthropoda > Insecta > Coleoptera > Elateridae > Agriotes > Agriotes lineatus. The sequence continues at coordinate 101,641,462 of OW679201.1, forward strand.
TTGGGCATTTCTTGTTTAATATCTGCCTTTACCAGAAAGTGATCAGAATTTGCGTCTGCTCCTCTACACACCCTTATGTTTCTTACCGACGCTATAAGTTTCTCCTCAATTATTACATGGTCAATCTGATTGACTGTTTTTCCATCCGGGCTCATCCACGTACCTTTATGGATCTCTTTGTGATTAAAGTAAGTACTTGCAACTCGCATCCTCCTTCCAGTAGCGAAGTCTATCATTCTTTCGCCGTTATTGTTACTTAGTTTATGTTTGCTGTAGCTCCCAATCGTTGGCTTGTAAAATTCCTCCCTACCGACCTTCGCGTTAAAGTCACCCAATATAACTTTTAGGTCATATTTCGGTATTTTTTCAAATTCCTCTTCCAAACTTTCGTAGTACCTGTCTTTTTCCTCTGGGTCTTTCTCTTCCGTTGGCGCGTGAACGTTTATTATACTGATCTTTCTATATATTCCTTTAATCCGTAAATAACACATTCTATTACTTATTGGCGTGAAATGTATTACCGTGTGCTTCAGCTGCCGTCTGACCAAGAAGCCTGTTCCTAACCTCCTGTCCTCCGCGCCGCTGTTAAAAAAGGTATATCCCTCGACATCGATTATTTCCTGCCCTTTCTGGTTTGTTTCTTGGATAGCCATTATATCTATTTTGTACTTTTCACTTTCTTTAACTAGATTCTTTAAAGCTCCTGTTGTGTACGTTCCTCTTACATTCCATGTTGCTAGTCTAACTATTTGTTCATGCTTTACCTTTCGTTGCCTCTGGTTATTTTGTACCGTATTCGTATTCCTTTTTCTTTGCGTTTCCGTCGTCATGCTTTCCCATTGTCTATTTTGTTTTATCAGTTTTTTTAATGCTGACTACCCCTCTCCTCCTCCCATTTTTGTTCCTTTAGATTCCACTTTATTACTTTTCCATTTATCTCCAGCTTCTGATGTCCAATTTTAACCGTGGCTCCATTTTATTTTTCTACTTTAGCTTTCTCTCGTATTAATTTCTGTATGGATCTTTCTTTATAAGTCATATCACTATCAACATATAGTTCCTTTCCTTTCATTTGCGGTTTGTTTTTTAATACCTTTAGTTTCGCTTCCCAATTCTCTAGCTCCACCACAAATCTTTTTTCTCCCACTTTGTATACGTTTTTTATCTTTGCTTCCACTTTTAATTCTTGCTTCAGTAGATTTTCCGTAGTTTCCAGTAACCCTTTTCTATCTTTGTTTTCCATATTTATTCCGGTTATTACCACGTTGTTTCTTATTTTCTCCTTTTCGATTCTTTCCAGTTTTGCTTCCGAGTGCTCCAGCCGTTTTGCCAAGTCATCTCTGTCCTTCTTCCAATCCATTTTTATTTTGTTAACTTCCTCGCGTAGTGATCTAATTTCTTCATTATTTTTCTTCATTTCCGTTTTTATTTCTCCTATGTCGCCCTTTATTCCCGTGAGTAACTCTTTGATTACATCCATTTCCTTTTCCTCGTCTTTACTTTGCTTTGCGACCGGCGATCTGATGGTTTTTTTATTTTTACCGAACGCCGCAAACTCTAACTCAAATGAACTATCCTTCTCTTCCCGTATTCTTTTCTTTGTTACTTCTTCCGACTGTTGCCCTTTGCTGCTTTCGCCTGAACTCCCGTTTTCATTCAGCTTTCGTTTTTCCGAACTACACTGCTGCTTTTCGCGCTTTTATTTAAATGCAGCACTTCGCGACCTCGTTATCTCACGCGCGCGCGCGCACTTGAGCACGGATCAGCTGTTCCGCTTATCTGATCTTGCTCTCGCTTCACCAAAATTTTTTAAACACTCTCCCTGTTATTGTTATAAACAGCACACTAATGCTTCCTCTTTCGTTCACAACCCTTAGGTTCCACTCCACTTATATGCACTTTTGAGTTTTTAAATCGCGCTTTAAGACACTGAAAAATACAATTTAACTCACGCCGTCGGCAGGGCCGTTAAACATGGTTACGTGCCGGACATTGACCCAGGGGTAAATACTCGGGGTATTTACCCGGGGAAATATCCAAAATGGGTATTTAAGCGGGTGTTTATAGACTCATTTACAAATATTATAAAGCTAATCTAATCAGTATAATAGATGGGTAAGTAAAGGTGCTCTATTCGAATTTTATAAAAATGTTTAAGGAAATAGCTGAACTGAGAACATTTACTGCCTAAAATACCGATTAGGCCATAACTATACAGGTTCCCTAAAATTGTACGGAACATGGCAATTCCGTGAGTTGGAAAAGGTTTAACTACTATTTGCCATAAGTGTAACCGAAATGGAAAATGTAATAATTACTTTGGTAGCTAGTAGGAATGTCGTACCCGGTCTAAAATCAAACCCGGGTACCCTAAAGCAGTACCCGGGTACCCCCGGGTACCCGAGATATATAACAAAAATGTTAGTGTACATCTGAACATCTGGGGTAGCTACAATTTCTTTCTTTTACGCCGCGAGTAATAAATTTAACTAAATTGAAATAGTACCTACTCGCCAATTCAAACTGCAAGTCGTCTGTTATTCGTAAATATTCTCACACTTCCAAGTGTTATCAAATTCAAGTACGTGACTTTTTGTCCGAAATTGGTAGCAGTATCAATCAACATCACACAGAGGATGTTTATGTTACTTCATCCCATACTGACGTACTATTGACGGGTCGAACGTATATGAAACAAAAAACATTATGTTGTGTGGGATCAGCCAATTTCATTATTGTTATTACTGCATGGTTATGTTTTTCTAGCGCTTATTCCTATTATTTTTATCGTCTTCTCCGAAAAAGGCTGACATCCTGGAAATTACATAATTTACTAGTCGGGTACCCGGGTTCGGAAACTACACCCGGGTACCCACCGACATCCCTAGTAGCTAGGTAACAAGTAGCTATTGTACCTACTTGTTGCCTAGCTACCAAGGTTATTATTGTATTTTTTTATTTCGGTTACTCTTATGGCCCTATGAACATTTTCCAACTCATGGAAGTGCCATGTTCTGTACAATTTTAGGCAACCTGTATATAACAGCAATGAGATAGCATGAATAAAAAATAGAATTCAATGCTCGAGTAAGAGCGAGATGAACATAGAAACAAATATTTGAGTAGACTTGACGCTGATTTTAATTATGGCATATGTCAACAAAATATGCCTATACTAAAATAACTTTTTTGTACGGTTATCTCTTTCTTACTCAAGTATTATGTGCTTTTGTTCATACTATCTCATTGCTGTTGCATACTTATGGTCCCATCGGTATACCACGTTGTTTATATTATTTTGTGTTGTTCTTTGCCTTGTTACGGTTTCATCAAGTTAATGTTATGTGCCATTTTTCAAAAATGGAAACAAGTCAGAAAATAGTGTACAGGGTGGGCCAAAGTAGACGCTTTGTTATGGAAACTCATGTTCCTGTCAAAGATAGAAAAATTTTGACCAACATCTCCCGAGCTCAAATTTTATGAAATAGTTACTGGTGCAAACAGAATTTTGCTATCGTAAACCGTTAGGCCGCTAGGGGGCGTTTTTCAAAATTCGTCGATTTCTTTAAACCCTTATAGCTTTCTTGTTTTTAGGAATAATTGATTTCTGTAAAAACTTTCTCATAGCTGTTTTTGGTGTAGAATAGGCTGGTGCATATTGTTTTAATACAGGGTGATTCGTAAATTTGCTGCACCAAAAATTTTCTTTTTTCTTATGGGACACCCGGTATATTTATAATTTTTTTTTTATTCAAAAATATATAATACTATATGTCCAAATTTAGCATTTTACTCTGTATTTGGATTTAAGTTAAATAAACTAAAAATATCAAGTAGCCATTGTGCCATAGCGCCTCATGAACATTGTTTTAAACCAACATTAGCAATATTTATGAGGAAAACAAAGTTGGCCGCTGTCAAATTAGTCGAATAGCTTTTGAATTTGAACAGAATCTGGTATTTTATCCGTGTCTATTTAAATTTCCACCTTCCAACAAGATGGTGCACCGCCTCATAATTGAAGAGTTATAACTAACTACTTAAAAGTGCAGTTTGGTGAAGAGTGGATAGGGAACCATGGACCAATCGCTTGGCCAGTGAAGTCCCCCGATATGACACCCCTAGACTGCTATTTTTGGGGAAAAATTCAAAATTTGACATATAGACAACCGATTACATCAAGAGAATTGCAAGAGGAAGCAGTGCAAAATGCATTTGCTATAATTTCTAAATTTGAGCTAAGAAATGCTGCAAATGCTGTCAAACAACGTTGCCGCTTGTGTATTAATCAGAACGGTGCCCAGTTTGAACATATGTTATAAAAGGACATATCGTTGGGTGGTAATATGTTTTATTAATTTTGTTATTTTTTTTTTTTTTTTTTTTTTTTTTTTTTTATTAAAATAACTGTTTGCAATCTGTAAAAGATACAATAAGCAAAATATATGTTACAATTTGTAAAATGTCATGTTTAAAAATGTGGGAGCGGCATTCCTTTGAATGACACTCTTTTGTTACTGTTTGCGCACTATTATGAGTTAATTAACTGAATCTATATGGTAGTTCAAGTGGTTTAAACCGTTTCAGTCTATGTGTGTCCTCACTATTGTCAAGCAGGTTAACTGCATAAACGTTGGTGTGGTACGATAGTTTGTTTAAGTATTTGACACTGCCTTCACTTATTTCTTCTCTCACTGTTTTCACTTTTAGGTCCTTTATGATGTCTGCGTTTCTTACGTAGTATGGCGCATCACACATAACGCGGAGTGTTTTATTTTGGAACCTTTCTATGATTTGAAGAGTTGAGTTTGCTGCAGTGCCCCAAAGCTGAAGGCCGTATGTCCAGATTGGTTTGAACGCGACCTTGTATATTAACACCTTGTTTGATAGGGATAGCTTGGATCTGCGTCCGAGTAGCCAATAGTGTTTCCGTAGTTTCAGTCCCAATTGTATCCTCTTTTTCCAGACATGAGTTCTCCATGTCAGTCCTTTGTCTAAATGCATCCCTAAGTATTTTATTTCGTTGACTTGAGCTATTGGAGTGTTGTTTAAAAAGACGGGTGGTGGGCTGCCTTTACATTTGGTGAAAGTAATATTAGCTGATTTATCCTCGTTGATCTTAACTCTCCATTTTCTGGCCCATTTTTCCACTTCATATAAGTTCAGTTGTAGTAGTGTAGCAGCTACCGTGGGATCCTTGTGTTTGACTAGAACCACCTTGTCGTCGGCAAACGTGGCCGTAATTGAATGACTGCTTGTAGGAAAATCTGCCGTGAAGAGTAGGTACAGAATTGGACTGAGTATGCTCCCTTGTGGAACTCCGGATTTAATTGGATTCAGCTCTGACAGTTCTTGACCATATTTTACCTGGAAATACCTTTCTTCCAAGAATGACCTAAGGATAGTATAGTAGCAGTGTGGAATTGTTTTTTTAAGCTTATATAAAAGCCCTTTGTGCCACACTCGGTCGAAGGCTTGGCTGTCGTCCAGGAAAACCGCGGAACAGTATTTCTTTTCTTCGAAGGTTGTATTGATTTCATCCACGATCCTATGCACCTGTTGAACTGTTGAATGACCTTTTCTAAACCCGAATTGGTGGTCTGGTATCAAGTTCATATCCTCTATGATTGGTTCTAATCTCTTCATGAGTAGTTTTTCGAAAAGTTTGCCCATGATAGGTAAGAGGCTGATAGGTCTATATGAGGAGACCTCGTTTTGTGGTTTATCGGGTTTAGGAATGAGGATCATTTGTGCGACCTTCCATTGGGACGGGAAGTAGCCTAGTCTTAACACTGCGTTGCATATTAACGTTAGCATAACAACGCCTTTACGAGGAAGTTCTTTGAACAATTGGCCGGAGATGAGGTCATAGCCTGGAGATTTTTTTGGATTTAGGTTATATTTGATCATCTCCTTTATTTCACTAACTGTAAAGAGGTTTGGTAGTGGCGTCATCTGGTACGGTGCTTCCAGTGCCTCGTTTATTTCTTGTTCCTCGTTTAAGGGTATTTGAGATGGTAGTGGTTGGAACACTGATGTGAGGTGGTTGGCGAAGGTTTCTGCTTTCTCTTTATCTGAGCGTGCCCAGGATCCGTTATTTCTTTGTATGGGGGGTATTGGCTGATGTTGGTGTTTAATGTTTTTTGTTGCCTTCCACAGCGCAAAGTCGGAGTCTGCTGTGGCGCTCAGGTTTTGTAAGTAGTCTTGGAAGGAGTCATTTTTTAGCTCTTTTATTAATTTTTTTAGTTCTGAGGCTGCCTGGTTGTACCGTCTTCTGTCTGAAGGGTAGTGTGTGGATTGCCAAATTCTTCTCAACCGTCTTTTTTCCGCAATTTTGTGCTTGATTACTAGGGGACACTGTTCGTTTATTCTCTTGGCCGGTATTTCAGGTGTAGCTTGCCATGCAGCGTCTTGTAATAATTTGGTGAACCTGTATACTGTTAGTTCTAGGTCTTCTTTGGTTTTTAAAGGAATTCTTAGATCTACCTGGTTGTCCAATATTTTTCTGAAATAGTCCCAGTTGGTTCTTTTATTGCTTAATTTTATTGGTTTTTCTTTTTCAATAATAGAGGTGCTTACTGTAGCTACGACGGGGGAATGGTCCGAATGTAGGTCCCAATTTGGTGTGATTTTCAGATAGCCAGGTGCGATTCCTTTTGTTAGGAAAAAGTCGAGGAGATCCGGCTTCTTCCCCGGGTCAGCCGGCCAGTAGGTCGGTTGATATGTTGACAAGTGACCTAGTTGTAGTTCTTGTACCACTTGGTAAAGCGTTTTTCCTCTACCTGGAGGTGATAACCTGGAGCCCCATAGTGTGTGTTTCGAGTTATAGTCTCCTCCAGCCAAGAATCTGGGTCCTAAGGTGCTGAACAAGTCTATAAAGCCTTTCTTGCTTGCGGGGTAATTTGGTGGACAGTATACCGCTGAGATCGCTAAGGGTCCCTGCCAGTCTTCCAACATAATGCTAGTGGCTTGCATGAAGTCTTCTTTAAATTCTGGAAGTTGATGGTGTTTCATTTGATTTCTGATAATGATGGCTGTTCCCCCTCGCGCGAACCTTTCTGCGTCTGGATGATTTGTTGTGTATGTGGTATAGTTCGGAATTTTAAAGTAGGTTTTATTAGAGCAGTGTGTTTCGGCAATCAGTAGTATATCTATATCGTTATGTATGAGGAATATTTCTATTTCTTGTTTGTGATTGAGAATGCCGTTTGCATTCCATAACGCTATTTTAAATATTTGAGCCATTTTTCCCAATTAATGCTTCTCTGAGAAGTTTGATTTGCTGTGTTAGGTCGTTTATGGTTTTTTGCTGGTCTTGAATTGTTTGTTGCATAGCTAATATAACCGCAGTTAGGTTGTTGGCTTGTTGGTCTGGTGACTGAGGCGAATTTTGACGGATTTGTGGTAAAGGTGGGAATTGGGTGCTATATGCTCCTAATTGTGTTTGACTAAGTGCCTGGAAATTATTTGGGAACTGGTGGGTGTTGTTATGATCGGTTGAGACTATGTTTCTGTTTGTTTGTTGATGTTGGCTTTGGGGAGGGTAAGGAGACGCTGCTTGGGTGTTGTATGTCGGTTGTGAGGCTGGATGTTTGTTTTGGTGTAAGCTGAATTGGGGGTGGTAGGGGAATCTTCTGCGTAGTATTTCAAGATGAACTTTGCAACCTTTATAGTTTGCTGGGTGGTCGCCTTGGCAAAGCACGCATTTGGCTGGATTACCGTCCTTTTTATTTTTGACGCATGTGCGGTAGTCGTGAAGTCCAGCGCATTTTACGCATCGCGCTGGTCTCGTGCAACGGTTTCTGGTGTGACCATAGCATTGGCAGTTTTTACATTGTGGGATTTGTTGTTTTCTTCTTGGTTCTTCAAAATCTACCACTGCGTTACCAATGCGTTTGATTTTGAATATATCTTTGTTGTTGGATTTTTGCAGAATATCAATGAAAAATAGGTTCTTCTTTTGTTTTGTCTCTCTGTTTAGTACGTTCATTATGCTTACAACTTCGTGACCTTCTTTTTTTAGGAATTCTTTAATGAATTGTTCACTGGTTGTGTAGTGTAAATTTCTTAGTACCACTCTATACTTTTTCTCTTCATCAAGGCTATATGTGTGTCTTGCAACCTTATGCTGGTCCAATGCATCACGTATCTTCTTGTAATCGGCTATATTATCAATTTGCAATTTTACTTTATTACCTGGCATTAGTTGGTACCAATAGTTATTTTTGTTGATATGAGTTTCGATGAGGGTAATCAGCGGGTTAATTGCTGTTACGAAGTGTAAGATAAATACCGGAACTTTCTCTTTATTTTCCGTTGTTGCATTATTGCTGGATGCGTTGGTATCATTTGCATTTGATAAGGGTTGGTATCTGTTTTGAGTTGTTACCGTTGTGTTTGTATTTTGGGGGGTGTTGGTTTTTTTCCTTTTGTTTCTTGGTTTCACTTCTTGGAAGTCATTAAGAACCATATGCCCTGTATCATCGCTGTTAATTGACATGTTGTCAGGGGGGATGGCTGTCCCGTTTGATGTTGTTTGCGATATTGTGGGGGTATGGGGTGTATAATAATTTATGTGAGGCGCAGCCGGCCCTGTCTGATTGATGAATGGTGTTTGATTGTAGATTGGGGGACCATGCTGGTAGCAGGAACTGTGGGCTGCTGTGGAGTACACCTCTGGTTGCTGTTGATAACTCTGAGGAGGAGTTAGCGGCCATTGAAGCATCTGGCTGTATGTTGGATTTGCAGGATTTATTTGATTTGTGAACATTGGGTTTTGTGAGTGTACTGCGGCTTGTGGTAACATATAACTTTGTGGCGTTAGCATTTGTGTGCCCGCGTATTGTGATTTTTGCTGTTGTCCTCCGGGGTTGTTGTGAGGATTAATGAATTGGGAATTATTAAGATTAACGGGGAATCCATCGCTGTTCCCTTGCATTTTTAATTTTACACTGCTAGCTTTTAGTTGTAAATAAACTTACTTGTTGTTATTTCTGTAGGTAAACTTGACCTCAGGTCGGCAAATGCTTGGGCTGAATGATAACGGAACGATTCGAACACGTCAATGCACTTTGAAGGTCTGTGCAAAACTCCAATTTTTTTTTTTTTTTTTTTTTTTTTTTTTTTTTTTTTTTTTTGTTATTTGTTCTAAATGTTTGTAACCCTATATATGCTTTTTGTTTTTTTTTTTATTTAGTTAGCGCCAATTTTGTTTTTTTCATAAATATTGCTAATGTTGGTTTAAAACAATGGTCATGCGGCGCTATGATACAATGGCTACTTGATATTTTTAGTTTATTTAACTTAAAGCCAAATATACCGTAAAATGCTAACTTTAGACATATAGTATTATATATTTTTGAAAAGAGAATTTTAAGGACTACAAAAAAATGTCTAAATATACCGGGTGTCCCATAAGAAAAAAGAAAATTTTTGTTACAGCAAATTTACGAATCACCCTGTATTAAAACAAAATTCACCAGCCTATTCTACACCAAAAACTGCTATGAGAAAGTTTTTACAGAAATCAGTTATTCCTAAAAACAAAAAAGCTATAGGGGTTTAAAGAAATCGACGAATTTTGAAAAACGACCCCTAGCGGCTTAACGGTTTACGATAGCAAAATTCTGTTTGCACCAGTAACTATTTCATAAAATTTGAGCTCGGGAGACGTTGGTCAAAATGTTTCTATCTCTGACAGGAACATGAGTTTTCATAAGAAAGCATCTACTTTGGCCCACCCTGTACATACAAACAATTTAAATTATCCCCATCTCCGGAGTCAGAGCAATCACAATGTTTTTTGTCAACTGTAACAGGCGCAATTTATTGCATCTACTGTTTATTTCCATAAACTTCGGCAACCAATTTTTTTCCCCGATAAACGATTAATTTACCTGGGTGAATGCTTATTCAATGTTACATTTAAATTGTTATTTTACATAAAATATTCCAGTGCATTTATATGTAGTTTACTTATCAAGATAACATTATTATGTGAGTAAAAGTTAGCTTAGCTTTCTAAATATTATAAATTTGATAAATACGCAGTTTTTAGGTATTTACCCAAGGTACGGGTAAATACCCATTTCTAAATACCCTACCCACTGGGTATTTACCCACATCACTACGTGAGATCATTTAAAAGCGGGACAGTGAGTGCCATGGAATTTCTGTTTTAGATTCGAACTTTGGTTAACAGCCATTTGTCAATTTATTAAACTAACCTCAAACAAGACAAGCTTTATTAAACATCAAAAATTACAGTAAATGTTCAAAGACAGAAATTTACTGTAATTTTTGACGTTTAATAAAGCTTATGTCTTGTTTGAGGTTAATTTATTAAATTGACAAATGGCTGTTAACCAAAGTTCGAATGTAAAAAAGAAATTCGATAGCACTCTCTGTCCCGCTTTTAAATGATCACACGGTACTAATTGCCATAAGAGCTACTTGTTGCCTAGCTACCAAAGTAATTATTGCATTTTCTATTTCGGTTACTTTTGTGGCAAATTTGAACCTTTTTCAACTCATGGAATAGCCATATTCCATATAATTTTAGGCATCCTGTATAATTATGGCCCCATCGATATTTTGGGCAGGAACTGTTCCCAGTCCAGCTATTTTTTTCTACATTTTCACTTACCAATCAATTATACTGGTTAGATTAACTTTACAATATTTGTAAATGAGGCTATAAATACCCATTTTGGGTATTTACCCCTAAACATAAATACCCGGGTAATTTACATCACTAGTTCAGATCATGGGTGTATATATTAAAAAGAGTGGGCCCCAGGATGCTGCCTTGTGGAACTCCAGCTTGAATTCTTCTGGTGGTAGATAATGTTGCATTTACTCCTACAGCGAAAGTACGATCTTTGAGGAAAGAGGTAATAATTGTAATCAGATAATCCGGGGTTTGAAGCTGAATGATTTTGTGTTTAAGACCCTCAAGCCAGACTTTATCAAATGCATTTTTTAAGCCAAAAAAACCTATAACTGTTTATTTTGAAAGCCTTTTTCAATTGTCTCAGTAATTCTTAGCAATTGGTGAGTGGTGGCGTGCTTTTTTACTTCCTTTTACTATAAAGGAAGTATTGGATTCACCCCAAAAATTCGAAATTGAGTTTTCAACGGATCTTTACGTTTTAGAGTCCCCTGATCCCAAAAAACATATTTTTTTTCATTGGTCTGTGTGTCTGTCTGTGTGTCTGTCTGTGCTGTGTGTCTGTCTGTCTGTCTGTGAACAGAATATCTCAAAAACGAAAAGAGATATGGCGTTGAAACTTCATATATAAGTTTTCTGTACTATGTAGATGAGACAGCAAGCTTTTGAAGAAAATCGCATAACCGGAAGTAGGTGTTTACTCTTGTGATTTTTAAGTTTTTTTCGATTTTTTCAAAAACGGCTCTAACGATTTTTTTTAAACTTTACATTTTTCTTACATTTTTAATGTGTATTGATGTGAGATAGGTGATTTTCCAGTTGAATACTTCTAAAGTGGGTTTCTTTTATTTTTTTTTCTATTTTTTTTATTAACTCCTATTTTAAATAAAACACCCGGTATATTATTACATTTTTGAATTCACCTTACAATTCTAGAGAAAATTTGTCTCTTCAACTAACACTCGATTTTGTACAGTTTTTGTAGAATTTGTATTTTTTTAAAATTTTTAACAAATGGTTAAAAATTAAAAATGAAATTTTTGACTAATTATAAGATCACTGTAAAAGGAAGTTGTGTGAGTGTATCACACCAGATTTTTCTGAAACCAAACTGGTGGTGTGGGATTATGTCTGTGTTAGTATGAGTATCGCTTCGAGTCTTTTTCTAGTAGTTTTGAGATGGTTGACAATAAGCTCTAAGTCTTTTCCATGTTTGAGAAACGGCATTATGTGTGCATGCTTCCAAGTATTGGGAAAGTGGATACACATCGTAACGTTTCTTGGCCTTAGTTCTTCAATATATTTGTTATATGAACTAATACGATATTTGTCGAGTTCTTGTCTAACCCTGTGTGTTAGTTGGTTGCAGAAAGTTTTTAGGTATGGTTGCCGTGTTTGTTGCCATTTCCGTCCTATTCTATTTTTGAGTTTGATTAAGTTTAGTATTTCTGCAGGAGGCTGTACTTTGTGTGTAATTTGTCTTCGCTTAAAAGGAATTGTGGCTTGTTGAACACTTTCCTTAATTGTTTCTGTGTATTGGGTCACTGCCGTGTCTAGGTTGTTCGTTGTTGTTATGTGCTTTGGTGTCTTTTTAAAGTTCTCTCTAATTGGGCTTGGAAGAGTTCCCAATCTGTTCTTCCGTTTATCAGTTTCGGCAAAGGAAGTGTACACTGGAAGGAAGTGAAGAAGGCTATTGTTACGTTTTACGTTCTGGAGCTATTAAAAATTATACGCCGCATTTATTTACAGCAATTTATCTTTACTATTTACAAAACACAAGGCTATTTATAAACTAATCAGGAACTATTTCTAACAGCAAATACACTTCATTTATTTTCACGCGACTTAAACATTAATTGGCTAGATTTATTTACAACGCGTTATTTATATGGCTAGATTTTATGTACACACGGGTTTATTTATGTAGCAGCTTCCGCGTACTTCAAAGCTGGAGTCGGCACTCGGACTTCGACTGTCCTCTTATATCCTTTTCGCGTATTTATATATGTGCCAGGTGAGTCATTCCAGAAACGTCGAAACCTTGCTCGATCCTTCCCGCAACGCTGACGTGTGTACGCGCATGAGTCACCAAGGTCGTTTCTCGAAGGCTGTGACTCATCCGTCCGCACGTGAACCGGCTCAAGGTCGTGACACTGCCCCCGCCTTAGGTCGTTCTCGAATGATCGGGACACTAAGTCATATGTCTGCAATGGCCTGATCCCAAGGTCGTTACAATATTATAATCGGCAGGTGATCCGAATCTAATTCGTGCTGAACTACTTGCTAGATAAGTTTTGTGAAATTTTTATGTAATACGACTCCTAAAATATCTGGTAGATGGTCCGGTCTGTAGGGATAATGTGTGTACTCGTTGGGAGCTGATATTTGAATTCCATGATTTGCTATTATTTCATTTAGCCTGCGTCCATTAGGGTTTGTGGCTCTACACCCCAAGTTGGTGCGTTTGCAGTTAAGATCTATGATCAACACTGGTTTGGTAGTTTGAGATATTTCACGGATGTCTTCTTCCAAGATTGTCTTTTTTGGTTGTTTATAAGCACTATAAATATAGAGTTGCAAATCATTATGTGTCTCAAGACGTATTGCTACACATGCTAGACTCATGAAATTTTTATTTTGTATTTTGTGGTGTTTTAGTTGTTTTTTAATTATTATCGCAACATCACCTGCTGCTGTATTTGATGTTCTATCATTTCGGTATATTACGTAACCAGGTATTTTGAATGGTTCAGGACTAAGCAGGTGGGTTCGGAGATACTCGCTATATCGATAGAATGCCTTTCTAAGAATTCAATCAGTGTAGCTCGTTGTGCTTTTATGCCGTCTGCATTCCAATTAAGGATTGTTATATTATTGATGATGCGCTTGTTATTTGGATCCATTTGAGAAAAGTGTTGTAAGATAAGGTAGTATTTTGTCTAAGTAAGTGAGGGAGAAGAAGTTCAATTATTTTATTAATTACTGTAGTCAATGTATCTATGGGTATTTGAGTATTTGATGTCGTTGGATTATCGAACGTTTTCGGTAGACGTAGAAATGATTTATTGTAAGATTGTTCATTCTGGTGTGTGTGTTGGGGTTTGAATCCGAGAATATTATTAGTCGTTGTTGTTGCTGAAGTCCATGTTTGTGTTTGGTTTAAAGGTTGGGTTTTTTTGTTGATTTATAAGAAGTAAGAGTATCCCTTAAAATTCGTGGGATGTGGCTCTCCACAGTTGACACATTGTGGTTCTTCGTTCTGTTTTTTCTTACAGTGTATGTATAAGTAATTTCCCAAACACTTGACGCAACGTGGATCCAACTGACAGTAGTTTTCGGTGTGCCCGTACCTTTGGCAGTTTTTACATTGGGTATGTCTCGCGACTTTCATCTTGATTGGACTTCAACGATACTGTGGAATATTTTCCTCAGTTGGAAAATCTTTTTACCAGTTTAATTATTTTCTAATTCTACTGCAACTAGTGGTATAGGCAATCTAGCTTTATTGTAAAGTCTTACGACTTTTATTGCCGGATGCTATGCGGATTTTAGCTCATTTATGATTTCTTCTTCAGTTAATGAGACTGGGATATTTCTGATGATAACCGATAAATGATTTTTTTCTGAATTCTTGAATATATGATATTCTATGATATTTTCGTTGTAAAATTTTGTTATTTTACAGTAATCTTCAATGGTGGTCAGATTCAATCGTAATTGATTGTTTTTTTAATTGTTGTAAATTGTGCTTGTGTTTGTGCTTTCAGGTCGGTTATTACTTCCTGGTATTTTAGTGTTCCAGCGTTATGTAGGAAAATTGGTGGAATTTTAAACTTTTCATTCTGCTGGAAGATCCCTTTGTGGTTGGGGTTTTGTTCTGTTTCCATGTTTGTTATTGCCTCAGCTTGAACGTTTTCCTTTGACAGGTAATATTTGTTAGCTGTTATAAGTACATTTGGTTCGAAAAGGTATTTTTGGGTGGTGATAGGTGGCAGAGATAGCTGAGAATTATCTCGCTTGTTCATGTTTCTAATTTTGAACCCCCACCGAAGGGGGCTCGGGTTTTATAAGTTAAAAACTAAACTGTTATTTAATTTAAACAATTCACGTTTATGATTTTACAATAATAAGTTGAGGTAAGAACACGTGCACTGTAATTGTATGTAGTACTCACTAGGGTTTCCAAGTCCCGAAGATCCCGAAAATGGTACCGAAAAGGAAATAGTGTCCAGGTGAAATTTCAGAATGCGGTAGGAGAACGAAGGCCAAGCCGAGGCACATAAAGCCTTGTACACATTAGCGAGCCGTTGCCTGTAACGTAACGGTTACTGTAACCAATTTTTTTAGTGTAGACGCCTTCCGAACCAAGCTCGCAAACGCAGCGCGAGCGCGCTTCGTGTCATGAGCTGCGAGCCACCGATTGTCGGTTTTTGCTGCGAACACAAAGGGGCTCGCAGTGCGCTTGTGGACGCCAAATGCCACGAACACTATATGGATCCCATCCGTTGCAGTTAGTTACAAGACGATTATGGACGTGTCGTCCACATTAAGACGAGGTTACAGTAACGGTTACGTTACATGCAACGGTTCGCTAATGTGTACAAGGCTTTTGAGGGCTCGATCTTAGGATGTTGCAAGGCCAGCAACTGCGGACTCGCCCTTCAATTGGGTCAAATGCCCGTTGAACTCTGGGCGACTCAAAATGGAAGTTTAACTGCTCGGAATCGTAGCACAAAACAAAGAGAGGGTATGAAGACGTCGACCGGCCATTTTATCATTTAGCATACTGATAAAAATCATCAAGACAAAGGAAAGGTGCACGCAAGTTGAAAATATGCACCAAAAATTCAAAATTAACCAGACCGCGCTCGATAAGGCAAAAGAGTATAAATTGGATATTTTAGCAATACAGGAAACCACCATAAAAGGAATAACAAGCATGAGATTAAATGAATATGGGAATAGGTTCTAATTGAGTCCTTTTTCCTTAATGCATCGAAGATCGTATTATTCCAGGTTTTTCTCGGTCGTCCTTGTTTTCTATTTTTTCCTGTTCCCATCTCCCAGACCACTTTCACCACTCATTCTCACTACATGTCCAAACCATCTCAGTTGTTGCGTCTCCATTTTGTCTATAGTCCAGGCAATGGGTAGTTTTACCATGCAAAAGGTTGTAACCAAATGAAATTTGGTGGGATCGTAAAATTTACTGTCCTGATTATAACCCTGAGTTTTCGATCTTGTGCGAAGACCGCTTGCGCCGCCATCTTGGATAGATAGCGACCAAAATCAGTTTTTTGTAAATATCTCCATTCCTATTGGTCCTACGAAAAAAGTAAAGTTATGAATTGAAGAGCATAAAATTGTACATAAAATATGTTCTATAAATTTTTTTCGTCAGACCAATAGTTTTTCAGATAGCGCGCCAAACGGAAGCGAGTAATGGTAATGTAGCGGTGGAGCAGATGTGTCCGTACAAAATATAATGCAGAAAACTGTGCAAATGCATTTGATAATAATAGATATTTATGTGGAAATTACTTTGCACGTATCACTTAGCTCACATTTAAGCAGACAGATGCAGAAAAAAACGCTCCAGCGCTACATTACCATTATTTTCTTGCGTTTGGGGCGCTGTATCTTGAAAATTATTGGTTTAACAGAAAAATGAATGGAACATATTTTATGTACAATTTTATGCTCTTCAATTCATAACTTTACTTTTTTTTCGTAGGACCAATAGGAACGGAGATATTTACAAAAAACTGATTTTGACCGCCATCTCTTCAAAATGGCGGCGCGAGCGGTCTTCGCACAAGGTCAAAAACTCAGGGTTATAATCAGAACAGTAAATTTTACGATCCTACCAAATTTCATTTGGTTACGACCTTTTGCGTGGTAGACCCCTTATTTTCGTCCCATTGCTTGGACTACTAGTACACTTTTCACGTTTAGTCTGTTTCTAATGATTTCCCTCCTGATCTTCTCCATTTGTGTCACGCCCTCAATCTTTCTCAACACTCTCATCTCGCAAGCTTCTATTTTTTTCTTCAAATTGTCCGTTAATACCCATAATTCACACCCGTATATGAGCATTGGCACTAGTACAGATTCCTAGATTCTTGTCTTTGTCTTCTTGGTTACTTCTTTCTTGCTAAAAAGCCGGTCATATAATATTCTGAATAAAATTGCTACCTTATTGATCCTGTGTGCTATTTTTCTATCTATCTTTCCGGATTGGTCCATTATCGCCCCTAGGTATTTTAGTTGCTGTTTTTCTTCAATTTTCTGGTCATGTATTTCGATTTTAGGATGTTCTGCGATCGTTATTATTTTTGTCTTTGTTAAGTTTATCTTTAAGTTGCATTTCTCTAAAACTTCCTTCCATCTATGAATTCATTGTTGCAGTTTGGTTTTGTTATTTGCGAATAATAAAAGGTCATCAGCGTACTTAAGTTTGTATATTCTGGTTGGTCTTAGTTTCTAGTACCTTTCTTCTATTATCCTTTCGAATATTTTATACGGCGCGCGTAGTAGGAATAGTCCACGATAACTGTTACAATTGTTGAACTATCCTTTTTTATGTACAGTGACTAACGCTACCATTCTCCAGTTGTTCGGAATAGTGTTTTCTTTCCAAGCTGTGAGTATTTGTTATATTATGCGATGTTGATTCTTTCCAAAGTTTACTTTACTGTAATGAGTGAAAGCTCGTAAATAATGGTAATAATGGTGAGGCACTAACACCCCATGAAGGAGCTTGGCCTGCAAGGCGGAAGGTTAGAGCTTCCGTATCTAAATAAATAAATAAATAAATAATTCTATATAAGAATTCGGTTCCTTCTTCTCCCATGTATTTTACAATTTCCGGTCTTACCCTATCTAATCCGGGAGCTTTTCCTATCTGTAGTTTTTTGAGAGCTTTTGCTACTTCCAACTTTTCAGTGTCCTCCCCTTTGTTCATTTTCTGCTTCTGGGTTTTATGTGTTAGCATCATGTATTACATTTGTGTCTTCTGTGTTTAGTAACCGAATAAAGCCTAGGCGTGTTAACTTAATTTTTGGAAATGATGCCGACATCATAGATGGCACTGATACCATCATTTCCAAAGATTAAGCATCGGCATTTCTTGGTATGAAATGTTACCCCTGGCGGCTTTGTTTACGTTACACATATGTGCCGCAAATGCTGTATTGGCAAACGGGTTAAAGTCAAAATTCAACGGGAATTTCAACTCCTTCAGAAATCCGAAAATATGCCCAGCATTTACAAAAATTTATTACGGAATTTGAATCATGATTTAAAATATTTAGATCAAAGAAAACCGTTCTTATGTTTAACATATTTTCTTCACCATTTAATATAGAAGTGGAAACGGTTCCGGATGAGTTACAAATGGAATTAATAGATTTACAAAACGACACGGATTTAAGAAATAAATTTCAAAATGTTGACATACATCATTTTTATCAAAATTATATGAATTTAGAAAACTTCCCACGATTAGGCGCACATGCAAAGCAAATAATGACAGTTTTTGGAAGCACCTATGTTTGCGAACAATTATTTTCCGCAATGAAAATAATTAAAAGCGATCACCGATCGAGAGTAAATGATGTACGGTTAGAAAGCTGAGTGCGAGTTGCTGTGTTTTCTATATCTGCAAATGTTTTTCCACATATATCTTTCACCATTTTTTTAATAGTATTTCTATTATATACCGGGTGCTGACTTGCGCGACGCACCATAGGAATTTGCATAGTAAATTCTTTATATTCAATTATTTGCTCCCCTAATTATTTTAGAGCTAAAGTGCAAATACATTTTTTTTTGAGAAAAAAATACTGCATCCATTCATACTGTTGCTAACAATTTTTCATTTTCCAGAACCGAAGGAATGCAAAAAATCAAACTAGCATTTTTACAAAAATCAGTGATGCCATGGAATTATTGAAACAAGCCAATGCCAACGCAAGTGCGTGCGGGGCGATCATCCAGTCACTGCCGTCAAAAGATTGAACATATTGTCGTTTTTCTCATTTTGGTGTAAGTTCTGAACCTCATTATTGCACCTGTAATTATTTAATAACCTGCCTGAAGTCTTAAACTTAAAATGAATCAGTCTATTAATGGTTGTACTGTTTGGAATTTGCCGATACGGATATTTTACAATAAACAAGGAGCTTACTTAACGAACGTCCACCATACTCGTAAAACCATTTTTGTTATGAACAAGGTCTAGGTACCTTAGAGACATTAAGCAGAACATAATTAATAATGAATTATTATAAACGTCAAACATCAATGACAAACAAACAAACAGCACATATTGTCGCGCCGCACGCATTTGCGTTGGCATTGGCTTGTTTCAATAATTCCATGGCATCACTGATTTTTGTGAAAACGCTAGTTTGTTTTTTGCATTCCTTTGGTTCCGGAAAATGAAAAATTGTTAGCAATAGTGTGAATGGATGCAGTATTTTTTTCTCTACAAAAAATGTATTTACACTTTAATTCTAAAATAATTAGGGGAGCAAATAATTGAACATAAAGAATTTACTATGCAAATTCCTATGGTGCGTCGCGCAAGTCAGCACCCGGTATATATTGACCATACATTCCGGGTCGGAATAAAAGTCGCTTCTGTTGCCGAAGCTCTATTAATTCATTTTGTTGTGGTGAATTGCTCCACGTATTCTATTTGTTTTTTTCCTCGGTTATATGTGTCGTTTAGCCTTATTTATGGTGTCGTTCCATTTCTTTCTGTTCTGGGTTTCCCTCCAGTCCTTAATTCCCAATTTTCTAATATCCTCGTGTAGTTGGTCTTCCCATCTAAGTTTCGGTCTTCCTCTTGGTCTTCCCCCTGGCGGTCTCCAACCCGTTGCCTTTTTTATTATTTCACCTGCTCCTCTTCTTTGGATGTGTTCAAATCATTTTAATCTTTGCGTTTTTATAAATTGCACAATGTCCTCCTCCTCCATCATCTCCCTTATCTCATGGTTCATCAATGGTCTAAATTCTCCTTGTTCTTTTTTTGGTCCTAGGATTGTTCTTAGTATTTTTCTTTCTATTATCCTTAGCTTCTCTTGATCTCTATTTGACAGGCACATCGTCTCTGCTGCATACGTTATCACAGGTCTTATTGCTGCCTTATATATTTTTAGTATTGTTTTTTTACTAAGTGTCCTATTTTTAAGTAATTTTTTATATTTCCAGTATGCCCGATTCCCAGTTCGAATGCGCTCTGTAATTTCTGCGCTTCTGTTGCTTTTGTCGTTGACGATGACTCCTAGATATTTAAAGTGTTCTACTTTCTTGAAGCAATGGTTTTCTATTTCTATTTGTTTTACGTTTGTTGGTTCCCTTCTTGTGCGTATCATATATTCTGTTTTTTTCCCATTTATTCTCAAACCTCTTTTGTTTGCCTCTTTTTCTAGTGTGGTTAGAGCTTTTTCCAATGTTTTCCTATCCCTGGCCATTAACGCAAGATTGTCTGCATATGCTATAATTTGTACTGAACTTTGTGCTATGCTTTTGTTTATCTCTGCTGCTTTGATGACTCCTTCTAATGCAATATTAAATAATGTTGTTGACAGGGAGTCCCCTTGTCTCACTCCTTTTTCTATATTGATTGGTCGTGTTGTTCCTTCATGAGTTACTATTTTTGCTTGGGAATTTCTCATTGTCATTTGTGTCAGTTTGATGAGTTTTGTCGGTATTTCCATTTTTTTCATTTCTTCTATTAATATTTCTCTAAGGATGCTGTCGAAGGCTTGTTGAAAGTCAATGAACAATATGTGTAGTTCTATATTAAATTGATAGCATTTTTCCATCGTTTGTGTTAGAACGTGTATAGCATCTATTGTTGATTTTCCTTTTCGGAATCCCTGTTGGTATTGTCCTAGTTTTCCTTCTACATAAATATTTAATCTATTTCTAAGAATCGATGTCAAGATCTTGTATGTTGTATTTAGTAGCATAATGCCTCTATAATTTCCACAACAGGCTGCGTCTCCCTTTTTGAATCTAGGTGTTAGTAATCCGCTTTTCCATTCTGTTGGCATTGACTCTTTCTTCCAGATTTTTACTATTAGGTTATGTATATTTTTATTTATTTTTTTTTTTTAAAGTAAGTTTATTAGCATAAATATAAAAAATTATAATTTTCTACATATGAAAAAATCTACTGCCACATAAGCAACAAAATGCTTGTGCGTGGCACGACCCTGCTAATAATAAAAATACAAAAAACAAAATAATGCAATAACAATAATAATGTAAAATTAAGAAAAAGAGCAGTCAGATTGCGGTAGAGAGACGATTTTTATTCAAACAAGTTAAAAGGATTAGGTTTTGCCTCACGTATCCATTTATTCGTTTTTTGGTAAATAAGTACAAGCTATTGATGGATTTTAATGTAGAAGGCATTTGATTAAAAATTATTACCCCTGTATATGTAATGTGGCGTTGTCTAATTTTTTTAACACACTTAGGAATGAAGGCATTACTTCTTGCTACAGTGCTTCTAGTTGAATAATTATGTTCACTGATAGTTAGTTCACTTGGATTTTTATACAAATAAACAGCTGTTCTTAAAGTATATAGTTGACGTACATTTAAAAAGTTACTAATGTTGTATAGCGACACTGTGAGTATAAATAATCTTTTTTGTAAATAATTTTCAGGACATAGTTTTGCAAAACTTCTAACGGTTTCAGCGTTACGTCATACACACCACCCCAACCAGTTATATATATGTGTTAGTAATACTTGGCCTCCATTTATTATCAATTCATTACTAATTTCATCGGGGCCCGATGCTTTATTTAACTTTAGTTGTTGTATTATGTTCATGAATTCTTTATATGTTGGTGTGTCCTCTTCTTCGTTTTTTTTCCTCTCTTGTTTCTGCGCCTTCTTCTTCTTCTATACCTGTTTGTTTTCTGTAGAGTTCTTTAAAGTGTATCTTCCATTCTATTTTCTCTATTTTTGCGGTTATTTGCCTAGTCTTATTTTGTTGTTTAACATATCCGAATAGTTTTCTGTTGTCTTTATGATGTTCTTGTAGTTCTTGCATCTGTTTGTCAATCCATAGCGTTTTTTTCTCTTTGCATAGTTTATTTGACTCTTTCTTTTTTTCTCTGTATTTTTGCCTATCCTTTTCATTTTCTGTTTGCAGCCATCTTTCCCTTGCTTTATTCTTTTCTGTGATTTTTTCTCTGCATTCTTCATCAAAGCAACTGTCTTTTGTTATTGCACAGTTACTTTCTCCTAGGGTGTTTTCCGTTGTGTGTATTATTGTGTCTTATATTTTGCCGTTCTTCTTCTATACTAATGTTTGTGTTTACTTTTAGGTTCTTTTCCATGGTTTCAATGTATTTATTTTTTATTTCCTCTTTATTCAGTTGTTGTGTGTTCCATCGCCTTCATAATTTTTCTGGTTTCAGATGTTTTATTATTTTCATCTTTAGTTTTGCGATTACCAGGACGTGATCTGTATCTCCATTTGCGCCTCTATACGACCTTACGTTCCTGATCAATCCACAGTTTTTTGAACCCTATTCTTTCTTTTCTCTCTTGGTTTTTCATTAGGTTAGCTTGATGTCTAATTATTGATTGAGTTTTTAGTTCGGATTTGGTTCTGTCGTTATCTATGAATACTTTTGTGTTTCTTAATTTGTTTTTTTGTGCCATAACTTGTTTTTTGTCTTATCTCTTTTCAAATTTTACTATTATAAATGGTGCGTTGTTATTGTGTTGTTATTACTTTTATCTCGTTTATTGTGGCTTCTACTTATAATTTGTCTTTTAAGAATTTTCCTACCTCGTTGGTGACGTTACTGCCCTTTGGTTTTAAGCCTTTTATGATTATGTTGAGTTCTTTTTCTTTTTTCTCTTGATTTTCTATCTTGTTTTCTATGACGTTTATTTTTTTCATCATGGTTTCTTTTGCTTTTTTTAGGTCTTCGATCTCTTCTTTGAGTGTAAGTTGTTCCCTCTTCAGTTCCGACATTTGTGTTTGTATTTTGTCCAGTTTACTTTCTATTCGGGTGCTCCTAGTTTCCATTCTTTCTAGTTTTGATAATATTGCTTCTAGCATTGTTTCCATATTTTTATCTTTATTTCCTTCAGGGCGGTCGAGTTCAAGTCTTTGCGTCCCCTGCACCGTTACTACCGAAAATCTACTCGTATTTCTATTAATGCCTGTTTTATTTCTGTAATTTTTTATACTAGGCTTATTTTGTTAATAAAGAGATAATTTATTTTGTTAATAAAGAGATAATTCAGTGTTTGTATTATCATAAGTTTCTTACATGCGGCCCGCACAGCATTTCTAAATTTGTAGCTGGCCCGTTGTAAAAAAGGTTGCTCATCCCTAGTATAAAGTATTCTCTAATCTTTCCATGATGGCATTTTCTCCGGTAATAACTGTTTCCTCTTTGTTTTTAATATTTCTTAACTGGTCTTTTTTCTTATATTTCTTAGGGTGTGGTATAACATCTTCGAATTTCCTTTGGAGTCTCTTTGCATTCTCTCCCCCGAAATCTTCCCAATCTTTCGCCTTTGCCCCTGTTTCATCTTTTTAACTTTGTCTTTTTGCGTACTATATTCTTGGTAGGTTTCTAAGCGTTTGTACCCAGGTACTTTCTGCATAGATGTTTCTTTTTCTTAACTTCCTGTTGTATTTCTTCGCTCCACCAAGCAGTTTGTTTTTTCTTGTTTGTGCTTTTATTCACGCTGCACACTTCAGCTGCTACACTGCTGATTATTATTTTAAATTCATTCCAAATTTTTTCAAGTTTTATGTTATTCATCTCTTCTTTACGCGTTCTTATCTCTTTCCTCGTATTATTTCTTTATCTTATCTTCTTGGATACTCTTTGATACTCTTAAATTTTAGTTTCTTACATTTTGTCAAGTCTTTTAACTCGTTTCCTGTTTTTCTAAATGTCATGCTGGCCAGCACCAAGTGTTGGTCGCTCCTTATTTCGGACCATCTTCTAGCTCTTATATCATTGATCTTTTTTAGTGTATCTTTTTCGATCAATATCAGGTCGATTATAGATTTTTCTTTGCGGCTGAGCATTACGCGGGTATATTTGTGAATTTCTTTGTGTTGGAAACAAGTATTTCCCACAGCCAAGTTATTTAATATGCAAAAATAACCTACACTTAAAGAGAACTATAAGAGCGAGGCGGTAAAGTAGGAATATACTACTCATATGTCAATAAAAATCTACTTATTAAACAGTTTGCACGTTGTGTACGGCTCTCACAAAATACAAACATTCTAGTCACTGTCACTAGACAAACATATTTCATCAGAATATTCCTTACTATTATAATAGGATTAATATATTCTCTAGCAAATCAGCCTTCTCTGGACTATCTTTGTAATATGGATTTCCAAACTTTATAAAATTCTCTTGATTCTCTAATCCCCATGATAGTCTGGAATGAAAATATTAATTCCGCCCCGGTTATAAAGCTGTTAGAAGTTTTGGCATGCCGAGTAATACACGTAGTAAAATAAATATGGGTAAGTCTAGTCTGCATATTAATAATTAATTTGAAGTAACATTACTTACTTTTCCTGTTACCATCTACCTACAGAACCATTTTGAATTATTCAAGTACACAAACTGCGATCAATTTGCTGATTTTTTGTCCTTCGTGTATTTTTCACATAATATAATTCCATTAGTCGTCGACAAGGATTCTTCTTCTGCCAACGAAAACCAACGTTCTTAATAGTTTTCTTAACTTCTTTGAAAAATTTCCTGTACTTCTGTTCTTTTTCTTCTTCTGTATCCATATACTCATCGGGTGTCGGACATTTGTTCCTTAACTATTTTCTATTCATTTTTTCCATTCTTTCCAATCTATTGCTAATCTTCCCATCTCTTCCTACATCTTTCCTCGTTGTCTGTCCAATTCTTCTATATTCTGTAGCCAGTTTTTCCTAGGTCTTCCTTTTCTTCTCTTCCCAATCCTGTCCGTTTCCATAATTTTCTTCACTAGTCTGTCTTGGTCCATCCGCAGTATGTGACCGTACCAGTTCAGTTGTTTCTTTTTAATCTTCTTTGTAACCGGTTCTTGTTCAATCATTTGTCTTATATGTTTGTTTCTCTCTCTATGCAGCTTGGTTTTTCCAGTTATTTTCCTAAAATACTTAATTTCTGCGGCAAGTATTTTCTTCTCGTGCTTCTCATGTCTGTGTGGACAGTATTATCGTATTATAAACCCGTAACTTCGTTAATGTCTATTTCTCGTTTTCTGAAGATAGTTTTATTTAATGCATAGTAGATCTTTCCGCTCTTGTTTGTTCTTTTGGCTATTTCTAGGTCCATCTTTCCATTTTCTGATATTACACTGCCTAGGTATTCGTATGTCGTTACTATCTCTACATTTTTTCCTTTAATTTCTATTCTTCTTTCTTCTTCTCGTGCTTTATTGTTGATTATCATCATTTTACATTTGTCCGTATTAACCTCCATTTCCAATTTTTCTATTTCTTCAGTCCATATTCTCGTTAGTTCTCTCATTTTTCTGTGGGTATCTGATATTAGGACTATATCGTCCGCGTACATGAGTCAATCGACTCTTATTGGCAGTCTGTTATATCCTACCACAGTCTGATGTGCTGTTTTCAGCCGGGTGTTTCTTGAATAATAGCGGACTGAGGCTGTCTCCTTGCTTTATTCCTAATTCCATTTTAAATCTTGTTGACTACTTTCCATTTATCTTGACTACTCCCTTTACGTCCTTGAAAATGCTTTTTATTAGTTTTACTTCCATATTAATTTCCTATGAATCGCATCAAAAGCCGCTTTTATGTAAAATATCCTGTACTTTTCAGCAGATGTAAAAGAGGATGGATTTCATGTTGTTCTGGAAATTATAATTATTGATAAATGTGAATGCTATTAACAGAAAACTATAGCATCAGCTTACTTTGTTGGGGGAACGATAGATCCTATACCATCACGTTCATTAACAACGTTACAAGTTCCAGTGACTGTTTACACAAAGCTTTTGGCATGCTGATGACACCAGTACTTGTCACAATAATAGTACTTCTCAAAATAACTGTCTTTCTAGCATTAATCAACGGATCAAAGATATATAAAATTATAAACACAAGACTCCACCAAAGTGAAGTTACATGGCTAATCATAGTTACGGTATTTAAAAAATGGAACATCGAAATATATTGTTAGTTGATTGATTGATTGATTGATTGATTGATTGAATTGTGAGATGATGACAGGGTTAGGAGCCTAGAACACTGCAGCCTTAGGCTTATTGTGTTACTCATCATATCACATTATTCAGTGAAAAGTTTTGCCGTCTTTATTAGGTTTAGTAACGTTTTCACTAGGTTTTCTCTAATTAGAGTTTCTCTTGTATTGGCTCCACCCAGGAGCGAATGTCTCCATCGGGCGAGGGCTTCACAGTCAAAAATAATATGAGAGGCTGTTTCGTCCTCTTCATTACATAGTCTGCATATGGGTTCCTCATTTAGGATGCCCATTGTATGCATGTGCTTGCGTAGGTTGCAGTGTCCAGTTATCAGTCCTGTCACTTGCCTGATTTGGTGTCTGCTTAGTCGCAGTACATCATCTGTTAGTTTTTTAGATGGTGTTTTTAGCATGGTCTTGCTGTGTCTTAATCCATCCACATGGTTCCAGTGGTTATGGTGCGATCTTTTTATCCACCCAGCCAACCAGCCACGAGCAGAGGTTTTAGAAATTCCAAATACTGGTTCAGGACCATTAAATGCTATTTCTGTTCCCTCTTTTGCGAGGGCATCAGCTTTTTCATTGCCTTTTATCCCCTTATGGCCCGGAACCCACATGAGGGTTACTTTGTTGTGGTTTGCCAGGGTTATTAGATTTTGAAGGCAGTCCCAGACTAGTTTCGAGTTAATCCGGTAGCTAGCTAGGGCCTTTATGGCAGCCTGGCTATCAGTTAGGACAAGGATATCTTTGCCTTGATAGTTCCTCTTTATGTTTTCCTGTAGACAAATGTCTATGGCATGAGTTTCAGCTTGGAATACTGTTGCGTGCTTCCCCAAAGATGCACAGGCTTCAAAATGGGGAGATTCCCCATATATCCCAACTCCAGTACCGCTATCAGTTTTGGATCCGTCTGTATACCAGACTGGTTTTCCTTCCTGACCACGTCTTTGTGCCAGCCCTTCGTTCCATTCTAGCTGAATGTGAAAGGGTTTGTTAAGGTTATGCCTGATAGGCATTGTGTCACTACTCATTTCTAGTAATGGATTAGTGATATTGCTGGTTATTCTGGTATGACCAGAAACAAAACTGGTTTGCCAGTTGCCATTATAGTTCAGTCTATACGCCGCCATCCTTGCCTCTGCCTTGATTATGATATCTAGGGGAGGAAGGCTTAGCAGGGTTTCCATAGCTGCAGTTGGAGTGCTTCTCATCACCCCTGTTATACATAGGCAAGCCAGCCTTTGGAGTTTGGAAAGCTCCAGTTTGGCTTGCTTTTGTTCTACTTTTGGCCACCAGGTCAGCGATCCGTAGGATACCATAGGTCTCACCACAGCAGTGTACAGCCAGTGTACCATGCTTGGCTTAATTCCCCAGGTTTTGCCCACTGCACGCTTTGTTGCCATAATAGTTCTTTTGCCTTTATGTGCAATTTTTTGAATGTGTGAGCTCCAGGTTAACTTGGCATCCAGGATTATGCCCAGATATTTAGCTTGTTGGCTCACTTGCAATTGTTCATTGAAGAGGTTTGGCAGTTTTAGCCTGTCCAATTTCCTTCTTCTAGTAAATGGAACCAGTACCGTTTTCTGCGGATTTACCCTTAGGCTCTCTTTGGTGCACCACCTCTCCACAATTCTTAGAGCTTTTTGCATAATCTCTGAGACTGTGTTATCAAATTTCCCCGAGATGAGTATCGCCAGATCATCGGCATACCCCTGGGTATAGTAACCTTCCCTATTTAGTTCGACTAAGAGCTCATCCACTACCAGGTTCCACAACAGGGGTGACAAAACTCCCCCCTGTGGGCATCCTTTGGCAGCTTCCACCTCCATTGTCTCACCAGAAAGGGTTGATTGTTTTTTCCTGTCATGGAGCATGTTACTGATCCACCTGCAGATGGTGTCTTCTACCCCACGGTTTCTTACTGCAGCTATCATTGACACAAAGGAGGTATGGTCAAAGGCTCCCTCAATGTCAATAAAAACTGTCAGTGCAATTTCTTGGTAGTTAATTGCCTCCTCAATTCTCCGTACTAGTTGGTGGAGAGCAGTTTCGCATGATTTCCCCGATTGATATGCATGTTGATGGGGATGAAATAGGCTTCCTGAGGGAAAGCTCTCTCTGATATGTCTTTCAATCAGTTTCTCTATCAAGTTTAACATAAAGGAAGATAGATTGATAGGTCTATATGACTTCGCCTGAGAAGAGTCTCTTCCAGGTTTGGGTATGAAGACAATTCTAGATTGTTTCCAGACAGACGGGATGTATCCCGTTGCCAGGCTTGCTCTTCGTAGTCTACAAAGCTTTGGTGTGAGGATCTCTTTCCCTTGTTGTAGAAGCACAGGTATTATGCCATCAGGACCAGAAGCTTTGTATGGGTTTAACGAATCTATGGCCCATTCAATACTTTTGTGGGTAACGATTTTGTTTGAAATTTGCCAGTCCGTTTTTTCAGCCCTTATAATCGGGTTAATGAGGTTTGGCTGATGCTCGTCTGCAGGATAAACCGCATGTGAGTCTGGAAAGTGTGCTTGAAGAAGAAGCTCCAAGGTTTCTTTACTTGTTTCCGTGAATTTCCCATTTGGCTTTAGGATTGTGCCAACGGGTTCCACAGGATCTTTAGCCAGAATCCTCTGGAGTCGTGCTGCTTCAGAAGTGTTTTCAACTTCTTGACAGAAGTTCCTCCAGGAGTCTCTTTTGGCTTTGCGTATTTGTTTATTATACTCGGTCAGGGATTGATAATAGTTATCCCATTCACCGGTTCTTTTCGCCTTGTTGAAGAGTTTGCGTGTGTTTTTTCTTTGTAGTGCTAGATCCGAGTTCCACCAACTAACATCTTTGTTGGTGGCTCGTCGTGTGACTCGGCAGTTGTTGTGATATGAGTTTAAAATAGCCTCCTGAAGTTCAACAGAGGTTAGCTCGATATCAGTACCTACTGTTTTTAATCTCATTTTTGAAATTAATTAGATTGACTTGGAGATCCTGCTTGTAATTCTCCCAGTCCGTATTTCTCGGATTACGATACTCCGAAACTGGCTTATCAATATTACTGATTTCCATTCGAATGTATCTATGGTCCGAAAGTGACGGTTCCTCGGACACATGGTAACGAGTTATCTGAGAGCTAATACGAGAGGTAGCCAAAGTGATATCAATTATCTCTTCGCGAGTTCGTGTTTTAAAAGTTGGTTTGTTCCCCCGATTCAGTATATCCAGATCTTTGGATACAATAAAGTCAAAGAGATACTCACCCCTTCTGTTGACGTTGCTGCTACTCCATGCAACATGGTGAGCATTGGCGTCAATTCCAGCTATGAGCTGCAGGTTTGATAGCCTGCAGTACTCAACAACCTGTTGTAGTTCCTCAGTTGGAGGTGGATTAGGAGAGTCAAATGGAAAGTATGCTGAAACGATTATTATCTCCTTCAGTTTTCCTTCCATTTGTGTTGTTAGTTTAATAGCTACTTGATCCCTGCAACAAAAGTTCATCAGTTTTAGAGCATGAAGTTCTTCCCTGACAAAAATGCAGGATCTCACGTTATCAAGGTTTCTATTATATATTAGCTTACCTTTAACAGTTCCAAGGCCTGATACTTTTCCCCTGAAGAGCCAGGGTTCTTGAATCAAGGCTATGTCTATGTTCTTGGAGACCAAGTATTTACAGAGGGCAGCTGTTGCCGCCTTGCTATGCTGGAGGTTTACTTGTACTGCCTCCAGCGTCATCTTGCTTGTCAGTCTTCTTTGACACCCTGAAAGTTATCTGAGATAGACCTAAGTAGGCTTTAAATCCCACTTTGCTCAGTTCCTTCAGGGAGTTTTCATCGATCGCAAGGACTAGGGTAGTGCCCTGAGTTTCGGAACGACTGGAGATCACTCTCCATTCCTCAGTGGCCAGATTTTGATTCTGCGTTTTCAGCAGGGGAAGGATCTTGGTGGCTTCTTTGGCCTCCAGTAGGTCAGTGGGGATCCATACCACCACTCTGGAGGTTTTAACCACATCCTTTGCTGTTCCAACACGAAGGTTTGCCCCTTCCCATGGTTGAAGTTGTGGCGTCTTTTCCAGCAACCATTGCTTCGAGGTATCGTTTGCACAGGACACGTACTATAGCACACCAGCATGGGCGTAGCTATTTGTGAACTGTGGTCCAGTTCCAGGCGCACACTTGAAGATGTCTTTAGTGAGAGCCTGTTGAATCTGCTTAGCCTGTTCTGGGGTTAGTTTGCCCTCAGGGTAGGTTTGCAGAGTAATTGCCATCTTAGTGGCTGAAAGGGATTGACTGTAGGACTGTCCCTGTACAGAAGTACTGGGTTTGTCCTTTGAGTCGTCACCCTTAATCTTTTTTATTTCTCTTTGAACAGAGGGGGCGGGAGTGCTGCTCTCCGTTCGGGTTCTCTTCTTGGGGTCTTGAACTGGGTCTTTAGTAGTCCCCAGTTCTTTGCTCTGACGGTTTGCCCTAGGTTTTCTAGGCCTAATGGGCTCCCCTCTAGCTTTTGCCGCTTCTATTGCAAGTCTACGGCGTTGTGACCCTGAAAGTCTTTTCTCATGCTTACCTGAAGTTGGATTGGCTTCAGGTTGGGCGTGAGATTGGGTTTTTTCCTCGGGTTGTATACTGCCCGGAGGATTCGCCCCAATAATGTCCGCCACCGAGGAGGGAGAGATTTGACCTAGGTCTGCCTCAGTTTCCATCGGGGAGGGTGTAGACCTAAAAAGGAGTTCTAGGCCTGGATTTGAGTTTGAGTTTTCTGTATCTTCCATGTTGTTCCCACGAGTAGCTACAGACTAAAAATAAGTGGCTTTATACAATGGGGTGCGCCCGGTGCCCCAAGGGAGATCCAGAAGGGACTGATCATCTAGACAGCCACGCATCCCTTGGCCTGGTCTCACCACCATAGGATTTAGGTTTTATTATTGAGGTTTACTCCTCTTGGTCCGGGCGGTGAAGTCAAGACCCCCAGCACAGATATCTCCCGTAATACATGACTACAGCAGAGATATCCATGTATGGTGTAACGACAATGACGTGACCAGAGGTTCGTCTTTGCCGGCATCGTTATCCCAAGTGCAGACCCTTGGACACGACACGACAGCTGGGTTTGGGGGATGTTTATCGACTTCCCAGTCTAGATCCGCGAGGTTCAGTCTCAACGGGGCCACCACGAGAAGGATGCAATCGCTAGGATCGCATATCACTGATCGTTGCCAGTGATACCCTGCGGTCTTCCTTGTTGTCAGGCGGAAGGTGCAAGACCTGAACAACTTGGCTGCACTGCCTCGGCATGAATCTTCACAGCGTTTATAGCCGTTCAGTTCAGCTGGCAGTGCTCGACCCCCATATTGTTAGTGATCACCAATCTAATTTGAAACAATATTACAAGAAATTAGAATTTTTTCTAGACTAATACATAACACTTTAAAATAATAATTTTTTTTTTAGAACTTAACATCCCATTCAGATTAATGTGTTTCTTTTATATATTATATAATGTCCGCGATGCTCCTTGAATTTATGCAAGCCTTCAATTTGTGTAGTTCTGTGGATTATTTCTTGCACTCGTTCGGGACACACTTCAGAACATAAATTGTATAATCTTAGAACCAGGTTGTTTTACTGAAGAGGATGAAAGATTTTGAGATAAGATATGAATCGAGTAGCCAGGGCTAACTACCCCTTAAGACATTTGTAGCTTATGTCTATTCACAAATGAATACACTTCAGAGTTTAAAAGTGTATTGAATAATTAAATATAATACAAGGCTTTATATACAGTTAAATTGTGTCGTGTTTGGTGCTTGATCTGATAACATACTGTTGTTATAGGCGCAAAACACAATGTTTGCATAAAATACCCTGCTGGTAAACAATGTGTGTGAAATATGACTTTATAATACAATATTATAATACTACTGTCTGCATAAAGACTCGTTATAATATTGCAACATGACCCAGTAAGCCAACACCAAAGCTGATTCTTGCGTACAAACAGTTTAAGTGGTACATGTTATGAACTAGTTTTATATTCTAATTTTGTGTTTGCATAATTTCACTTAATTGTTTATCTTATGGGCAACACAAGTTTGAACATATTATTTAAAAAGAATGTTAATTTTCATTTTCTCAAGTTGTTTTGAAAATTTATGTTTGTGTCATACAACGGAATTTAGAGTGATTCTTCTTTAACGTAGCAACTTGTCTGCATTTCATAGAGGCAACAACTGTTGAGATTTCATCTTCATTGCACATTAACGATACTCGTATCAGATAATTTTCCAATTTAGCTTTGCAAATTGTTGATTATGCAAATTGGTGGTGCCTGTAGTTAGTTATATACAGTTCAGTGTTAACCCACTTCTTACTGTCGCTTTGGGTATTTATAATTCGCTATCTGACTTGCTTTAAAGAGTGTTACAATGGTCATTGGTTTAGTTCGGTACTATTAATTGTTCAACGTTCAACGGCTAACAAAGTAAAAATGAAACTGTACTGGAAGCGAAACTGAATCATGAGTTATAATATAGCCAAAATGGAGTAACGTAAGTTCACAAATAACTTGAGCAGAACCATGTAAACAAATACGTGTTCTACCCGCAAAAAGACAGACGCAACAAGTGCATAGCCGAGCACGACCTATCCACGGCCCTCGTTGATCGTTAGCGAAAGTCAGCATTGCCACTTCCCTCTGTTCCGCATGCCGTCAAACAAACTGTATATGTTTTATTTGTTTTAGGAATTCAATGCAGTTGAAATTATTACAAGCGAAACCATCGAATTCAGCGCAGGTGTAACAAAACGTGCCAATGACCACATAGTAGGCGCCACCAATATTTATTTTCGCTGTTTAAAAGAAGTCAACGGTATTCATGTTGGGGAAGTAACCATTGTTAAACCAGATGGTTTGTATAATTTGACTGATACGATGGTAGAAGAAGAACTTCTACTTCGAAATGAGGATCTGTTCAGTATAGGTACGTAATTCCAATATTTCCTCGTTTTATATTTTCAGCAAATTATTATTATTATTATTATTATTAAATTGCTTCAAGCAAAACTTTATAGTTGAGTTTTAGAGCAGCTAAAATTGCCATACATTTCCAGCATTTGAAAGAAACTCAAAAACGAATCATCATCAGTATCTGCACGATTTGCAACTGCCTGGCCCGTGTTCCAGCACAATTTTAAGGAAGGAACTTGATTCAATTCAAGATGTAGTGTCTTTGAAGGGAGTAGGCAGGGGAATACGCCCGGCCCCCAAAGAGGTAAAATTTTCTGTCGCTTTTTTACATTTATAAAATACAGATTGTACGTAAATACACAAATAGTAATGGTCCAAGAATAGAACCTTGTGCCATGCCATAAATACATGATCATTCAATTTCGAGGCTCATCATTGCAATTTCAAAAACCTTAAGAAATACAAAGGTTTAGCCCTGGTTTAACCATATTCGTATTTATCATATGGCTTTCAAAGCCTCGACAGTTGAATAATCAACAAATTAAAAACAGTATTGTTAATAATTTTAATAGTTTCCACCAAATAGAATAGAACTTAACCTTTTTACTTTTAGAAATTGAATCCTGGTGGAAACAGCAACCCTAAAATAAAAAACACTTTCTTGGAGAAATGGGTAGAGGAATCGAAAAATACCGTGACTGATGACAATTTAAGTTATGAATCAGACAGTGATTCCAAAAACGATAGTCTAATAGCAAAGAAAGCCTTACAACAACTTTCCAAGCTGCACTCTTCATCGGACACAGTCAAGACCAATTCCTCAATATCTGACCTGACGTTGCAGCAAAGCGAGTCCTCGCACAGCGGTCTTGAGAAATCAGCTGTTTTGAAGCAATTAATAAGGAAGAGCTTTCGAAACGACAGTTCAACAGAACCGTATAATGATAAAACAACAGACGTTTCAGACTCATTCAGTTTCACAAAGGCGTCGAGTTCAAAAATCAAGTCAAACAACACTACTGGTTCGGCCAGCTCGTGTAGTGTGGAAATAGAGTACAGTGGCAGGTTCGACAGGTCCAATGATTGCGGCACTGATGCGGGCCAAAGTGCTAATCAAAGTGGACCGAAACAAGGCCCAGATGACAGCTGTACGTTTTCCCCGAAAATAAATTCATCTCCAATACTGGAGGGTGGCGTACTTAAAAGTGACGTGCTGAAAAATATATTCAAGGGCCGAGGCAGACGTACCAGCAATGAAATTGCGGAAGATTTCAATAGATCGGTTGCAATGGATTCCAGTTCTGATTCTGATAAACCCAACAAGTTGATTAGTAAGTATGAAATATGGTTTTTTGCTTTATTTAGGCTCTTCCTCTATAGGTAGACTCAATAGGTAGCTAACATAAGCCTGGCATATTACATTGTTGAACATTACGTACTTTTCCATATTTACAATAACTGCAAGAATTGCACTGAACTTTAGATCTGTGTTAAAAAAACATGTGGCAACATAATTGCTTAGTGCACTTCCCGCGAGGTATGAATGATCCTCGACACCGAAAGTTAAATGAGGCTATAGATAATGAATGATTACGAAATAAATTATCAAATGTTTTAACCTTGATTTCTATGTCCAGTACACTACGCAGCTCTAAATTTGAATAACGACCCCATATCTTTCTTAAACAACTTTGAACCTTATCTTCATTCTGAAGCACGTATTATGAACTTAAAATTTTGAAAAACAAATCTGGAAAATGCAATACTTTTGACATTTAAAAAATAACCTTGAGAAATTTTGAATGACCTTTAGAGTTGTAAACTGCCCTCGACAGTTTCAAAGCTAGGATTTATTTATTTCGCACTCAGCCTACAGCCGTTAGGCCAATTATAGGCGTCGCTGTGCATTTATGAGGACTTCCAACCCCACTAACGACTATCATAATGTTATTATGACATCCAGGACCAACTATTTCTGTGGCAGCCGTACCACGAGGCGCCGAGAGAAGCAGCCATGAAACTCCCATCCAAGTTCTGACCAGATAGAGCGTTGCTTAACTCTACTGATCGAACGTGGACGCTTGTTCAAGCTACACCACCCGGGACATTATTATTCGCAATAACTCTTCACTTTTATTTAATCAGAATACACATTAATAACAAAAGATAATTCTGAGATGCGCTGGATGCGACTATACTTGTTGAGTTCTGCCCTCCGATTCCACCCCTTCCCGCTTTCCTCATGGTTACTATAGGTGAGAATCCCAAAATGACTGTCGGATACAGTCTAAATTGTTGACCTTGTGAATTTCAAAACATGACCTTGAATATTTTTTGAAACCATGAGAATTTCAAAGCGTGAGAATCTCAAAGCGTGAGAATCTCAAAATGACCTTGAGAATTTCAGTTACACTTTAAGAATTTTAAGATACCTCAGCAATGTCAAATGCTCTTGGCAATTTAAAAACAACCTTGAGAATACTAAAACAACCTTCAAAATTTTCACACTTTGAGAATTTAAAAGCTTAAGTGAGAATTTCAAAACCGCCTTTTAAATTTCAGACACATTTAGAGAATTTAAAGAATCCTTTTGGGAATTTCAAGACAAACTTGAACATTTTGAAGACGACTTTGATAAATACAATTTTATTCTTGAGATTTCAACGACCCAGAATTTAATGCAGCCTTGAAAAATTATAATATCAGAATTTAGAATGTGATCTTGGAATATAGAAACGACATTGAAAGTTTCATAATGACATTTGAGAATCCCAAAACAACTTTCAGCATTTCAGATACATTTCAAGATTTAAATAAATTTTGAGAATTTCAAATGCTCTTGGCAATTCAAAAACAATCGAGCGAATCTTGAAACAACCTTCAGAATTTTAAAACGCCCTTGAGAATTTCATAACTTAGGTGAGAATCCCAGAACGACTTTTTGCATTTCATTCATATTGAGAAAATTTAAAGAATCCTTTTGGGAATTTTAAGGCAAACTCGATTTTGAAAATTACTTTGGGAAATAAAAATGTATTCTTGAGATTATTTTGAGGACTCAGAACTGAAAGCAGCCTTGAAAATTTGTAACATCAGAATTTAGAATGTGATCTTGGAATATAGAAACGACATTGAGAGTTTCATAATGACATTTGAGAATTCTAAACAGAATTGGAAAGCGATTTCACAATGTAAAACTGTTTTGAGAATTTCAAAGCTTCGATAAGAATCCCAAAACGACCTTGGGCATTTCAGATACATTTCAAAAATGTAAAGAAACAATTTTAAATGATCTTGGTAATTAAAAAACAACCTCAAAAATCTTAAAACGACGTTTAGAATTTCAGAAAGCGTTCGATAATTTCAGAGCTTAAGTGAGAACCCAAAACGACCTTTATAATTTCAAACATATTTTGAGAATTTCAAGAGTCCATTTGGGAATTTCATTTTGAAAACGACCTTGGGAAATACAAAGTTATACTTGAGATGTTGAGAAGAACTTAGAAGTTGCAGCAACCTTGAGAATTTATATCAGAATTTTAAGCAGCCTTTAGCAGAATTCAGAATGTGATTTTGGGAATATAGAGACAACGTACAAAGTTTCATAATGACATTTGAGAGTTCTAAACGACCTTGAGAACGGGATAACAATTTCATAATTTAAAATGGTCTTGAGAATTTCAGACATAATTTGAGAATTTATGGAGACCTTTTGGGAATTTCAAGGCAAACTTATATATTTTGAAAACCACTTGGGAATTACAAAGCTATTCTTGAGATTTAGAGAAGGCATTCAGAAGCTAAAGCAGCCGTGAGAACTTATTACATCAGAATTTAAAACAGCTTTGAGAATATATAACATCAGAATTTAGAATGTGGTTTTGGAAATATAGAAACAATGTTGAAAGTTTCATGGCGACATTTGAAAGTTTGAAACAATCTTGAGAGTTGGAAAACTATTTCACATTTAAAATGGTTTAATAACTTCAAATCTTAGGTGAGAATCCC
Organism: Agriotes lineatus; assembly: GCA_940337035.1. Taxonomy (NCBI): domain Eukaryota; kingdom Metazoa; phylum Arthropoda; class Insecta; order Coleoptera; family Elateridae; genus Agriotes; species Agriotes lineatus. The sequence continues at coordinate 101,678,329 of OW679201.1, forward strand.
AGAACGACCTTTTGAATTTCGTTCATATTGAGAAAATTTAAAGAATCCATTTGGGAATTTTAATGCAAACTCGAACATTTTGAAAATGACTTTGGGAAATAAAAATGTATTCTTGAGATTATTTTGAGGACTCAGAAGTTAAAGCAGCCTTGAGAATTTGTAACATCAGAATTTAGAATGTGATCTTGGAATATAGAAACGACATTGCAAGTTTCATAATCACATTTGAGAGTTATATTTAACCTTGAAAATTGGAAAACGACTTCACATTTTAAAACTTGGGTGAAAGTCCCAAAATGATTTTGGGCATTTCAGATACATTTCAAAAATGTAAAGAAACAATTTCAAATGCTCTTGGTAATTCAAAAACAACCTCAAAAAACTTAAAACGATGTTTAGAATTTCAGAACGCGCTTGATAATTTCAGAGCCTAAGTGAGAACCCAAAACATCCGAATTTAGAATGCAATCTTGAAAGTTTAATGACATTTAAGAATTCTAAACAACCTTGAGGATTGAAAAACGATTTTACAGTTTAAAACGACCTTGAGAATCCCAAAACGACTCTGAGCATATGAGATACATTTCAAAAATTTAAAAAAACCCTTGACAACTCAAAAAGAACCCTTGACAACTCAAAAAGAACATTGGGAAACTTAAAACGATCTTTAGAATTTCAGACATATGTTGAGAATGTTAAAGAGCCACCAAAGGTGTTGATATGATGGCTGGAGAATGTAAGATCCAACCAACATTTGGGGCGAAGTTCGAACTCACTACCTACAGACTGGAAATGCAGATACTGTTACAGCCTAAAATCGACTTTATGACAACCAAACATGACACCACATTGGGATGCCAGTTGTTTACAGCATAAACAGCTCTTTAAAACAAAAATGCCAGTTTGTTACCATCTAAAAACTACATACGCCAAATTGGGGAATTCCGGGATCGATTGCCCCAACCCCATTACGATGGACTGTAACAAGGGGTGTTAGCTTAAAGCGCTCAGTGAGAAGGGCTGGTTCACGGTAAACGAAATACAGATGTAAATGTTTAGCGCCACCACTTTCTGTCTAAATCGGGAAAACAACACAGGGAAGCTCATTCTGAAAGTGGAAGAGGATGGCTCACCTTTCTACTTCTAACTTGGCAATGCTTGAGCGGCGAACAGCTGGGTTGAACCCAACTTGAGTTGCATTCGCTTACAGCCATCTGAATTCCTGTACATCGGAAAAATACACATGCAAACATTAATGAAAAACGCAAATAATTAACAATGAACTCTATTAACGGAGAAAATATGTAGGTGACAATGAACATTAAATAATTACTCATTACAGTTAAAAATACTCGTAAAAGGTTAGTGAGGTTAATTGCGCAACGTTTAAACTAAACACAGGTGGTAAAATTGACCACAAACTAGACAACTATTTCAAAAACAATTTTAAATTTTTACCAAGAAACTACATTACAACAATCAAAATTGACAACAAAGACTCAAAATTCCCTTCAAGGTTGTAATTTCTGTTCAATATCTTAACATTTAAATAAACAATGGCTCTGCGTGTTAAGGCGGCACTTCGAAATCACTTCACTGTAAATTTATTGGCGTTACAAATACTATCGACTAAACAAAATACCTGTTGGAGGGATTCATTGGTTCTGATGACGTTCATCTCAAGCTGCAGGTTGCGTCTCAGCTATTGCCTCAAAAAGAGGCGACGGGTATGAATGAAGCACGTGCTACAGGCAGAATTACGGTACGAAATTCGTAATTTCATTCCAATGATGGTTTAGCACACAGACGAGGTTTTCACTTAAGATCCGTTTTAAGCGTGTTTGGAGATGCCTTGCTCCACAGTACTACTACACTAGCGCACCACTTTAAACAGGCTTAACGATAACAACAGTGTAGCTTCACTATTTTCAACTTACGCGGTGCTTGACCGACAGAGTCGGCGCTGCGAAAACAACCACTCTTAGCGCCGGTCGTTGAATGGTACTCCGGGATACGATACCAAAACTAAATAAAAATGGGCAGGCGCTACCTAAAGTTTGCAATCTCTCGAACTTATAGGAGAATACGAAATGTGTTGTTATGAGGAAATCTTAAATAGGCAAGATTCCGCTTTCGAAGAGGATATACCTGTACGCAACGCATCGCCTCGCTGGCGTCGAGAAACAATTAAAAACGCGATAAGACAGATTGCGTCATCCAGACGGGAGCAAAGCTTAATTTTAGATTTTGACGTACGTCAATAAGCTGAGAGACGCTGATCTTTAAAAGGAACGGAATAAAGTTTTTAAACCTTGCTGAACCATTAATTTAGGCTTAAATGAAGCGTGGAAAGAACTAAAAATGGGATAAAATGGTGAAAACAGCAAATTTTCCTCACAATACTTTACCAGTCTGCCACCTATCCGCTCTCAAATTCTAAATAACCTTGATAATTCAAAATAACCATCAAAATTTTCCAAAATTAGGAAAATTGAAAACGTTCTTACAGCTTTGAAAACTCTAGCATTTTTTAAACAGCCTTGTGAATTTTAAAAAAATCTTGAGAATTCTAAAACGACCTTGAAGATTTAAAGAGACTTTGCCTGGAGTAGAAATGTATTGTATCGCAGCGTTACTATAAAACATTCCTCTTTAATAACAGTACTTATTTTGCCTTAACATTCTTCAACATTTTTATACAGGGTGTTTCATTAATAATTGGAAATATTTTAACTGTAGAATCCTGGGCTCAAAATATTAATATTTAACCCAAATCACTTAGATAAAATGTGGCTCGTTACTGAGATATAGGGTGTTCCATTTAAAAATTTAAAAATGATTTTTCCCCATTACTTTAAAACTATTTGACGTATCCGTATCATATTTGGCAGGAAGTTTAGACACTGTAAACCATGCTAAATTGTGTTAAATAAACGTTTCTGACTACTACCAGAGGCGTACCACAGGGGCAAGTGAGTGGTTGACCCTTCCCAAATTCTACGCCACTGGCGGAATTGCCATTTTAGCACAATTTTTCGACTCTCCAATACTTTCTATGTAAATAACATACTCTTTCTTCGTCACGATAACGTCATTATTTTTCGAGATATTTAAATTTAAACAAAGCGGAACAGTTATTTTGATTTTAATGTGTATTAATTATGTTGGTGTTTTATGTCATAAGATTGCATTTATTACGCAAATGAAACTTTAATCCGTATTAACAAAAAAATATAATGTTATTTATTGAAATTTATTGAAACGAATACATGGATACATTTTTTTTATGTTGAATGCATCTATGTATTAGTTTCAAGAAATTTCAATAAATAACATTATGTTTTTTTGTTAATACGGATTAAAGTTTCGTTTGCGTAATAAATGCAATCTTATGACAAAAAACACCGACATAATTAATACACATTAAAATCAAAATAACTGTTCAGCTTTATGTTTAACTTTAAATATCTCGAAAAATAATGACGTTATCGTGACGAAGGAAGAGTATGTTATTTACATAGAAAGTATTGGAGAATCGAAAAATTGTGTTAAAATGGCAATTCCGCCAGTGGCGTAGAATTTGGGAAGGGTCAACCACCCACTTGCCCCTGTGGTACGCCTCTGGTAGTAGCCATAAACGTTTATTTAACATAGTTTAGCATGGTTTACAGTGTCTAAACTTCCTGCCAAATATGATACGGATACGTCAAACAGTTTTAAAGTAATGGGGAAAAATTATTTTTAAATTTTTAAATAAAACACCCTATATCTCAGTAACAAGCCACATTTTATCTAAGTGATTTGGGTTAAATATTAATATTTTAAGCCCAGAATTCTACAGTTAAAATATTTCCAATTATTAATGAAACACCCTGTATATAGCAATAAATTTTGGAACTTTCAAATTTTGTGTGTAGTAAATTAACAAAAGACTATGTTGCTACTGAAGGAACTAAAATAGATTAAGGGGATTGGACCCAGTGATTAGTTTTTGTTCGCGGCAACGTGGGCCGATCATACGTAGCACAATTTTATGTCTCACTCTCTGCAGTGGAATAAAGCAGGGTGTGAATATTAGAGTTACTCAGTGCGCTTACTGCTATGACATCGCTCTTGTATACTGACAGAATAAGTGGTCTACACGCGTAACCTACACGCCCATACTCAAGGAATTTTAAAATCAACAAGATTAACACCCATGATTGTTGCAATAATGAATGCAAATAGTTAATGTCAATTATTCGACGTCCCACAATTTTATTTGTCTCCTCACTAGTAAAACTTCAGAGTTTCACTTCTAGAATTTTATAATTTATATGGAACGGAGTTTATACTGGTCTGGTAGCAACAATATACCGACTTAGCAATTGGGGTCTGGTAGGTACGTCTTTATGGCCTAGGCCGGTAGCACTAGTGTTCTATGTTTGGCAGTAATGAAGTATATTGTTGCTGTCGCTGTCAATTGATTTCAAATTCGAGATTAGCAGGTTAGTACAATAATCTTCAGTACTACCAAACGTACAACACGAGTCACAGCATTTTTAAAGCAAATAGTTTGGGATAATTCTTTAATAAAATCAAAATGGTTCTTGTTTTTGTTCAGTACTATACAAAAAAAATTTATATGACACATGGGGCTGGTATTTGCGTTTATGGCACAAGTGCTTCGCTACTGGCCTAATGTTGCAAATAGCTATAGTGTCATTGTTTTATACATTTTAATTTCCAGTAAACTCAGCTTGGTCCTTGCAGAATTGCTAAATATTTCTTTTGTTTTAATATGATTTCATCCAAATGAACTTGCATTTGATCACTAATAATTCTATTTCTGAGCACATTAAAAAAACAGTCATTCCGTAGGTATGCTGCAGAAGTCTTTCGCAACAAGCCCAAGCACACCCAAAGACCAGATGGACCACGATTCGACTAAAGGCAGTTCAAACTCCTCCAATATAAAGCCTGACATTGACTTCAAAATGCAGCATGCCTCAAAGGTGCTGAAGTGGGACGATTTCCACGATGAAAAAGATACTAAAATCAACCAGAATAAGAAACACTTAAACATTATACCATCCGGAATGACAGTTAAAAATCTTCCCAATGGAAAGAAGGGGCAGAAACAAGTACTATCAAAGGACAATAGTGGCAAGGCATCCAGAACATCTTCGGAAAATGGGGAAAAGCCAAAGAGCACTGCTTCTCCGAGTGTCGTTTCAGCTAGTGGCTCTAATGTGGCTAGAAGTGAAGCGGGCAATTCGGAGAATCCGAATCGCATTTGTGTTGTGGGATGCACATGCTTGCAGTGTAGAGAGTGGACTTCCAATACTCTATTTGAGAAGCAGGGCGATTTTGCCGATGAAGTGGTAGCAAAGAAGCGCAAGTCTCACTCGAAGCCACCCCTGCTGTTTAAAGCTGAAGGTGATAAGGATGATGAGGAAATTAAGAAACACACATACATTACTCCGTTTATAACCAAGACGGAGCGTGCTACAGCTCCTAGAATTTTAGTTCATGGGTAAGTTGTTTTTTTATTTTTGCCAATAAGTATACTGGTAGAACTGGGTTGATAGTTTTAAAAAATACTGTTTTACCTGAAGCTAAAATTGGTAGTGATTTAATTGCAATGGGGGATTAGGTACCTACTCCTTAGGAATTGTTTTTAAATCGAATATTATGGCAAAGTGATGCACTATGATATAAATAGCAATGATTTTAAAGATTTTTTTCTACGATCATGTCAAAATGACAACTTTTTGCACTGTTTCTAGTGTCAAAAGTGATGTTTGTAGCACTCTTAATATTAGCGCTCGAAATACGTCTTATTCGCACGTTGCCATTGGTGGCGTGTCTTAATACTACTAATTTTAATGTCAACATAACCTAGAATATCTAACACAATGTGACGGAAAAAGTGTCACCGAACTAAGTTTTTATATTTCTGTTACGATCGTAGAAAAAAATAGCATATGATACATGTGTATAAGTGCCATTAAAGCACCAGCGACGTTAAAATCACTCCGCTAGCGCGTTGTACTTTTAAACACGTCGCACGTGCTTTAAAGACGTACTTATAAACTAGTATCATAATATACTATTTTCAACTAGCATGTATCAAAATGACAGGAACAGTGCACTGACAGATTCTTATTTAGTGACCAAAACTAGTAATTTCTTGTTAAAGGTTGGCGCAGCCATGTTGCCAGATTGTGGTAGACCATTCCAAAGGTCAGTTTGTAGGCCCACTGCCATGACCTGGAACAATGTAGATCGCCTTGCGCACCACTATTACTACACAAAGAGTTTTTGAAAAACCTATCTAAGTCCATATTTTATTTTCTTAATAATGTTAGTAATATTATAATGGAGATAATTCCATATTTGCCACTGAAAGAAAATGCTATGAAGATTACTACAGACCCCCTAAAATCACATTTTGAATTTTGAGATCACAATTTACTCATTCCTGATATAATTTTATCAAAACTGATTAAACCTCTGCTTATCAGTTATTGCAAAACAAATGAATACAAAGTTTTCTATTAATTTGCATTCTAAACGACTGAGTAGGAAGATACTAAAGTTTTAATGGTTTGTATGCAAAGCTGTCAGTGTCAAAACTTTATAAAAAACCCGACGGTGTTACTCTAAATTCTCTACTTACCGACCAACTGTATAACAGTTTTCCCCCATGTCAAAATTGAGGTTATGTCTGTCGAACGTACATGACCTTGAACGGCTTGACGCTGCCAACCTACATTGTGAAATGCACTATTTGCTACTTTCAATTCGTCATACCAACTTGACAACACTTTGACAGTTGATTTAAAATGAAAATAGACATTAGACGAAACTTGACACAATGATAGTCATATAAAAACATCCCTATTTATTTTTAACATAACAGCATTGTGATTGAATTAAACACTAAGTAAGAGTATGGATCATTGTGTTTACCTGCTGACGATACGGAAGAGGTACCGAGTTTATCTTCTTGTACGTTCAGCATTCATAGTGAACATGTATTTTAAGGAAAAACATCTTCATCATCTTTATTGTGACAGTTGTTTAACATCGCTGTTTTAGTCATGAGGGGCATGTTAAGCCATTAAAAAGTAGTTCTGCACACAAATGAAAAAGAAATTTATGAGATTTTAATGATTGGCAGCGATCCTATTGACGAAGGGCTAAATGAAAGTGCCTGATTTATAGAATACAGAAAACAAATGCTCTAAATTGGTGTGCAGTGAATATAGAGACGTTAGCAATAATAAAGGAACTGATGAAGTTGGTGTTATTGAGCTGATGCTATAGAAAAACCTACAAAATTTGCCACTATGGTAGAAATGGATTCAAATGATCCAAGACTCAACAACGTGAGTGTGATGGTAAAGTACGACAGCTAACTTCTTTTAAATAGTACGATTTTTGACAATTTCTGATAATATAATAAAGAGAATCGTAGAACATACCATTGCAAAAATTATGAAATATGAGTGCTAGGTATAAATGATAACCATCTTCACCCGGTGCTTTGTTGTTTTTCATTTTCTTTAAAGCGTAACAGATTTCCGACTTTGTGATATTCGAAATGTCTTCTGAGCCTTGGTTTTGTATTTTCCCTAGGTTGTATGTAACTAGGTCTGGATAGGGATGGTTATTTGTGTATAGTTGTAGAATTCTTTCACAATTTGTATTATATTTTCTCTATTTAAGTAAGGTTTTTTTTCTGATCCTTAAGTTGGAAGATTTCTTTTTTAACATTTGTTAATAGTTTCCTCAGAACTTCCATGCTTTTATTTTGTTCAATAGTTTGGATGATTTTATCATATTTGTGTTTTCTGATGTCTCTTCATTCTCCTGTATATTTCTTGGTTGATTGCTCTTAGTTTTTGTCAGTCTAAATTTGGTTTTCCTTTGAGTTCTCTTCAATCTTCTATTCTAGTTTGAAATTCTTTACTAATTTTTTCCAGTTCGGGCAGCATTTTTGTTGTGCTTTTACTGCTTGCATTATAGTTTCATTCAAGATGATCTTTTCATTTTTGTCTTTCGCTTCTGTGTTATTCCTTATTGCATTTGCAATGTGGTCTCTAAATTGGTTTATTTCTACTGGGAGCGTCCATGTTGTGACAGTTTCTTTTATAATCAACCTCCTTCTTTCACTTTTTAGGATTATTTTGAAAGTGACTCTTACATGCGATGGTCACTACCGGTTGAAAATCGAATTAGTACTGTGAGAGCTTCAAAGATATGTTTTTTGTCCGTGACAAAATAGTCGATTTCATTGTGCGTTTTGCCACTGTGGCTTTCCCACGTCCATCTACTTTGGGGGTTTTTATGGTAGAAATTGTTCATTTGAAATAAATTATTTTCCAGTAGGAAACTGAGCATGGTTTCTATGTGCTCATTTCTGCTAGGACTTCCAAAGTTCCCGAGCGCCACTTCAGATGGGTCCAATTTAATTCCGATTTTAACATTAAAATCTCCACATTGCTGTTTTTTTTTATATTTTTTATTAACTCCTATTTTAAATAGAACACCCGGTATAACATTTTTGAATTCAGCTTAAAATTTTAGAGAAAATTTGTCTCTTCAACTAACGCTCTATTTTGTACGGTTTCTGTAGAATTTGTAATTTTTTGAACATTTTGACCAATGCTTAAAATTAAAAATAAAATATTTTGGCTAATTATAAGATCCCTGTAAAAGGAAGTTGTGTGCGTGTATCACACCAGATTGTTATTTTTGAAAAGCTCACCGGGACCAGGGATCGAACTCTCGACCCTTAGATCAGTAGCCAGAATGCTTAACCACTTAGCTATGGAGCCTGGCTGGTAGAGAGTAGAGGTATAGGAAGGGTGGAGTAAGGTGTGGATGGAAATTAAGGGTTAGAACATGATCTCTCCCAGTTTTAGAAAGTGGGAGGGAAATATGGATCGCGTGGGCAGAGGTGTTTCCCTGAAATAGATCTGTCTTCTATCGGGATCATAGGAGAGTGTCTACTCGTTATCCACACGACAGTTCAACAAAACATAAAAAACAAGGAAGGAGAACTAGTAGGAAATGAAACTCAAATAATAAAACGATACTAAACAACGAAGGAGCCCAAGTAGTAGAGCAAGTTACAGAGGAGGAGAAGAAAAACCAGGAGGTAGCAGAGAGGAAGTGGCAAAAATGGAATTCATCCAGAGTTTGCAAATTACAAAGGAAAATTAGAAAACAAAATTTACCAATTAAAAGACAAACTTGGGAACTCGGGGAAATACCAGTAAAATGGAGAAGAGCAATGCTTGTGGCAATTCATGAAAAAGAAGCAAATACCGACTGTACCAATTACAGGGGTATAGCCCTACTAGATAGAACATATTGGACAATGGCTGTGCTCATTAAAAAAAGGCTACAAGAATTTGCAGAGCCCCTACTTAGAGAATATCAATGCAGCTTCAGAAAAGGCATGTCATTGATTGACCACATATATATCGAGAGATCCAAAAAAAACTGGCCCTCACTGTGCTGTGGAAATTCAATCGTGTGAATAATAAGTTGGTGGCACTGTAAGTCTATGTCAAATTCGAGGTTATCAGGTTAGGTTTTCCGTCAGTCTGTGTCAAAACGGCAGTTTTCAACGGCCCCGACCGAGCGAGGTTGGTGCCGACGAGCCTCCACTCGGGGACCCGCTGAGCGAGGACTGCCCCTGGCGATTGCTAAAATTACATTCGCGTCGGCTTTAGCAATTTTCGGCAGATTTCAAGCGTTATTTAGTCTGTGTCGTGTCTACGCCACTGATAATTTTGTGTTACTGTATTTAGGGAGTGAGCGGATGGCCCCGCGAGCAAATGCTCGCCTGTTAAGCGGCCAGCCCGGGTTCGAATCCCGGCGGCGTCTAGAAGAATTTTAAAAATCGTACGCTCCTTGGCTATCACGCTAACACTTGTGGTAGTCGTTAACCCCTAAACAAGGGAACTCTTCCTCACTTTCGACAGGCAAGGCTAGCCACCTACCCGGCCTAAGGGCAAATAGGGCTCATAGAACCACTTCATGGTTAAAACAGGTCACTGGCCTATAATTAGAGGCAGAAGAAGAAGAAGAAGTATTTAGGGAGTACTGCCAATCGTGTAAGTTTAGGGTGAATACATGGTCACTTGGGAAATGGGAATTAATGAAAATCCTGTACAATATTTCAGAGTGGATTCATGTATTTGTAGCCTGACTAACAAGAAGTTGTTGCACAGTTTTGACATTCTAATAATGCATCAATCTAACCTCTCTAGAAACAATTGATAAATGACAAATTTATCTGACATTTGTAAACAAAGTTGTCGCACGTGAAGAAGGCTGTAATAGGCAAATTGCAAAAAATGGATAAATTTTAAATTCTTGCAGTGATTATATATTTACAATATAAGTTTAACATCGCAGAAAACTTCCATCGATATGCAGAATACTCTAGGGCAGGGCTGTCCAACTTCAAAGGGCCCAAGGGCCATTGTAAAAAATTTGAAGGTTATGAGGGCCGCATCATAAAATGTGTCGTATGTGACTTTGTGAGTGATTTGTAATAAATATAAAACGTATATATTTCAATACTAATTTTTATTTATTCAAGAAGCTTAGGTTACATTAGAAAAAGCATTGAAACATAAAAGAGATATACAGGGTGTTCCCTGAGGTAACCGACAAACTTACACCATATATTCTAGGAGTGATTCTAAACAAAAAAATTCATATTCACTTTAGGTTAATTCCTTTCCTTTCTTGAGATACCGACCAAAGAACAAAAACACATCAATTAATGTAAATTTACATATAGAGATATGACGTTTCACCCTCTTGCTAAGGGCGTCAAAGATTTACCCCTCGGGTTAAGCTCAAATCGGAGAAATATGTTCACTCAAATATATATTCGATTAGGTAAAACACCAGATAATTACCAAAACAAATATAATGTTTTTAGCTAGTTACAATGATTAATTAAAAATAACTCTTAAGTTGTACATCATTTAAAATTAACATGTTCTTCTGGAACGGTGTCTGGTTTCGTGGGTTGAGCTGCAACCCAATGCACCGGCGAGTGTTGCGGGTCCCTATTGGTAGTCCGTCGCTACGCACGCCGATTCTTCGGCAAATGGGCTGAGTAGGTCTTTTGTTCCTGCAAACTCGACCTTCCACTCAGCAGTGACTTTAAGCTTATAATTTTCCGATGAATTTAGCGATTTTAAGGGCTACCTGGGGCGGGTGTTAGTGCCTAAGTCCTGGTGCAGAGATTGCTGCTAGGCGTCATTCTTGGAGAGAACGCGGTGTCAAATCCTGCAGATAGAATTTATTTGCCTTGAGCCGGAAAATGATGTTGACATTTCCCCGGTAGGGAATTTGCGGGCTGCGGAATCGAACGATGAAGTCCAGGAAGTCGCCTCTTAATGACCAAAAAGGGGCCCTGCAGGTGAGTTTATGAAGGACGGCTACAGGACTCTAGCCGCTCACAAGCGGGGTAAAGGCTGCGACTCCTACAGGTTACAGGTTTAATTATTAGTAAAATAAAGTTATGAGGAGTGTTTCACCTGTCGGGGCGCTGGGATTTACGTTTAAAAAAATAGGCGGTTGGAAATGGCTTTTAAACAGTTAGCCCTGCAAAACAGTACAGCGTATTAAGACAGGGTAAAAGCCTCAGAGATTCGATTTCCCAAGAAAGTTCAACAGTCAAGGTAAAATCAAATTCTAGCGGTCTTGCTTTTGCCGAAAATTTGAACTTCTTGGGCTGGCAGTACAACACGTCATCTCTCTTGAAGCCTGGTTTGGTAGGGGTTGGAGGCCTACTCAGTTAGACAGTTCAGCATGTCAGACCGGAGGGTCCAGGTAGAAAAGGAGAGGACAGGATCAGGACTGGTGGACTCAAGGGGGAATTTGAACAGCGAGCCGCAAAAATATCCTGGCGGGCCGCATGCGGCCCGCGGGCTGCATGTTGGACAGCCCTGCTCTAGGGAACTCTGCATATCGATGAAAAGATTCTGTGATATTAAACTTATTGTGTAAATAGTTAACCATTATACGAACTTCATAATTACCAAGATGATTTCGGAGGCTTTCACGGCCATTATCGTTAAGTAAAAAAACGACTTCCAGGATTGGACCGTGTCATGATTGAGATTGAAGAACTTCATAATTATCCATTTTTTGCAATTTCTCTATCACAGCCATCTGTCACTTCCGACAACTTTGTTTACAAATGTGAGATAGATTGATGCATTACTAGAACTTCAAAACTGTGCAACGACTGCTTGTTAGTCAGGCTACAAATACATGAATCCACTCTGAAATATTGTACAGGGTTTTTATTAATTCCCATTTCCCACGTGACCATGTATTCACCCTAAATGCTAGGCAACCAAAGTTACACGATTGGCAGTACCCTCTAAATACAGTAACAGTAAAATAAAATTAAATTACGATCGGTTGAAACATCTGATGTGATACTTTCACAATAAACTCTTCAGCGCCGATTTCGACGTTAAATTTAAAAGAACAATTAAATCGTGTAATTTCAATGGTCATCTATCAGCATTTTTGTATGTATAATTGGTAAGGTTGTATGTGTTTTTGTTTGTGCCATGTAGCACCCTTTCCTACCGAAGCGTAGCTCGGGTGATTCACTAGTACAATATATTACTTGAGGTAATGTCATGTACCTTTCTTTCACTTTAATGTAACGGGTGTTCATTTAAATTTGTAATCAGAGTTGCCTGTGATAGGTGTTATGTGTTATACGTTTGGCAGTACTGAAGTGTATTGTCAGTCTATGTCAAATTCAAGATTTCGGTCTGTGTCAAACAACGAATAAAACCTAACCTACTAATCTCGAATTTGACATAGACTGACAATACACTTCAGTACTGCCAAACGTATAACACATATCACAGGCGACTCTAATTACGGATTTAAATGAACACCCATTACTCAACAGTAAATTTTTTTTATAATCATGAAAGTTGTCTTTTTTTAACGCAAAATCATGAAAAAATTACACTTTTTTAACTATTCTATTAAAATTGTGAATTGTCAATTTGACAGTTGTAAATTCTGAAGTTCTTTTCAACTACATTTCTAGTTACAAGAGATCGCTATGCAAAAAAAACTACGTGTACAACACGTTTTGAAAGTCCCTTTTTTCATTCATTTGCTTGATTAACTCTGGCTTCGCCCTCGTTAATCGAACTGCACATTCAAGAAAAAAGTATAACTTTCAAAACTAGTTGTACAAATTACTATTGAATAGCGTATAAGATTCTATAATACTGACGGTGATATGTCAATACATCACAATAATGTCTACTTGATTATAAAATTATGAAATTGTTTGTATAGGCCGAGTTCTTGACCGACTTTTATTACTGTAGTGAGATGAATAACAGAATAATAAACTTCGGTCTTCAGATTGTTTAATATAACGTGCACATTTCCCCACAGGACTTCGTTCGCAGCTCCGGTAACATCGGTAACAGATCCACCCTTTCACGCCGACATACACAGAGCCTTGCGCTCATTCGAGCAAGTGTACAGTATCCAAAGCTTCGCGTGGCCTTCCTTAATGCGTCACATGAACGTGTGCATGGTAGGCGCACCGCAGTGCGGCAAAACCATGGCCTACATGCCGGCCATATGCTCATACCTGCTGGAACGCACGGAGCGGTACAAGGATTTGCCCGGAAATACGATCAGCCCCATAGCAATCATCGTGTGTTCAGAAACTCAGGTGGCTGAAGATGTTTTCAATACAATACTGAAGCTACTCGAGCGCAGTTCGAATAGACCGGTTCCGGCTTTAGCCATCCAGCCTATGGATAAAAAATGCTTGGTAAGTCTCTTCCTCATGGTTAGCAAATTTCAATAAACTCAGAGGCTTTAAATAGTTGCCTAATAACATCTTGTCTGTTTAGAACCAGTTCCAAAAACAATGTGACGTGCTAGTAGCCACGCCGATTACCCTCGTGTCTCTTCTACGAGCAAGGCTGATTAGCATAAAGCGTTTATGTCATCTGGTCGCGGAAAACCTGGACAAAATTCTGGATAAGTTTCCAAAAGAGATGGATAGTTTCCTGAAACTGGTGCAGAGCATGCTAAGCCACCGAGCTTGCTACTATACGGTCCAGTTCGTGGTCACCGCAGAGCAGTGGACCTTGCCCTTGGAGACCGTGATGAAGTGTTTAAGTTCCGTGCCCGTGGTGTGCATTGGGTCTTACCTGGAGGCTGCCCTTTATGGCCGAGTTGACTTGCAACTGCACTTCCTTGAATCCCAGCGCAAAATGTCTACACTTGCTAGTAAGTTTTTTTTTTATTAAAATTAGAACGCAATGACCATAGTGCCCACCTTCATCTGTCATATTTACTTCGTTAAGTCACCATATTATTGCTTTATTTTCATTATGAACGTTGTAGTGATACTTCTGTATTTTATTTTGCATAGACCTGCTGAAAGACAAAGCGAACGTGTGCAAAACTATAGTGATATGCAACAGTGATGAAGAAATAAACGAAGCCAAGGAATACCTTAACATGAACGGTGTAGATAGCATGAGTGTTTATAACACTACGGAGAAGGGTGATATTACTGAAATTGAGCTGAGGTGGCTAAACTCTATCGGCGGAAGGCATTCAGGTACAGCAGTTAAATTATTGAGTAAAATAACATTAAATTGTGTGTGTTTCAGTGCTTCTATGTACAGATCAAGTATATAACCACAGTTTACATATCAGTAACGCAGTTTTACTAGTTCATTATTCGTTACCTAGCACTTGGTCGCAGTTTATCAATAGATTGGGGTGTATGCTGGATAACTATATAAGCCCTTTGTCACCGAAGTATCCCGTAAGTTGATTTTTTATAATTATTAATTGCAAAGCACAACTCTCTAACTGTAGAATCAGGTGGCGCAGTGGTAAGAGCATCAGACTTGCAAAAAACTAGTCTTAGGTTCGAATCCAAGGACAGGCGAAATTTTTTTGCAATTGGTTACCTGACCACAGGCTGTACACTGATTTGATGAACGACTCTTGAGTTATCATACAGCCAGAAACGCCATATGCAAAATAAAACAAGCCGCAGTGTATGATGCAATCATTTTAAACAATTAAATACCTTGGATCTTTTCAGGCTTTATGATCACAAAGAAGTGGTTTTGTTTGAGTGGTGCATGTCACTGTATTCAATAAAATGTTTGTTTCTAATTTTTAGGATAACTGGACACGATGTATAGTTCATATTTTTGTCGACGAAGCGTGCAGTAAACAGTTTCCAAAGTTAATTGAACTTATGCAGCGAATGGGAGCGAAACTGTCACCTGCTTTCCAAAATTTTTATAAGGTAAGTACCGCTTTGACATCGTCTGTTTACATTCAATTATATGTGTCCGCGATGCTCTTTGAATTTATGCAAGCCTTTGATTTGCGTAGTTCCGTGGATTACTTCTTGCACTCGTTCAGGATCCACTTCGGAACATAAATTGTATAATGTTATATAACCAGGTTGTTTACTGAAGGGGGTTTACACTTGATGAAGGGGATGAAGGATTTTGAGATAAGATGTGACTGGAGTAGCCAGGCCTAACTACCCCTTAAGACAATTGTAGCCTGTGTCGGGTCACAAGTGAATACACCTCAGAGATTAAAAGTATATTGAAAATTATTAAATAAATACAGTCTTTATATACAACAAAACATGACGTTTGCATAATAACACTTCGCCGGTCAACAATATGCGTAATTCTGACCTAGTGATAGTATTAAATATGCGGCAGTCTGCATAAAACTTCTTAATCGTAACGTAACTTGAACCAGTAAGCCGACGCTAGCTGAGTATTGTAAACAAATATTGTAATCGGCATATGCCGTGATCTAGTTTTTATAGTCTATTTCCGCGTCCGCACTATTTCACTTAATTCCACTAAATTGTCTTGTCGCATAATCAAATGGGTCAATACCGCACACCAACTAAGGTGGAGAAACTACAATCAAGCAACACACTGCAAAAGATTGCTAAAAACTCCGAATCCACAAACCACCAAAACCCTGTTGAGACTGAACAGAACTTGAATCAAGCAAGTAGTCAGTCTACTAACAGGCACTGGAGCATTCAGAGAATTTATGCACAGGATCAATATCTATAGAGATGTACCTGTTTGCAGACTATGCCAAGAGGATGATGAAACAGCCTATCATATCCTCTTTGAATGCCCAGCATTAGAGCGTAAAAGACACCAACTCGATTGGAGCCTTAACTCTATTGACAACCGCAAGCTAGTAGGGGACATTGCAAGTCTAGTAAAAGATATGGACGTCGGCCTGCTAACTGGAAAACTCCCGACAGTACAAAAATCCCAAAGGGCTGACGTGCGCGTGCCAGCAAAAGGCAGTCGTGGAATCTAAATCTAATCTAATCTAATGATAAAACGTTAGTTTGAACAGTAAGTATTTTTGGTTCATTATTGTTTACACTGTTGTCCTACATGTGTGTGCTCACTCTCGCATCTTAGCTCAAACTTCTGCAAAGTAATCATGCTACAGATATTTACGACTCTTTAATAGTACAGTATTTACCACTGGCAGCGCTGTTGTTCCACGCCGGGTCTTCGATCCGTCACGTGATCATGGCGTACAACTGCTGCGACAAATCAAAACGTAAACCAGACGTAAACAAACCTCCACTATGCCGACGACTGACCCGGTGTGAAACATTTGCACCGCGAGTGACAGAATACGGTACTACTATAGAGCCACAAATATCAACGCAGGTTTTGGCAAGCGGCCAGCATGGGGATCGGTCTCCTTTCCTCTTACTTCGTAAAAGTAATTCGCATATATTATAGCATTAAAAGCGTCCTAGAATAGAACCCTGTGGATTTGTGCTATTACGTGCAGGCAATGAAGTTACCTTTTGAAGGTTACAAGAAAATCTTACACCATAACATGTAATGATAGTCCTTTAATAAGGCTTTAATATTATAAATAAACTAAATAATTAGGGCGAATTACCATAAATACAAATTAATAATTTTATTTATTTATTTACGCATTGAAGGCAGACAGCTATCAGCTGTTTATACCTCTGTACATGGGTTTGGTTGTACATGACTAAATGCCTAAACTAAACATAATAAAAGAATTCAAAATTGTGTCAAATCTCAGGGCTCATTAAAAAGATGTATTAATTACTGTAAAATAATTGGATTAATGCCTTTACTATTTTATTCATTGGCAACTTATTTAAATAGTGCTCCGGCTATTGCATGAGAAAGCTCTTATCTGCAAGGGTTAGGTTTTAACACCCAGTATTGCATTTACTGTTGAGTATAAATTTTGTTCAAGTATGGCAAATACCCGACCTTGCATCTGACAGTTTAACCTATAGCTTGACAGCGTAAACAAAAATAAATGATCGCCCCAAATTAGCGTAATTTGAACTCATAATGCCAACAATCAACAAATTTCGCATTAGGTAAATATGCAATGCAATTATGACGGAATACGGCTAATCTGTTTTGTTTCACTGACATCAAAAGGACAACGACGTGGCAACTGTTTTCAATTTCTGGTTCTGGGGTAAAATTTTGTCTCCACTTGCAAAATCCACCGACGCTGTCGTGATAAAGATCTTCTGGAACGGCCCTGAGGCAGAAAATCTCTCTCTGGACCTTGTAAATTGTTTATTCTTGCTGCAGCCCAAAACTAATGGGCCTCCAGATCGACTTTCCTGTTGGAATTTACCTTATAAGATGGGCTTCATGCTGGCTTGCAAAATGAAAGGACGCCACAGCTCTAATAAACCTTGTGATGGCTTTCTGCTCCAAGTCTCTGGGCGTTGGCACTACGAAGGGTCTGCTCTACACGTTAGTCACAAATTTCAGCTGCCTGCAGCCCCGGAATTCGATGAAAAGTGCTCTCGTTGTTGGACGCACTTGGTCAAATCTTGCAACACAAATCCCTCTTCACTGGGATATTTTAGCACACAGATGCTCTGCACACCGAAGAATATTAAAAACAACTTTTCGATTTCAACAAAAAATTTATATTTGAAAATTTACAATAATCTGTGAACCTAACTTGGACACAGCTCAAATTTTGTTATGGCTTGAGTTGACAACAATAGTAATTGAACATTAGGTAACTTAGCAACTAATACATTAATTGTTCTGGAAGTAAGTTTTGATACAATGTTATTTTACCTAGAAACCAAACTGATTTCGATAACTGTCAATCGTAGCACTTTTTAACTTAAATCTCTGCTTTTAATCACTTTCGTCTTAATTGCACTGTTTTCACGAGTTTTGATTAGCACTACACAAATGTCTTTATCCTTTAGTAGGTTGCCTTATCTTGCTCTTTGCAATCTATGCTTGATTAGCGCTGCTTTGCACTGTTTCTTTACCCGTCAGCTGCCCTATCCGGAAATTTGTTCGCCAACATTTGTTCCCCGGAAATTTGTTTGTCGACATTTGTTCCCCGGGAAATTTTTTCGCCCGGAAAGTTATTCGCCAGGAAATTTTTTCGCCCTGCATTTCTACGTCGGAATTTTGTTCGCCGATATATTTTAGCATGCAAGTTAGCAGTTACCTACTTAGGTAAAACGAACAAAAGTAAAAAACAACATATCGAGTTATGTGCAAGCATTTATTGGCTTTCTAGCGCTCTGGTGCTCTGTATTGTTTATACCATTTATTTTTAATTTTTTTAGAGATAGTTTCAAGTAAATGGACTCAAATTTATTTTGTTAAGTCATAATAATTATATGTATAATCTAGTTTATGTTTTTTATTTATCGTGAATTATGCAGACATTGGTTCCATTAGTTAAGTTACTTGTATTATGTTTATGTTTTTTAAATAAATTATACATAAATTGACTACATTGTTGTTGAAAAAATTTCCTGGCGAACAACTTTCCGGGTGAATAAATTCCCCGGGGAACAAATGTCGGCGAACAGATTTCCGGGGAACAAATGTTGGCGAACAAATTTCCTAGATCCGTCAGCTGCGTTAGTTGCTTGCCGGCCGATAAAATTTAAACTATTAACGCTTTATGTAATTTTCGTACGTCTCAAACATTTCTGTATCAATGTAACTTAACATTATTGTCTTGACTTTTTAATATTAACTCTGTCAGTCCACATAATTTGAATACATCTGCCATAACAAGCACAGTTTATGAAATTTAAGTTAAACGGAACCCCTTCGATATTCTTTAATCTAATGCTAATCTCTGTTAATCAAATTATAGCTACTGCTAATTGTATTTTGTGCATTTATTAGTGTATAACAGTTACTTTAATGTTGCAATAAACAAAATATCAATTCTGTGCCTTGAAGCTTTATTTCATTTGCATCTTAGTTATGCAACCAGAATTGCTGTGGGCATTAAACCATTGCAGTAGGTAGTAGTTTTTTTGCTAGAGAAGAGTGTTTCATAATGGAAATGTTTTAAATCTTCTTACCTGTAGGAACTTAGATTTTAATTTAGAAGCAGAATGAGGAGAGAAAGTTCTAGGTCACATTAATTAGACCATTAAATGGATTTTTGTTGTTGACAGAACAGTTGGTCATGGTGCTGTTAAACAGGTAATTGGTAATTAATGTGCAATATTGTGGTATTTTATAAAAGAGATTCATTTTGAATTGAATTTGTTGTTAAACGGGTGTCCCATTCTTATCCGTTTTACAGATACAGTGTTAAAAGAATGTCATTGTTAAAATTTTAGAAGTATACTAGGTTTGTTTTTAAAGTAAGTAGTGTTTTAGTATTAAAAAACAAGAACAATTCATTTCAACAGTTTTATTTTTGTATGAAAGCCTGGACCTGAATCTACTTTTCAACGTAATTTCCATTTACGCTACGGCACTTATCGTATCGTACCATCGCAGCAGCAACTATGAAATTAGTTTATTTAAAATGTTATCAAAATGTTAAACACTCATGAAAAATGCTGGATGTAATATGTGTTGTAACGAGATAAAAAAACCACGGTGTAAGTATATATATCACAAAAAAACATATCGAGATTATGCAAAATAGTGTGTATAGAAATCGAAACCTCTAGCTTCACTGCTGAGTTATTGTTGAACTATACTGATTATTTATTAAGCTAAACCAATATTCAAACTTTATTAGTTTGGAAAATAGCCTGCTTGCTGAATGAATACAACTTCCCAAATAACTGCCTAATGTAATACGAATAGCCTAGCATTCAGGTACCTGCATGTTTGCTTATAATATCAAAACACGAAGGGCTGGCATAACAACCCAGCCTGCAAATTTCTAAACTAGCGAACTAAACTTCGGAATGCTTGTATAAAATATTTCGTTACTTACTCAACTTTTAAAATCACACAAAGTGTTAAATTTAGCCTGAAAACCTCCCTCAGCAACAGCTAGCGAGAGAACATTATTTATAGTGTTACACACAGATACAGTTTTCTATAAATGGTGAAGCCAATAAATCAATTAAGTTGGAAGCTCAAAATATAATAGTTGAAATTCAAAAGAATTGTGCTTCCACACCACAAAATACTCTAGGCGTCTGGGAACCAAAACATTTGGCAGACTGCAGTGGATGGAACAGAAAGTATTCGTCGGCTCCAAGGCTGAATAGCTGTAGCATCCCCAAAATTCCCTCTATGATCACGATTTGTGGGATATAGCACGGCTTAAGAATGAGTCCCTGCCCTACAGTGTTCATGAAGCTTTTACCACCAGCTAAACTCAATAGTGCCGTACAACAAAGGCTAATTAAAGCACACACAAGTTAGAAAAGCTAGCCGATACAACTTCAGTTCTCTTAACAAATCTGCCTTTCATTTACTTGAAGAAGCTAACAGAACCTCTGCCGTGTTCTTTTGGGATTAGGATTCATGAAATCGATTTTCGACTTGTGTAATGGCGTTCAGCAGATTTGTTTCCCAATAAAAAGTCGAGCTCTACACACGAAGCCATAAAGGTGCCTCCTCAGCACGATGTACTTAGAAGAAAGTGAAGCAGTGAAAATGTACAGACATTTCATTCGACCAAAGGAAGAAACTTTTCACCGCCACTTAGCGGCTGTCAATTGCACCTTAAGGATCTACGGTTGCCTACCTACTTGGCGTTCAAAGTCTTATAAGTGAATTAATCGAATTTTATTTTTTATTACAAGAATAACAATACTTACAGCTGATTTAGCGGCTAGTTATGAATTTGATTCAGCGAAAATAATCATTACTTACATTAAAACAACTTGGACTAATAATAAGAATTTTAGCGTAAGGTCCACATAACTGACCGCATGGTAACATCTACTAATATGGTGCAATAACCAAACTAGGTAGTAACGTTAAGCACCGTAGGCACCGAGAGCAGTGTTGTATGCGGTCCGCTAAGGTCACTATAAATCACATTAGCTATGCTAACACAGGTAGGGAAACACAAGTTGACAGGTTCAAAAAAACGAGTTTGTCAATGTCAACTTTAACATAGGAGCTACTAGTAAGTGCATAAATAACAACTTTTATCATTAATTTACCTTTTGAAATGCGAGGGCATAATTCCTTCTTTAGGGTGGAAGTTAGACAGATGATTGTTTTTTGCGATAAAAAAAATTGATAGTGTATGTCACTGAAAAGACGAGTTTGGTTTGACATAACAAATACGGAGTTTCCTGTATTAGCGAAGCTAACATAATTTAGTCACCTTACGCTCCACATAATTACAGTAAAAAATTTGGTTCTCACACTCTTAAACAAGGGGTAGACAAGGCCTTGGCTAGCTCTTTTAACTCCCGGCAGAACACGGCGTGGTGTAAGGACTAGGCTAAGAAATGCTTGGGGCTTTTAAATTGAACAGTAAATTATTAAAAAAAAAATTGGGCGCCTACTCACAACATATAAAACAAACCTGCCTAGCAAAATAAATCAACAGCTACCTTGTAAGCTTTGCTGCATACCTCAATCTAGATGTAGTAATGTGAACAACAACAAATACAACAATAACGTTCTAAAGAATATTAATTTAATATTCAATTAAGAAACAAATTAACCAAAAGTTGGCACCACCCAACTTACACATGTAATTGTATATCGGGACAATACAGACAGCACAAACATGTTAAAAATTTCAATTCAAAGTAACATTTCCAAACTCGCTAGTTATAGCTAAATTACAACTTCAGGCTAACACCTGTGCAATCGCAATTAACATGCATGGCTTATTTCAGCAATTTCAAAATATTTAAATACTCGCTCTTTGGCAGTAGTAACTAATTGAGGCAAAAGATTGTTTAACGCGCTCAGTTTGAGTTGCTAAGATCTTAGTAGGAACTGACATAGTTTGCGGCATAATGCCTTTGTCGATTAAAAAAATACCGATAAGGACATGTATTTACAATTAAATTAGTTGATGAAGTCCAGCGATCGGCAGGGAAGATCCTGTTCGTTACATTTATCCATGAAGACTCTACAAACTTGGCTGCATAATTCGCAGAACCCCAAGGTTGACACTCAAAAGAACAGCTAGCATCAAAAGGAAGCAGCACATAACTGGAAATCCTGGCTGCGTTCAGAAGCGAAATCGGGAAACTGATAAGCCTCATAAGAGCCAAATCGTTAGCTCAATGTTGCTGAATTTTAGCCTTTGTGTGAGCCCCATACTAGCCGAATTTTAGCCCATAGTAGCCGGCCTAAATATTAAAAATTAGATTGCGAAAATAAGCGCTCAGAAGCATGATGTTCACGGCCTAATTATTGTAGAAGACGCATCGCAACGATTTTGATGACCGGAAGGCTCAGGGCGATCCAGTCTAAATGACGAAATTAATACGCAAAGAATAAAATTAGAAGAACACTCTTACCAAAGCTGAATGCGCCGACTTGCTTGCTTGAAACAAGAACAGCCTCTCGGAAAAATCAATACTATTCGAGCTATTGCACTGTTTCAACAGCCTACTCGATTCGAAATACGGCAAACAAGCCACGACAGGAAAATGTTGCATGTGTTTATCTCTAAATACAAACGCTTGCTGCGATAAACTTGAATTTTTTTGCTACAAAATATAGGTACAAGGTGGTCCGGAAGACGGTGTTAAATGCATTAACGCGCTTTTCAAATAAAATTGAAATGGGGCATTATATTAATATCATTATTCTGTGGACCGACAGAAACAGAGCTATTACTGGAGTAGGCGGCCACGTAAAATTGCTTAAAAACAGATAGTGTGGACATCCATGCAATGTGGGTTAGGTTCTATTTGAGGTCCACACAAATATTGCGAAACCTACGCAAATGTATCGCAAACAACACCACATTATTTGTTAGTTTGTTGTTAAAAGCGCAAGAAATGTACATATCTTTAAGCAGAGGTTAAAAAAGAGTTTATGTTAATAATTTTTGTTTATGTTGAATTCTATATTTATGGTAATGAATTTTATTTATGTCAATAACATTTTTATTTGGTATGTATTTATGTGTTTAGTTACTTCATTTTGTTGATTGTATTAGCTTTTGCTAAATAAAAATCTTATTATTATTATTATTAATAAAAGTTTCAAAATGTGTTAGTAGATACCTTTTTGGTACGTAAATAAATAAATAAATAAAAATAAATTTATCATTGTTATTATAAATATGAAAACATTTTTAACCAATCGAGTAGTGCAATTTTTTCAGTATAAAATAATTTATATCTCTAAACAAGCACGTGAAAACATTTATTTATTTATTTACCATTGATTTGTGTATTTGCAAGTATTATTTATGATACATTGTACATCTAGTTTTTTTTTAACTTTTCCAACAGAGCACCATCGAAGGCAGAGAGCAGAAAAACATAACCTCCAAAATCAAATTTTGTTCCAACCTCAAGCTTTTCGGAAAGTGTACCTCGATACGGTGCAGAAAGCGCCACATGCCCTCACCAGAATTGGACTACTCCAACGGCCTGCCGAAAAGCGGCTTAGTCAAGTTTAAACTCCTCCACGTACAAGACGTAACTTCCTTCACCGTTAAGCTGCTGCAACACACCGATGTGGAGGGCAACGTGAACCGTTGGGAAACGTACGACAGCTTGCAGGAGGATTTGCAAAAGGCCATGGCGGAGCAGAAGAATTGCGTCTTCGACGTCGAACCGGGCAGGTGGTATGTGTTGCAACACACATTGAAGGAGCACTGCTACTTCCGCTGCGCGGTTCAGAAAATTCTCAAGGAGGAAAAGATCACCAAGAGGGCCTCTGAGGTTGCTGTGCGGCTGGTAGATACCGGAGTCGAAATGCGCGTGGCCACTGTATTCCTGTACGAATTGCCAAAGGCATTTCGAGACATCCCCGGTATTGGTAAGTATTGCTCACCGAAAATGATTGAAATTATTTGAAAATCAACTTCAGGTGTCGACGTGATTCTGACCAATGCTGTTCCTCCCGACCTGGACGAAAACTGGAGTTCCAATTCCAAGTCTAAAGTTAAAAAAATTCTCACACAATCTGGTTGTTACACTGATGGTACTTACGGTACCGGGCAAATTTTATTGCAGCTGGGGAATGTTATTTGGGTGAAAAATATTCTGTTCCAAGAGGATTTGTCGTCAACTGGTATCACCGTCACTAAGTTAAATTTACGAAAGACTTTGCAAGACCAGCATTTGATTGATTTTCGAGAAGAGCAACTGCAAGGGCTATACAAACTTTGTGAAGATGCCGGAATCAAACTGCCTGATTATAAATTATCTTTGAAAGCTGAAAACCTTAGTAATAAGTTGAAAGTTCAAGCGCAGTCACAGTGGGCATTCTTCGACGATACTGATTGTAATGAGGTCTATATTTCATCAGTTGTTTCTCCGTCGATGTTTTTTGTACGACTAAAAAAGTTCTATAGCTTGTAAGTATTATTCCTAACTTTGTTATGCGTGTAGTAATTATGGTACGTTTTAGGTTTGAAAATCTACAAAAGTATATACAAGAAGCTATTGCAAAGCCATTCTATCCGTCTGATTTTGAAGTACTAGCTGACAGGTGCTATCTGGCCAAGGACCCAGAAAGCGACGAATTTTGTCGTGTTAAAATCCTGGAAATTAGAGACGATATGGTAGAAGTTTTCTATGTGGATTTTGGGGATACCAGTTGGGTGAATAAGGCGGACCTTAAATATCTCTCAGATGAGCTTATCATGAAGTTACCTTTCCAGGTAAATAGAAGTAGTATTTTTTTTATTTTTTAGTTTAGACTATATAGTCGGTTTGGAACTAGGCGAGACGCTTGATTTATATTGACAGCACATTTTAAATGTCGAAAGTTTTTATTTTGCATGGACGGAGATTTAAAATTTATCAATACAGGTTAAACAACATTTATAATTTCTGATGGTGACTTATGTTGGTCAAAATAAAGCTTAATTTAAGGAAAAGTGATTTCCGTTTACTGAGTAATATCACGAATGGTGATGAAGTAAAAACAGCTGCTTTGAAGAATTTGAAAAGGTGTGCAAGGGCACAAATCATTTTGAAATAATTTAAAAAGTTGCAAGAATATTTTCTGTAATTGAACACTGTATTATTGTTAACACTCCTAACTAATTTTTCGTTTTCGATCAGTACTGTTTATAAATATTTATAATCTAATAATAAGACTGTGGAAAAACTTCCAACAGCGCAACGAGGTAACTACTTGGATTAAAAAAAATTGAAATTCCAACTGAGCTAAAAAATTTGTGAATACCACAAAAAGGACGAGCATTTTACTCTTCGCAATTTATTAGACCATGTTAGATTGAATTTGGAATACACAGGGGCTAAACTCAAAATTATACCCATTGGGAGTCACATGGAGAAGCCGCGTAGCGCAGTAGGGTAGGTGCTACGCTTGCTAATAAACAAGTCCTCGGTTCGAATCCCGCGGGGGCTGGAATTTTTCCGCAGCCTTGGCGATTGGATCGGGCTCGGTGAGACCATTCACAGTTGGGCACCAAATTAACTGTGCTCTACTCAAAACCACAGACCTAAGAGATAGAGTAACAAGGTCAACATGACACACACACACACACACCTCACACAATGGTTGCTGCGCAAGCACAAAAGGTGCGCTCCAACTTTGTATCCCGAATCATCCGGGGCAAGTTGAGCATTCTACCGCCAGATGCAAGCACATAAAGCACCAGTCGAGGTTATCGATTATACATATACATGAATTATGATTTATTATGAATTTTTTTAGCGTCAGTCATTACACTTAATTATACGAAAACAAATAACGCAACCGAAGCTTTTGTTTTTTTGCTAATTGAAGTATGCTAAAGCATTATTCTGGAAATTATTTTTAGGTTATAGAGTGTCGCTTGTATGGCATAGAACCGATTTGGGATGAGTGGGACGAGACAGCGACCGACATTTTGTGCGAATACATTTTCGAGCCGAAAACCGATTACTTCCGTACACTATACACGACCAGTTGCAAACAAGAGGATGCACGCTGGAGCGGTGGTCAGAAGTGCGCTATTCTGCTGGTGGATAATTTCAAGCAGAAGGTTGTGATAATCAATCAGCTTTTGATAGACTGCGGACAAGCTGTAAGTTTGAAGGATGAAGACTTAGATGTACAGTTCCATGTACCTGAGAAGTGTGTAGAAGAAGAGGAACTTGATATTGACATTGGTAAGTGTACGAAGATATAATAGTGTGTAATGTTCGTGTTACAACAGATTGAAGGCAACAAAGTTAATTCAGTGTGGAACATTTTGCAAATCCAACAGGATTAGTTTCTTTAGCACACGTCATTTTTAGCTAATTTGTAGAGTATTTTCTGTACTACTGCATACTTGTTCTGTATTGTATGATACGAGGGCTGTTCTGTTAAATGTTAGCAGCAGGCCATGGTTGCCATTAAAAACAAACAAAAATGCATAAGTTGAAAACCCATCCTTTTAACGATTTTCAGTTGCAGCTTGAAGAGGTTGGGGTTAAAATATATACAGAGACACATTGTTTATTTTTTACGTTGTTTGTTGTTCACTAGACGTTATGGAAGTTCCACGGAATGCTTTTCGAACAGATTTCCTCTAATTATAAAAGAAGCTGTGACATATGATTAAAGTCACCAAAATTTAGGGGCAACGTTTGGTGACCATAGCTTTTCGTTAGTTACTGCCTTCCTTGAATTTAAATATGGACTGCGTATACTAGAAGAAGAACCAAGAAATGAAAAATTTAGATTTTTTTAAAACTTACAATCCGAAAATATTCTATTTGTCGAGGGCATACCTGTCAATATTTTGAAGTTTTCTCCCCAATAAATTGTTTTGAATGTTTTTCCGTTTTTTTTTGTGTTTTGAAGATTAAATTTTGCTAGGTTAGGTCTGGTTATGTTAGGTTAGGTTAGGTTAGGTAGAGTGGCATACCCATGCTGTTAGACGGGACAGATATGGTAGTCCTAGTGGACGTAAGGTTACGAATCGAAAGTCAGGTTATGCAGGACCTTATAACACAACAACCAAAGCTTAAAAATATGCTAGAGAAGGCTAAATTACCCGAAGGGAAGATTATAAGTACAAAAAACAGCACAGTAATAGCTAAGGAAGATAAAGAAATAGAAGAGGGCAAAAACTATACCTATATGGTAGTAATAGATACTAAGATACATGACCGAATTCATAGGAAGAAAAAACCTAAATATAGCTTTCATGTATAAACCTCAAAATGAATCGGATAGGTACCTGAGGAAAATGGTAGCGGAAGCGACGTTAAAAGTACTATACATAAAATTAGAACTAGAAGCAAAAGGCAAGAAAACGGTGATGACATGGAAGTGCAATCTATAATCAGTGAAAACGTCATCGAAACAGAAGACAAAGAACCTAAACCTGCTAAGTGGAAGACTACGAGGAATAAAAGATACAGAAATAACATAATAATCGTCAAACCCAAAGGAGAACAAAGGACCTATGCGGAACTAGTTAGGGATATGAAAAATAGACCCATAAAAGGCAAACGTTAAAGTCGACAAAAAGGAGAAAACGAAGGAAGGAAATGTGAGAATGTGATACAAAAAATAGAAAACGAACTGCAAGCCCAAATTAGCCAGGCAAAGAAAACAATTATCATAAAAGACCTAGAGGAAGGAATAAGGGCTGCTATTATAAAAGAGGGAAAGATGTCGATGAGCCACTGTGAATGCAGCCTTATCACACAGTGAATAGTTTTATTATTAACATTTTGAAGTGTTAGTAAAAGCAAAAATACCAGAAAAATAGACTGCAGTGCTGGGAAAGAGGGCGAGAATAGGAGGAGATAAAAAGGAAAAGAGGAAAACAAGGGGAAAGACGAAAGAATAACCGAGACGCTAAAGGTAAATAAAATAATATAGATAGCCTAAAGTTGAGAATCCCAAAACACGAAAATATCAACCAACCAAAGAGTGGATGACCTTACTAAGAAACACAGAAAGATAGGCAACCCAAAGGACGATGATCTACTGGAAAAGGTAGGCAACCCAAACAACGCCGATGCATGGAAAGAGGTGAAACAGTCCACAGTTACAAATTACATGAATAAAGAAAATCAAACCTCAACATCAAAAATGATAGAACTGATACAACAAAAAATACAAGAACTAGAAAGAAAGACAGAAGAGGTTAACGAGAAAACAGAAAAATTAGCAAAGATGCAAAAGCAAACAAGGTTACTAGAGGAAAAACTAAAACATAACCAAAAATATTGAAAATTTAACAAAAACCAAAAATAGAACAGCACTAAATTAAAATACTCCATGGAGAACCTCAGACGAATCCAATCGCATATGGAAAGAAAACCCAAAAAATAAACCAGAAAAATATGAAACAAAATTAAAGGAACTGGAAATAAAATCTAATAGAAACTTTAGAAAAAATATCACAAAATTTGGGACATGGAATATTAAAAGCATAAATGGAAAAGAAGACGAACTAATAGAAGAAATGAAAGCACAAAATATGTACTACCTAGGAATAATTTAAATAAAAAAGAAAGGGAGAGGAACGCAGGAACTAAAGGATCGATATTATTTAATATAGTGCCTTTGTGGTCAATCTGGAAATTAGAGGAGGCTCCCAAGACTGACTGGATCAGATCTGGGTGGTATATAGTTTTAATTGTTTATTGTTTTTATTGTATAGGATGTATGGAGTGATGTACATGAAAAATGATAAATGAATATTATATATACAGGGTGAGGCACATAAAGTGTTACAAAGCAATAGCACTCAAACTATTGATCACATCCAAAAATGTTTCAGACAAAAGTTTCAGTGTTCGAGAAGGCCGTCATACTGGATCACCCTATTTTTTTATCGGTGGAGGCGCTGAAACTACGTCAAGGTCAACTACACTTTTTTAAATGGAACCATGTATTTTTTTTTCGATGACGTTATTACCGATTTGAAGACAAATTCAGCGACCTGAAACACAAGGTCATTCTAGTCACGCAAAGTATGAAAATAGTCGAAAAATCGAAAAATGCAACAGTGCAACAAACACGAGTCAACACGACGGTGCCCCACCCCATTATGCTCTGTGTTTAAGACAAGTAATGAATGAGATTTTTGGCGAAAAGTGGATAGGACGAGCCGGTCCTGTAGCTTGGCCACCTCGATCGCCAGATCTAACATCAGCAGATTACTTTTTATGAGGTTTTGTCAAAGATCGCGTAATGGCGGTAGCACCTACCACGCCTGACGACATAAAAGACAGAATACGCCGAGCATGTACCGAAATTACACCACAAATGTTGGCTGAAGTTAGACGGTCTTTTCATCAGCGGATTAACAAGTGCTTACAAGTCGAGGGTCATCACTTCGAGCATCTTCTGTAGGTAGAACCAAACCAAGGTTAGTGGATCCTTTGAAAGTGATTATTCCGATATTTTTCGATTTTTTGACTATCTTCA
Organism: Agriotes lineatus; assembly: GCA_940337035.1. Classification (NCBI taxonomy): domain Eukaryota; kingdom Metazoa; phylum Arthropoda; class Insecta; order Coleoptera; family Elateridae; genus Agriotes; species Agriotes lineatus. The sequence goes on from OW679201.1 coordinate 101,708,238, forward strand.
TACTTTGCTAACTAGAATGACCTTGTGTTGCAGGTAGCTGAATTTGTCTTAAAATCGGTAATAATGTCATCGAAAAAAAATACATAGTTTCATTTAAAAATCTGGAGTTGACCTTGACGTAGCTTCAGCGCCTCCACCGATAAAAAAATAGGGTGGTCCAGTATGACGGCCTTCTCGAACACTAAAACTTTTGTCCGAAACATTTTTGGATATGATCAATAGTTTGAGTGCTATTGCTCTGTAACACTTTATGTGCCTCACCCTGTATATATAGAAGAGCAATATACAGTGTGTCCCAGGATTGATGTTACAAGAGGTGAGATGGACTAAACATTTTTGAATTTTATTTTAAGGTTCTGGGATTCGGTCCTGCTTGGTTTGAAAAGAATTTTAAGAATTTTTTTGAGTTTTTGAAAAACAAGTAGGCCTTGACAGGGTAGCGAAAACTATTTTATTTTCAGGTAAACTACCCTTTTTGTTTATGATACCGCAAAATTTTATTAAGGAAAGTTGTTTGTAATGATAAAAAATGGCACTATACAAAATTAGCTACCCTTTTTGTTTATGATACCGCAAAATTTTATTTAAAAAAGTTGTTCAGAATGATAAATTATGACCCTACACAAAATTTCAGAATGATCTGTCGACTTAGATTAAACCGCTATTTTTTAGATTAACCCATTAAAACCCAAGATCATTTTTAAAGCGAAATAATTATTTTTATTATTTTTGTAAAATATATGTTATTTGGAGCACAAAAGTAAATGTAACCCATATTCGGAAGTTAATGGGTTAGTCGCAAAACCCATGTACTCAGATGAGTACAATGGGATAATAGCCTGTGAAAAAATTTAAGAAAAATTTGTTTATAGGTTTACACAAACTTTATTCAAATAAATCCTACAATTTTTGAAAATTAGCAAACAAAATTATTGGCATACAAAAACATTTAAAAAATTTTAATATTATAAGAACAAATACAATTACGAGTGATAAACGGCAAAACAATTTCTTTCAACACATAAAGTGACTTTGCATTTTGTACAACACCATCTGGTCCTCTTGTGTCACTGAGTACATCTTAGTTGTTTTTGCAATTTTAGTGGAAAATGGCCACTTTCATGTTTCCTCACACTTACTGGCACTTGACCAGTTGGTCTCCTCTTATATTTTGATTTTTCGTGACCAGCCAAATAATGACGAACTATCATTCTCTCAAAGTCTATAAGACTAATTGGTTCTGAATTTACAATTTAAAAAATCCTCTAAGCGTTGACAAGAGCCATATTTATCATATTGGTGAACAGTACCCACCACCATTTTTTTCCACGAATTGAGATCCTGTAACTGCTTACAGCTTGATCATGCAAATCAACACCGCCCATGGATTTGTTGTAGTTTTGAAAAATGTTAGGTATAGGAACATCAATCTTTTCTTTTGCAGCTGTCGACCAGCGCTTTACACGACCAACAGGCTCCAATGTGTCATAGTTTGTTACCATTGAGACTGTATTATTATCTTGCCATCTGATGAACAGAAGAGCTGAGTCACTATCATACATGTGCTCAAAACAGCCCCTATCTTTTCTTTTGAAACTTTTTACGTTGGTCAGAGAACAGTTTCTTGTTCGATTTTCACGGATTGTTCCGGTAGCCCTCTGGCCCTGCTCTTTCAGTGACTTTAGAAGCCCATGGCTGCTAAAATAATTATCGAAAAAAATTATATGGTCCGATGGTGTTGCGACACATTCCAGAAGCTCAAGTACCACTCTAGATCCCAAAGGAAGATTGGCGAGTCTGTTCGTAGTATTTTTAGCACCAGAGTACGTGTCAAATGCATAGCAATAGCCAGTGGAACTACACAACATCCAATTCTTATACCCAAATCGCACGGGCTTGCCTCTTATATCGAGAGATCCAGAAAAAACTGTTCCTCAGCGGGCTGTGGAAATTCAACGTATGAATAATATGTTGGTGACACTGTACGTCAATGTCAAATTCGAGGTTATCAGGTTAGGTTTTCCGTCAGTTTTGACACAAAATGACGCAAATCCTAACCTGCTAACCTCGAATTTGACATTGACGTACAGTGTCACCAACATATTATTCATACGTTGAATTTCCACAGCCCGCTGAGGAACAGTTTTTTTTTTATCTCTCCGATATATTGTTTGCTGGAATGACGACCAAAAAACTTTACCATTGCTTCGTCGATTGACAGGTGTTCATGAAATATACCCCATTGCTGGAATTTTTGATTCAGAAGGGAAATAAGAGGACGCAGTTTAGCCATTTTGTCATTTTTATCTAAATTGTCATTATTGGCTAAATGAATAAATTTTTTGATTTCTTGGAACCTATTTCGTGACATAGAATTTGCTACCACAGGAACGCCTAAATCTTCATCAAGACTCCAGTAATTTCGCTCACTTGGCAACTTATGGTATCCAGTCAAAAGAAGAATTCCTACAAAAAGTTTTATGTCGGCTTTTGAGACAAAAAAATCATGCCTATTTTTCTGTGAAGAATACAAATTAGTTTGAGAAACAATATGATCATAAACATCATCATCAAATAATTTCTCAAATATTTCAACTGGATTGAGGTTTTCTAGATCACTTTTTAAAATTTCCAGACGATCTACGCAGCCTGTTGTTGATGGAATACTAGTATCTACAAGCATTTTTGTCCACTTAGGTTCTGGCAGTTTTTTTGTCTTTGATTGCGAAGAGTTTTGATTTGGACGCAAGATATTCTGCCGCAAAACTGACAAAGGCAAATTATACTCATCATCACTGTCTTCGCTTTCGCTGCTACTTATGTGCTGAAGTTCGATTTCACCAGCGACATTTTGAGGCAACAGCAATTCATCTGGAATATTATTTTCGACAAAATCTTCCTCGTCCGTCTGTGGGTCAACAGTGGGAGGAATAATCAAAATATCGACTTCACTACTGGTACTTGACGAGGCAACTTTTTCTAAAGCAGATTGTAAATATTGGTATCTTCTCCTATTGTAAAATTTTCGCACGGAAATTTCGGGAAAATCTTCTGGCTCCATTGCAAACTAAAAAAGAAACGCATGCACTTAGCTGGCGTAATAAGTCATATTGAAATATAAAAGTAAGGCATCAGCCCATTGTACTCAAATGGGTACAGTAAGAAATTTCTACTTACCATATTCTGATTATAGAATTATATATTGCAACAACACTAAAGATAGTCCAATTGCACTTACTACAAGCTAAAAACACAAGTTGAGTACAGTTGTAATACAATAAATAACTTTTTCGCAGGATTGTTCACTCTCCTGCAACAATCAGATGACTGAACGTACGCAGCGGTCAACAAAATTGTGTTAGAATTGGTTATTTGTCAATTTTGCTGAAATATCTGGGAGCCATCTATGGAAAACAACTGAAACTATCAACTTTCAGTACTATATATAGTATACTGATTGTTAGATGGCGCTACAAAAATATTTTCTATGATGTACTCAAATGAGTACAATGGGAAATAATGGGTTAAACAAATTGCATTTATTAAAAATGACGGTTTAATCTAAATCGACAGATCTTTCTGAAATTTTGTATAGGGTCATAATTTCTCATTCTGAACAACTTTTCTTAATACGATTTTGCCGTATCATGAACAAAAAGGGTAGTTTACCTGAAAATAAAATACAATTTTCTAAAAAATAACGGTTTTTTTTTAATTCGACAGATCTTTCTGAAATTTTGTATAAGTCCATAATTTATCATTATGAACAACTTATCCTAATGAAATTTAGCCGTGTCATGAACACAAAGGGTAGTTTACCTGAAAATAAAATACAATTTTCTAAATATAACAGTTGTTTTTAATTCGACAGATCTTTCTGAAATTTTGTATAAGTCCGTAATTTATCATTATGAACAACTTATCTTAATAAAATTTAGCCGTATCATGAACACAAAGGGTAGTTTACCTGAAAATAAAATAGTTTTTGCTTCCCCGTCAAGGCCTACTGGTTTTTCAAAAACTGAAAATATTCTTAAATTTTTTTTCAAACCAAGCAGGACCGAATCCCAGAACCTTAAAATAAAATTCAAAAATTTTTAGTCCATCTCACCTCTTGTAACATCAATCCTGGGATACACTGTAGAAGGGCAGAGGGGGTTGGACTTATAATAAAACCAGAGAAATTTAATTGGACGTTTTATAGCTTAATCATGTATACGTTTTCGTCTTTGACCCTTTGCTAACAATCTCTCTTGTGCTAATCTTATTTTTATTTCTAAATTATCAGAAAATATGTTCTCATAATTTTCTGAAATATCTTGTACATTAACTAATTGCTTATTATTGCTAAAATGGTTCCCTTACTTCATCATCTAACAAAATCATGTTTATCTCAAATCGTTTGATATTTTGTATATCGCAGTTTAACGGTTCGATTAATTTTAATTCGTTTGAGGCTAATTTATTACTACTTACATTCTTTTTAAAAGAAACTTCATATCTGTGGTCTCAATCTATAAATTCCATCTTTTTAGTATGAAAATCTAGATTAGCTTTAACTTTGTATCGAGAGATCCAAAAAAAACTGTTCCTCAGCGGGCTGTGGAAATTCAACGTATGAATAATATGTTGGTGACACTGTACGTCAATGTCAAATTCGAGGTTATCAGGTTAGGTTTTCCGTCAGTTTTGACACAAAATGACGCAAATCCTAACCTGCTAACCTCGAATTTGACATTGACGTACAGTGTCACCAACATATTATTCATACGTTGAATTTCCACAGCCCGCTGAGGAACAGGTTTTTTTGGATCTCTCGATACATCCAATCCATACCTAGTATTGATGTGGTATTTAATTGGCCTAGAATCAAAAATACTATCTGGTGCTTTGAATATTCCATATCTACCAAAAGTAACACTTGTTTTTTAACCTTACGTATTCCCCCAGTGACACCTTGAATTATTAAGTTTATTGCTGGTAAAATAGGTATTTTGTTATTATTAGTTAAAATTCTTTCCAACATTTCCTCTGACATAACACTGACAGTACTACCTGTATCTATCAGTAGGTTTTGTTGTATACCCTTTCTAACTGTTTTTGAATTTTTGCATTGCTTAAAGTAATTTCGTACAAAATTTATATGATTTAATTGCTCCTTTGTAACCCTACTTTTAACAATTGGAGCCTGTTGTCTAGGGTCATTTAGTTTTCCTGGTCTTGGTCATTACTAGGTGAAATACTCCTAGTTTGTATGATTACTGGTTTGTACAGTAATAGTAATTTACGATACAAGTAACGTTATCAAGCTTTTTACATTACGAGAGAATAGTTTGAATGAACGAGCGACGTTAGGAGCGAGTTCTTTAAAATTCTCGAGTAATGTAGAAAGCAGATAACGTTACGTTTATCGTAACACGGGTGATTTTATCCTAAAATACTAATCTTTTAAGAAAAATAGGAAAAATGGTTATTAATGACACCTACAACAGCGAGTGGTGGTATCACTAGTAAGATAAAAACTCAGTACTGTATTGTTGGTAGCACTGTCAGGTTATGTTAAATGTGAGATTTTCGGGTTAGGTTTTGCGTCAGTTTGTGTCAAATAACAAACAAAACCTAACCTACTAACATTGAATTTGACATAGACTGACAATACACTTCAGTGCTGTCAACATGTGATTAAATGCTAATAAAGTATCATTATGTTATTTTTCTTAACAACACTAGTGCTGTTAAATGCATCTTAACGCAACTTGTTGCTAAGGAGTTATTGTCATAATAACATAATAGTATAAAATAAAATTATTAGCATTCTTATCTTTACCTCGACCATAATTTACAAACTTGACATCTCTATTATTATTGTTATTTTGACCATAAGAATTGTCGATAAATCTATTTCTTGTACCAAAGTTGCTTGTAAAGGGTTTTCCAATAAGAATGATATGATTTTGTAATGATCTAGTAACCATGGTAATAAAGTTATACCTGTCACTAGTTGTTATTTATGTTCACTAAACTCTAACAATTTATTATGGCTAAATACTCGCTCCAAGAACGTTTGGTTATTGTCCAAAAATTTTACGAAAATCGTGGTTCTTATGTGAACACTTTTCGCGCACTTTGCGAAAACTTAATAATCGTCCTTGTATGCTTTCCATTTGTCGCATCGTTAAGAAATTTAGAAGTAATTTTACTCTTCACGATGTAAAAACACCAGTAAGACGCCGAAATGCCAGAACTGTTGAGAATATTGCTGATGTAAGAGCTAGTGTTGCAGAAGATCCAAATTTATCAATTCCTCGTCGTGCTCAAGGGTTAGGACTGAAAAAAACAACAACTTGGCGAATTTTGCAAAAAGATTTAAATTTACACATAAGATTGTTTTGACCCAAGAAATTAAGCCACTGAACTATCGTCGGCGCCGCGAATTTGCTGCTTGGAGTTTAGAACGACTTGAAAGGGATTGCAATTTTGCGGAAAAAATTATCTTTTCAGATGAAGCTCATTTTTGGTTAAGTGGTTACGTAAATAAGCATAATTGCCGTTTTTGGTGTGAAAACAATCCACAACAGATTCACGAGAAGCCTTTGCATCCCCTGAAGGTAACTGTATTGTGTGGTTTATGGCATGGTGGTATCATTGGACCATTTTTTTTCCAAAATGAGATTCAGTTACAGTGAATGGTGAACGATACCGACAGATGTTGACAAATTTTTTATGGCCAAATTTGAATGCGCTTGATTTAGAAGATAATTATGTGGTTCCAGCAAGACGGCGCTACATGTGACACTGCTCATGAAACTATCGCCATACTCAAGAAAATTTTGGAGAAAGGATAATTTCAAGGAATTCAACTGTTCCCTGGCCTCCAAGAAGCTGCGATATGACTCCTTTAGATTACTTTTTGTGGGGTTATTTAAAATCTAGGGTTTATGCAAACAGGCCACAAACACTTGATGCTTTGAGATTGAACATTGAACGTTGCATTCGTGAGATTACGTCCGATTTATGGCACAAAGTCGTCAAAAATTGGATTCGTCGAATTCACTCGTGTACACGAAGCCGAGGTGGGCATTTAAACGACGTGCTATTCAAAACATAAACGTTATTGATTGTACTATTCCCTGTACTAACCCTGATGTACTAGCCTCTACTATTGGATGGATTTCCATATTTGTTACAAACCCAATCTTAAAATTAAACCAAAAAGGTAGAATTTCTAAATATAATAATCTAAACTCGCCGAGTACTCTGAACACTATTAAATTTAGATAGTTAATAGTAATTCTTAAGTTCTAAATACAAGTTTACTAATATTATATATATATATAGACTTATAAACGGTCATAGTTAGGCCCGCTGAATATATGAATAGTACCTTGTTAAGCCATTTTCAACGCTGATGTGCCCGCGTTTGGCTCAACAACGTACCCCAGTGTATATCATCACCAATTGGTTAGAAATGCCTCAAAGATGCAGTACACAAATTTTCGCGGTGGGCTCAGTAATGACCGGTAGTATGGTCGATATACATGGAGTAGTTCTGCAATATCGAGTGTAGGGGGCGCTTTTGGAATGTTTTATATACAGTATATAAAAATATGTAAACGCTTGTTATTAAGCCCGACATATCACAACGCTGTTGGGCTTCACAACGAATTGATATATATAATAAATATACATAATGTGCTTGAAAACGTATTCATACACATACCTACATAAAACATTAATACGGTGTAAATAAAAATAATTTACTTTATCTACGACCACTACTAAAAGTAGGCCTTTTAGCGCTAGCTTATTTCACTAAAAGTGACGTTTTATAGTTTACCGTGGTTAAAGAAATCAGCTGTTTACTTTTAGCTCTAGTGATAAAAGTGAAGTGAGGTTATAAAACTACAATTTCGAAATGGAAGTGAAGTTGTAAACTTATTCTAGTTGCTTCTTGCGTTACAGGTAAAGTGTTTTTGAAATAATTAAAGCGTTATGTAATAAATACACTCAGATGTGGAGTATTAATAATTACATTTCGTAACTGACCTTCTCAGCACTGGCTTCGCAAACATTCACCCGCGCATGGCCTCTTATTTATTATGACATAAATTAGAAGTGCCGTAGATGAAAACCTTTGTTAAATCGATATTTATGGATTAATAACAGTAAAATTAAGATCGTAGATAAAATATTGTATGCAACTCGTGCTAAAACTCGTTTATGCACGAGACATGTTATGAAACTCAGCCTTCGGCTTTGTTTCATAATTTTCATGTCTCGTGCATAAACGTTGACTTTTAGCACTTGTTGCATAAATAGATATTTTATAGTAATCATCAAAAATTTCACACTCGAGATTTTTGCGGAAATATCCGTTTTCGTCTCTGATGATTCAGAAAAACTGGTGTTCGAGGTGATTTCTGTCTGTGAATCTGTTTGTATCCTCTCTACAGCACAGACGGTATAATAGATCGGCTTGAAAATATATCTGCGTTTCTTATATAGTTTCGGATATTACAGTGAATATTTGATAAACTCAGCCTAACAAAAGTGTTACTTTAGTCAAGCATTTTTCCGTTTCCAGTAAATTTTTATAATTTTGGTAACACTATTTTTAGAATAACATATTGTCATTGAATACAATTTTTGTTTAACGTTTTTTTTGTGAAAAATATAGCTTTTGAGAAAATCGCACAATAAAATTCTCACATAAATATCTTCAAATTTTTATAATTGTTGGATAAAAATATATTTTATCTACAACCTTTGTTTAAATTTTTTGTGAAAAGTACTTATAATTTTTAAAGAGCAAAACTAAAATTTTAGAAAAATTTGCTCAAAATTTTTATAATTGCTGGATTAAAACAAAATTCCTTAAAACAAGAGCCTATATTATACTAATATCTGTCACTTTTCGTTCAAAAAGTTTTTTCGAAAAAAGCGCAAAATTATATTTTTACAAAATGTTCTCAAATTTTTTATAGTTGTGGTATGAAAACACAATTCTGTGAAACAACATCGCATATTATATAATTATCTACAGCGTTTTTTAAAAGGTGTTTTGGGAAAAAGGATAGATTTTGAAAAAATCGCAAAACCTAATTTTTATAAATAAACGGCCAAAAATTAATGAGAATAAAATGTTTTATGTACGAGTATTATAAGATACTGTTTATGACATAATTTCTCGGCAATAAAGTAGTTATATATAGTACTAGTAAAATAAAGTTTACCTATATTATCTTGCTAGCACTATAAAAGTACGTACTCTATCTTACTAGTACTATCTAAACACCTCCTAGTTATAAGACTATTACTAGATCGATTTTAGACCTCTAAAGTAGCCCATAACCCACTACTGAGTTAAATCATAACCCACTAGTGAAATAAAAGCCAGGTCATTCACTGCTAACCTCGAATTTGACATAGACTGACAATACACTTCAATACTGCCAAACGTATAACACGAATCACTTTCCAAATTGTCACTATGACTTTTCATGGCTGTCAGTATAAAATGTATGTTTTTTAAGGTATTTATTGGTTAATGTAATTATAAGAATTGAATATAATTTTGCATTGTACAGGACGATCAAGTTATTATTATCCACAGTTGAATCATTTACGTCGCGACTCCAATTATAAATGTATTTGACCTCTCGGTACTTTTCAATTTGTCACTATGACTTTTCACGGTTGTCAACAAAAAATTTGTTTTTTAGATATTTATTTCGCTGGATAAAATTTTGTATATTTGTAATAATTCACCCGAGAAATGACACCTCTTAGCCTGGCGGCCTCGAGGGCTCCTCTTTTCTCTCGTGGATTATTTGTAATATAACACGCTTAACCATAAATAACGATTACATCAGTTGTCAATGTCAAAATATATGCCTTTCAATATCTGTAAAGGTACTCTAATGTCAAGTCTTTTCTGTCACAGAATGGACATCAAATCTATAAACGCGACTTTTTTAGATTTTAGAAGTGAACATAAAGCTTTGTATACAACTCGTACATAATATGACTTTATGACTCGTCCTCTTTACTGACCTCGCTTGGTTATAAAAGAAATTCGTCAAATAATGCCCTACATCATGTACTTCTTATATCAATAGCTATTGAAAAGGTGTTATAAATTACGTAATTGTCTATAAGTTTTCTCAAAAAAGGTTTTTGGAAAAGTTTTGAAAAAATTTTAAAATTAAATTTTTACAAGCAGTAATAAAAGATCGTGTGGTGGCCCACCTCGTGTTTCATTTTTATTGATTTGCAGAAAATAATGGTTTTAATAAAATTTGCAATTTTAAAACTGGCTTTTTATAAGCAAATACAGTATTATTACTACATACTATAATTTTGGGTTACCTGAACCCTTAACCTAGTAGGTATTGTTAAAATCGACGATGTTGACTTCTAGCTAAGAAACATATTGAAACATACGAGAGCGCTCATTTTATCTTACTTGCTGTATATTTATTTGAGATTTTTACTACCCTCGTGTAACAGACGACGGGTTCCTAGATGACGAAAAAACGGTTTTCTCAATTCCGTCTGTCTGTCAGTCTGTTGGCTGTATAATTCAAAAACTAGGAACGAGGAAGACGATATTGTGCATGCAGATTATATGTCTACCTGGAATGAAATTGAGAAAATTTCGAAGAAATAAATACAGGGTGAGCACCTTAAAATATAAAATCTTGTTTAGTTTTTTTACCTCCTTTTACGATAAAGGAAGTATTGGATTCACCCCAAAAATTCGAAATTGAGTTTTCAATAGATCACGTTTTAGAGTCCCCTGAACCCAAAAAACATTTTTTTTTCATTGGTCTGTCCGTCTATCTGTGTGTCTGTCTGTCTGTCTGTCTGTGTGTCTGTCTGTGTGTCTGTGAACAGAATATCTCAAAAACGAAACGAGGTATGGCATTGAAATTTCACTCAAGCTTAGCTTCTGTGGCTTTAAATTAATTTCAAAAAATTATGTATTTTAAAATGTTGAGAATAACTAAATAAATAAATAAATAAAATAAATGTACTATGTAGATGAGAGCAAGCTTTTGAAGAAAATCGCATAACCGGAAGTAGGTGTTTACTTTTGCGATTTTTCAATTTTTTTTGATTTTTTCAAAAACGGCTCTAACGATTTTTTCAAAGTTAATGTTTTTATTACATTTTTAATGTGTATTGATGTGAGATAGGTAATTTTCCAGTTGAATACTTCTAAAATGGGTTTCTTTTGTTTTTTTCTATTTTTTTATTAACTCCTATTTTAAATACAACACCCGGTATATTATTACATTTTTTAATTCAGCTTGAAATTCTAGAAAAAAATTTTCTCTTCAACTAACTCTCTATTTTGTACCGTTTTTGTAGAATTTGCAATTTTTTATTTAATTTAATTTAAATTAAAAATCAAATTTTTGGCTAATTATAACATCACTGTAAAAGGAAGTTGAGTGAGTATCACACCAGATTTTTTAACTGAGAAATACATCAAAGTAGTAATTTGCACATACCTCATGCTTTACCGTTGGCGAAAGTGATACTCAAGAGATGCAGGATAAATGTTGCTTTTTGTTTATTTATAAGCCAAAATTAAGATTACAATTACATACAATTGCAATCCAAAATCCTATAGAGACAAAACCAGTTGTCTGTACATAGGGCTGGCGCAGAACAAATCATACAAAAAACATAAAATATAATATAACATAAAATATAATATAACATAAAATATAATATAATATAATACTCAAAAAATAGAAATAGAAATTCAAAATAATAAAATATAAACGTAAAACAGCTTTTGTTAATTAAACAATATTTTTTCTTGCTCGTAAGTTTATTACTGTGTTATAATTTCGCTCGATCCACTTTGACAATTTCTTTTTAGACTTTTTTGATTTACGAATGCTTTTCAAGTCAATCGGCAGCAAATTAAAGATTTTAAGTGAGGTAATGAAACTACTCTTAAAATTGACTATCCTGAATATCAGAGGCATTAGCAAGCTTTTGTTTCTGGTAATACTGATAGAGGTCTCAAAATTAGATTTGTGATACTCATGAAATAGGTTTATAGATTCAAGGGCAAAAATACTTTTTATATCGAGAGGCAGTTTTGATCTGCAGAAGTTGTCTTTAAAAATTACCTTTAATATGCTTCTCTGTAGTGACATTAATTTGTTGATGGTATTATCATAAGCGCCGCCCCAAGCAATTATCCCATATGAAACAATACTATTAAATAGCCCGTAGTATAGAATTAGCATTGAATCAGTTGGCAAGATTTTTGATAGCTTTGCGAAAACAAATAATAGGTATCTTGACTTCTTAATTACATATGTAATATGTTGATCCCACTTAAAAAAACAGTCAATCATTACCCCGAGATATTTTGTGGAATTTACTCTTTGAATTACTTGATTATTGATGCGAATATCTGTATCTCTTTGTATACTTGATTCATAAATCCCAAAGACGACATAAACCGTTTTGGTTATGTTTAACGAGAGCTGATTCACACAGAGCCAATTATATACAATTCTCAAAAATTCATTCATTTGATCTTCAGCATCTTTCCAATTATCACTGGAGGTAACGATAGCTGTATCATCAGCATAGGACATAATTGATTTACTTGGCACCAGAGTCAACAAATCATTAATATATATGATAAAAAGTAAAGGTCCGAGTATTGTGCCCTGCGGCACTCCTACTGTGATTAGCCTCTCTGTGCTGCAGTCATTATTTATTCTAACTACTTGCTTACGATTTGACAAGTAATCTTTAATTAAGTTTAGAGCCATCCCTCTAATTCCATATGTATCTAGTTTGTGTAATAATATATCATGATTTATGGTGTCGAAAGCTTTAGCGAGATCTAGGAATGTCGCAATTGTTCTACTACCGTCATTTAACTTTTTATAAATATAATTTGTAAAGACTGCTAAGGCATCATTCGTTCCCAAATTTTTCATAAAACCAAATTGTCTATGTGATAATATACCCGAATTTACAAAAAAGTTATACAGCCTTTTGTGTACTATTTTTTCGAAGATTTTTGCAAAATTTGATATTAATGAAATGGGACGATAATTCGACACGTTACCTCGTTCCCCACTCTTATAAATGGGTATGACGACAGCATTTTTTAGCATGTACGGCCAAGTTTCCTTTTGGATACACAAATTCAAAGCAAATTCTAGTGGCTTAACTAAATTATGAGCTATTGTTTTAATTACTTTCACACTTACCCCATCCAAACCTCCTGCTTTAAGCTTAAGATTTGCAATTACTTTTAAAACTTCATGACTGGAGGTAGGATATAAATAAATAGATTTTACATTCCTAGGAATGGAAACTCGAGTAACCTCTTGTGGGACTACAATTTCGTCTGCCAGATTCTTGCCAATATTGCAAAAAAACTCATTAAAAACATTTGCTTTATCTTTTGGGTTATCAATTTCTTCTCCCTTTACTAAAAGAGAGCCAATTTGATTTTTTTTATTATTGCGGCCTTTATTTAGCTTGGTTTTAACAAAATCCCAAAGTCCCTTGCTGTCATTACATTTATTCTTGACATCCTCCTTGTCCGATAATAATTTAGCTCGATTTATGACTTTCAGTAACATCTTGGCGTAATCTTTATATTGCTTTTTAGCCTCAATATTATCTGGATTCCTTTTCCACAATTCGTATAACATTTCTTTAGTTTTACAAGATTTACTAATACCATTTGTAGCCCACTTTTTTCTCCTTTTGAAATTACTAGATTTTTTATTAGTATTGGTTGTTGCTAACGACATAATTTCTTTAGTTTTATTAATTATTTTCTCAAAAGCCAGCGATGGGTCATTTTCCTCAAAAACTTCAGTCCAAGTTAATTTATTACTCAAGTTTAACAATTTTTTATAGTTAATAGTACTGGATTTAGTGGTTTTTGTGGGATGACTCTCGTCTAGGCTGAAGGTGGAAAAAAGTGGGAAATGGTCCGGTAAAACATTCGCATACTTATAAGATACAATATTGTCTAAATCACCCTTATAGAAAAAGTTATCTATACATGATCCTCGTTCTAAATTGCAGTCATTTGGTCGAGTTACACCAGAATAAAGCGGCAAATATTCAAGACTTAAAAAGTTACTAGAGAAAATTAAATCAATTATTGCATCGTTTCTTGTTGGTTCATTAATGTTTTGTGAAAGTTAGAAATTATTACAGAATGATATCAGCTCAGAAGTAGCTCTTTCGGTACCTGAATTATAATTAATATTAAAATCTCCTACTAATATAATATTTTCAGATAAGCAATTCATATCCAGCATAGAGATGTAAAGATTATTTATAAATTCTTGGTAATTTTTTCGGTGGGTTATAAACTGTACCAATGATATATATCTTATTTTTTATATTCACTTTTAACCATAATTGTTCAATAGTGGTCTCGGAAATAATTGTTTCATGTTTTATATTGTTTTTAACATAAATTCCTACTCCACCCGCATGCGAAATTCTGTCTTGCCAAATGAAATTATAATTAGTAATTTGGATTTCTTCATTAGAAATATGTGGTTTCAGCCATGTTTCCGTAATAGCTATTACATCTGGATTATTAGAAACTATAAAGTCTTTTAATTTGGTTAGTTTATTTATTAATGATCTTATATTTATTTGTACTATCAGAATTTCTCGTGTTTGGTTTCTAACATTTCGCGGCATGTGGGTATTTTATACTGATTATAGAAATATTGTGGTCCAGTGGTTATGAGAGAGAGAGCAGTGCATCAACTATTATAGGATATAAATTAGTTGTATAAGATAACAAATTATTTAGAATAAATAGAAATAATAAATTTATGTATATAAAAAAACAACTCGAAATGTATGTGTGTGTACTGAAAACTTAACGAATATACTTTCTTTTTATATTAATAAACTTAATCTGTTTTTATATAGCATATGTCATAATAATTATTATCAAAGAATCATCAGAAAACGGACCCGGACCCCTCATTGTAAGATATATGATTTTTAAAAACTATATAATGTTATAGTTAGGTGCATATATTTTGATACCGTAGCAGTAGACAGTAAATTCGCTTACCGAAATTATACATTGAAATTGACTAAATTTGATTCATATCCACAAAAAAGAGGACCACATCCGCTCACCGATAACATACTGTTAGTTAAATTAACAGTGATAAATCAAGTGTTACACCTAAAACTAAAGAAAATTAATATAAATTACAGTACTTGATTTAATCCAGCAAAGCATTGAGTAGCAAGGCGTGGCAGTCTACTGATTAGAAGATTGACCGTTTTTCTCCATCATCGTTCCAATATATCTTCCCGTCTCTGGTCCATACACTGCGCGTTCCGAATTTTTGTTTTTTTTTCCTTAAAGATAGAGTATCGCTTTTTAGTTAGATCTTCTGTTAGCAGATTTCCCGAACCTTTTAAGGATTTTTTGGCAAGGTAAATTTCTGCTCGTTTTCGATAAGATATGAACTTCACCAAAATTGGCCGTGGTCTTTGACCTTCTTTGCCTATACGGTGTGACCGTTCAATATCGCTAAGCGATATTTGAATTCCCATTTGTTGCACTATATTAATAACTGCGATATCAGTGTTTTCATTAGGCACTTCTTTTATACTTTGAAATCTTAGATTGTTGCGTCTTGTGTATTGTTCCAATCGATCCATGGCTTCGGAATTAGCCGCAATTTGCTTTTTATCTTCGTGGACTTCTGTTTTTAGGTTATCGAGAGCAGTTGTTAGCGAGCTTATTTTCAGGTTGATATCGTCTATATTAGATGCCAAAATAGCAACTTGTGCTATAATATAATCTAGTTTTTCGTGAGTTGACATATTGTCGGTCGTCTTCTTCGTACTTCGCGTGTCTGCCGGCATTGTGATACGGAGGTTACTTAGCACTGCACTTTGAAAAGTTTCAAATTAGTTGCCTTATTCTAATTTGAGATGTTTTATTTTTAAACCAGTAAGTTTTTCCAAATGTTTATGCTCTAGTAGATAGCACCAGCACTTTGATTAATTACTTAGACACGGCAAAAATCAATCGTTTAACCGGACCACTCTTTTCTAAATCATTCACTTTCCGCCATGTTGAATAACCCGATTTGAAAAATGGTCTAATATGCTCAATTTTAACATTTTATACATATTTG
Source organism: Agriotes lineatus (assembly GCA_940337035.1). NCBI lineage: Eukaryota > Metazoa > Arthropoda > Insecta > Coleoptera > Elateridae > Agriotes > Agriotes lineatus. Next base: position 101,724,425 of record OW679201.1, read on the forward strand.
CCCCATTTAACCTCTTTCGGGGATGAATTATGCAAAACCTTGACATTTACTTGATCTGGTTTGTAAAACAAACTAATATGTCAAATTTCAGCTGCCCACCTGTAGTAGTTTCCTCATTGTAAATCTTTAGAAAAACAGGTCTACCACATTTAGCTCCTTTGGAAGAATGAATTTCTAAAAGCCCTGAAAATGGTTTGACCCTACTTGTAAAAAGAACTAATATGGCGAATTACAACTTCTTACCTTCCCCAGATTCTATTATATAACGATCTGTGAAGTAGAAGTCAATCCCGTCGAATAGAGGCTAAAAGACGATATTGAATGTTTTTCCTTCTGGTTTGAGCACCACTAAGTTGTTTGGAGAACTGATCCCTAAACAGTCCAGATAAAGTAGATCGAGAAAAAACAGTCTTCCCTCAAGTCAAACCCAGCCTGATTCAGCGACTGTCCCTGCACCTTATTGATCGTCATGGCAAAGCAGGTTTTTACGGGAAATTGCAGTCTCTTAAATTGAAAAGAATAGTATGAAAGAATAAGGGTTATTCGAGGAATGAAGACTGTCTCCCCTTTTCCAAAACCAATGAACATTCTGTCCTCAGTGACGTTACGATGCGGAGCTTTCACTTGCAGTCGAATTTGGGGGTCTTCACGTTTCTCAGTAGTATAAGTGCTCTAACTTTCAAAGGCAGGCGATTTGCAAGAAGTCCGGGAGAGTAGAGAGTGTGGAGAAACTCAACGTGGTAGTGCACTGTATCATTTGCCTCCACCACAGTGTTAATCGATTGATAGATCTTTTCCTCCGAATGAATAAAAGGGTGCGAGGTGTGTGTTGTTGATTTTTAGTGCCTTATCGTTCTTCAGAGTGATACTCGCCCTTCTACGAAGCCAGGACACAGGTTTGCTGTTATGTTGTTGATGTCGAAATATATTATGTTAGTGGGGCTGGCGATATCTGACACGGCTTGACATAGATATTCGTTGCCGCTTTTCAAGTTAAGTTTGGAAAACTATTCGGCCTTGAAATATCCTCTCAGGTGAACCCTTATGTAAATTCAAGACAATATGTCCTTATTGTACTGATACTGCATTTTTAAAAATCACTATTATAACACGTATTTGTCCTGAGAGCAACTGCCATTTAAATATCATCGTCGAGCTGATAAAACCACAGTAAATAAAAAACCACTAATGGAACCAGTTGAAAAATATTTTGCAATTTTCAAAACTTCTTTGTAGACAATTTTTAATGTATGGCACTATCCATCAGGTAAAATTTGAATTTTTAAGTTTTCAGAACTACTCGCACGTGACATTGCTACATACACTTGACCATAGCTAAATACTGGTTGTGACGAATATTATATAAGTATTCCTACTTTATTCAGCCTCGACACCTAACGGTAAAAGAGGATGTGGATAAGTAAGTAAGTAAGTACTTTATTCAGAGTTTGTCTTTGCAATTTATTGTCATTGCACATGCTAGGTGCACAGAGAAAATGAGAAGGGTGCCACACAGAAGAGCTAGGAGAAGGCCGAATAGAATTTTGAAATAATAGATTACAAAAGCGATGACTGAATGCAACTTACACAAAAGAAACTGTGAGGATAGAAGAGTATGAAAACAGGTGTCGAAAGACGTTCTAACAATATACGTATGCTTGTACCAACAGGGGAGGCAATGAACCAGAGTGAAAATAAGCACACCCACATAATTATAATAAGCAGAAAAAACGTCTTACAGCATGTGAGCAATAGCGATTTCCTTTAACTGTCATTTTACATGTATTTTGACGTTTGTGTCACGAATCAGCAGACCGTTGATTTCCAATAAACATTTAGTAGTGACAGTAGTCCATTGCAATAATGGGCAGAACGCTGCAGGCTGACTGTGAGAATATACCTGGTTTACTGCTACTGCATGGCCGGCTGCAACCACTTAAGAGCTACAATATGATGGTTTTTCTCAAAAAATTATCAATTTACTTTCAATTTAGGACTTTTGTGCACATCTACGCGCTAACGGCTTTCATTTAAAAAAAGAATTATCGAAATCGGCCCGGTGGAAGTCTCAAAATAGATGTCGAAAGAAAACGCTTCACGTTTTAAATATATAGATTCAAATACTCATTGCAAATGTTATCATGTGATAGCAGATCCAAGTTAAAATCCCCAACCACGAAATGATTTTTAGTATTACGGTATTTCTGCAAGAAAGTGTCAATGCAGCTGACAAAATCCGTTTTTTTTATATTGTGACATCTGTACATAGAAGAAACCTTAACACTTTTACCAGCTTTTAAAATTATGTTTAGGTTGATGATTGATAGGCCATTTATTATATCTTTGTCAGAAGTAAAAATTAAGGTATCCAAAATGTAAACAATAACACCATCAGCCGCATTGACATTACTCTCATTGTATATACTATTGTAACCTGGTAAATTATAGTAGTAAGCATGAGGTACATTATGTGTCTCAGTGCATATAATTATTTGCGGGAAAAAATTCAAACTATCAATAAAAACTTGTAGAGTATTAAAATTTGTTCGTAGGCCCCTAACGTTTACCAGCAACATCGTGAAAACATTTCCCTTAATTACATTGTTAAGATCTACGACACTATTACATACAACCTCATTGTCGAATACAATTTCATCCTTGTCGTTCATAAGCAAAGACTTTGGTGTTCCGTAGATGTCTTGTTTTACGACTCCCTTGGTACCCTGCGCTCCTTTGACATATTACCCATAAAAGCCGGGATTAGAGGCTTTATTAGGTAATCCGTTTCACGTATGAAGTTGTTGATTTTCATTTGTAACGTTTTGCACTTTTCACTGTCCAAAGCGGCAAAGCAAAACAGAAAAAAGGGCCAACGAAAAATGCATTATATTTAAGACAGCCTGCACGCAATGACGCTAGGAGTACTCCATGGCGCATGTAGGGAACGGGAAATGTGCTTGCAATATCCTTCCAAACATTAGAATAGCGTTCGCAGCCGCTGCCGTTTTTAATTTTAAAATTGATGTTATTTGGATTATCAAGTGTTTTCTTTTATTATTTCAGTATTATGAGAAACGTGAATGCATTTTTACCCTTAGTTTTCTTTGATTTTAAAAATTATTTAGTGTGGCAACGTCCACTTGCGAGAGTTCTGAGTAAAGCCCTTTACAGATATTTTCAAAACAATAACTTATTCTAAACGAGCACTGTTTAAACACTAAATAAACGTGATGAAATGCACACATTATGCCAGGTATTTTCATAAAAAATGAGTCTCCAATTTATGATTTTCAGCTGTTTGGGTTTGTTTGGCGGTGGGATTATTTACACAAATGATACATTTTTTCTTAAAAGTGAGTTAGCAGTTTATCAGTCACGTAATGTATGAGGTAAGTAGATTTTTACTGTGCCAAGTAAAATCAATCACATGGAAGATGTTGCTCAAACCTAGATCTTGCTAGCTTATTTCAAAATTTCAGTTTATAAGTCTTTGTTAGTCAAATGTTAAATTGTTCATGTAAACGACTAAATTTGTTAGTGTTACACATGACCAATACTGCATATATTTATTATTACTTATTACTATTAAAACTACTGTAAGTATTTAATAAATTCGAAAAAACTAAATTTACTGAAAAGAATGTGGATAATACGGTGTGTTCAAAAAGAAATTACATAAGGGTTGGCCATGGAAACCAAAAGTAATGCAAACAGCAAGCTTTAAAATTCATTAACTGTCATCGTTGTTGTCATAAGTTTATATTCTAATCTGCTATGGAAATTCTAAAGTTTGCTGTCTCTACAGCTTCCTGTTGACATTAGTTTTGCTTTCCATAGCCAACTCTTATGTAATTTCTTTTGGTATAAAGCTTTATTCATTATACCGATTGGCCCATAATTAAATATAACGGCAATGAGATAGCTAGAACAAAAACAAACAGAATGCATAAGTAGAAAGAGACTAACATAAAAAGTTCTTATTTGTATACCATAATCCCACTATTACTAAGTGAGCACAAAAAGGGCAGCCGTGCAGTTCGTTATCTGGAATTTAGGCGCCAACGATGAAACAATATATGTAATGTGCAATAATTCGATAAAAGAACCGTAAAGTGATTAACCCGTAAGGTCACAGGTGAGATGTAACATGAACACTCCCGCCAAGACAACAAACAAAACCAGATAAATAAAAATCAACTTTTATTTTCCAAATTGTAAATAAAGTAATGAGTAGTCTTGAAACAAAAATTATTAAAACTATTGACGATAGTGTAGACAATTCCATTCCATAAGTATACAGCCGTATATCCTGTGTAAGATTTTAATATTGGCAACATATTAACGAATTCACATCAAACATCAATATTATTACTAGATCACAAAATAAATTATTATTAGATAAAATCCCTCGCTTTAGTTTTGTACAGGGACCGGCAGAAACATATTAAACATTTTAACGTGCAATATCCCACTAAGGTTTTTATCCATACAAATGTGATGAATATCATTATATTAAGTAGGATCAAGAGTTTTGTTTTAATGTTTAAGTAATATGTCATAATGCCTTTTAATGTGCAAGAGCGAGCTTATTGTGTTGAGTTATTTATTAGGACCGAATCAATAATAACTGTACGTTCAGAAGACAATTCAACAGGCGGCAGAATGTTCTATCGTACTTGACAATAAGACGATGGGTTCAGAAGTTTAGAATTCGGTTCACTTTGTAATAAAAAGCCACCGGGAGCTCCAGGAAATTGACGGTATTATGCAAGATATACCAGAAAAAGTTATGCAAGGTTTTGTTCGACGTATTAATGAATGTGCTGAAGAAGAAGGTGGACATCTCCGGCACTCGATATTTAAATAAATAAACTCCCAAGTTTTGTGAACATACTAATCTTTTCGTTTCTTTTGTTATTACACTGTATAAAGAAAAAATTGTAAATAAAATGTTTAATATGTTTCTGCCGGTCCCTGTACTTTTTTTTTAATTGATTTATAGTTGACCACATTTATGGAGGTTTTCGTTGCTTAGTAAAAATATCCCATACAAAATTTGCATTTTGGATATAATAAGTAATGATTTTCTTCGTACGTGTAGCAATCATATAAACCGATCAAAACCGCAATAACTTGATAAATTTGTTCACAGTGTGCAATAATTCGATAAAAAAACCGCGCGGGGGTTAGCTTGCTCCAGTAAAATCACTGGCAAAATTTGAAACACGACCACACTGCCGTCGTATTTAACAAATTTCAATCAAAATTATGAATAGTTTTGGAATAAAAGTCACTAAAAATATTGAAGATACTGTAGAAAAATAAATTTCGTAAGTAATCAACCGTATACTTTCGTGAAAGCTATTAATAGCGGCAAAATATTTACTAATCCTACCAAAACATCCCTAACTAACTGGAGTAAAGTATTAATTATTATTAAAGTATATCTTGCAACTGCATATCGAGCTCTGATTTGAAAATAATTGATATTTTACAGGTTTTTTTTTGATGTTTTCGTTGCTTAGTAAAAATAATATTTTTTTAAAAAAAACTTGAGATAGAATAAGTCATTTAATTAAATTAACTGCATCACAAGTCTAGTTTATGCAATATCTTTGAGAAGCGCAGCGACGTCCCAGCTTTTAAGGATATTAATTGCATGATTTTAGAGCAAGTGCAAGAATTTTTCCCTACGAATACTGGACATTTTAAAACCTAGCAATATATTAATTTGACTAATATAAGCCCACTATTACTAAATACGCAATACGCAAAAGGGCCAGCCAGCAATTCGTTATCCGGCATTTAGGCGCGAACCCAGCCGGCACCACAGATTTTGGCAACGGTGTCGGGCTTACTAACGTACGCTTAAAATAGTTAAATATATAAATGGGCTCCATAGAGTACCATTTCTATATCTGGGATTCACAGGGACACGTTTATACCTAAAATCTGCATTTCTTAGAAATCTTTACCCCTCTGTGAATGCCTCGACTGGTGTTATGCAACGAAACAAAAATATGTAACCCATTCTCTTCTAGCTTGTTTCCTTAAACCGGGATCATCAGCGGCCCGAAGACCTATCGGGCTCAATAGCATACCGTTTATAAGTATATATATATATATACACGCAATTTAAATATTCCTTGTATTATTCCAAATATTGTTCGTTAAAAGTTATAAAACAGTCACTGACCTTAACGTCGCTTTAGGGTACTTGATCAGCAGACTATGTAATCCCCTCAGCAAATGAAGCAGGACAGCTAACAGGAACCTGGATAGTTGAAACTCTAACTCCCCTCCGAAAAGCTCTTTGAATATGATTTCTATCTTTCAGATAGAATTTCTCACTTAACTTCACCACACACACGTAATCACTGGCTCTACTTTAATTATATCGCAAGTTATTTGCTTTGCAATATAACTTCAATATTCAAATCAAAGCACTTCAATTATATCGACTCGTTTTTAATTTACTGAATTTTTATTTTATATTATTACCAGTTACTTCCTGTGTAATAACTATTATGTACAACACAGAACTTAAGAAAACAAATATGGAGATAAACAGCGAAAAAACTAAAACCATAATATCGACAAAAGAAAAGGAACATCAAATAAACAATAGAACAAGTGAGAAGCTTCAATTATTTGGGTGCAAAAATAGAAAGAAACGGAAACATAGATAAAGAAATAAATGGAAAAATAGGAAAAGCCGGAAAAATATATAATGCACTGTGAAACACATTCCTGGGAAAAAAAGAAATTAAAAAACAAATAAAAATAGAAGTGTACAAAAAATTTGTAAGACCCTTGCTAATATTTAGCAGCGAAACATGGACGATCATAGAGAGAAACAAAAGTAAAATTATGGCCATGGAAATGAGATTTTTAAGAAAGATAGAAAGTATTACGAAAATGGACAGAATAAGAAATGCGACAGTTATAAACCAATTGAACATGAAACCATTAACAACAATAATAGAAGAAAGACAACCAGGATGACTAGGGCACCTACTAAGAATGGATGAAGAAAGAGTAACGAGACAAATATATGAAGTGAAAGTACAAGGAAAAACAAAGTTAGACTACCAAAAAAGAGATGGGAAGAACAAGTGTTCCAAGCAGCAGAGAAAAGAGGAATACAAAGAAATAACGTAAAGAAAAACTCATGAAATTAAAACTGGCCATAAAGTACAGTACTTTCGCGTTTGGATGCGAATTAAAATATGAAGAAGTAATGCTATCTACGAAATTGTCGGAATAACCACCCTACGAACTCATCTATCCAACAATAAAAATTATTCAATATTAAGGTCATGAATGATTTTCCTATCTCGCAGGTGTAATCCATCATAGCCCCCCGCCCTCCCCCCTTAACATTTTCTGCTGACACATTAAAGCTCTCTTTGGACATGCGGCAAAATGACATTTTTGCTCATGTTCGGAGACAAAATAAAAATATTGCACTCTTTATTATTTTTGATGTAGGGATGGACCTAAAACTTTCATTTCAGTTTCCTGCCCTTATTTCGTATGTACCAGTAAGCTGCAACCACGTCACTTGAAAACATTTTGCGCCAGACTGTGAACAAATTGCTCTTCTGATGTGCATAACACGAGTTGCAGTCACGACCGCATTGTCGGTACGTTGTAGTTGCATCGTATCTGCATCGCAGTCGTCACGAGTCAGTGGACGGGGAGTCTTAGTAAACTATATACAGGATCTCTAATGTTATTTACAACTTCTGTTCTATCTAAAGTGCGTTCAAATAAAACCATCATCAAGTGGCCTTACGTCAAACAGTAATTTTTGAAAGTCCTCGTAACTTATTTTATGGATAGCGTACGAACACAACCTTACTTTGACAACTGACAACTCAAGTGACCGAGCGCGTTGAATTCTGGGTAGAGCGATGTAATAATTTGCCTATACACAAACTCACTTTGACAATTGACAACTTAAGTGACCGAGCGCGTTGAATCCTGGGTAGAGCGATGTAATAATTTGCGTATACACAACCTCACTTTGACAATTGACAACTTAAGTGACTCAGCACGTTGAATTCTGGGTAGAGCGATGTAATAATTTGCGTATACACAACCTCACTTTGACAATTGACAACTTAAGTGACTCAGCACGTTGAATTCTGGGTAGAGCGATGTAATAATTTGCGTATACATAACCTCACTTTGATAACTGACCACTTACGTGACTCAGCACGTTGAATTCTGGGTAGAGCGATGTAATAATTTGCGTATACACAACCTCACTTTGACAATTGACAACTTAAGTGACTCAGCACGTTGAATTCTGGGTAGAGCGATGTAATAATTTGCGTATACACAAACTCACTTTGACAATTGACAACTTAAGTGACTCAGCACGTTGAATTCTGGGTAGAGCGATGTAATAATTTGCGTATACACAACCTCACTTTGACAATTGACAACTTAAGTGACTCAGCACGTTGAATTCTGGGTAGAGCGATGTAATAATTTGCGTATACATAACCTCACTTTGATAACTGACCACTTACGTGACTCAGCACGTTGAATTCTGGGTAGAGCAATGTAATAATTTGCGTATACACAACCTCACTTTGACAATTGACAACTTAAGTGACTCAGCACGTTGAATTCTGGGTAGAGCGATGTAATAATTTGCGTATACACAACCTCACTTTGACAATTGCAAACTTAAGTGACTCAGCACGTTGAATTCTGGGTAGAGCGATGTAATAATTTGCGTATACATAACCTCACTTTGACAATTGACAACTTACGTGACTCAGCACGTTGAATTCTGGGTAGAGCGATGTAATAATTTGCGTATACACAACCTCACTTTGACTACTGACAACTCGAGTGACTCAGCGCGCTGAATTCTGGGTAAAGCGATGTAATAATTTGCGTATACACAACCTCACTTTGACAATTGACAACTTAAGTGACTCAGCACGTTGAATTCTGGGTAGAGCGATGTAATAATTTGCGTATACATAACCTCACTTTGACAATTGACAACTTACGTGACTCAGCACGTTGAATTCTGGGTAGAGCAATGTAATAATTTGCGTATACATAACCTCACTTTGACAACTGACAACTCGAGTGACTCAGTGCGCTGAATTCTGGGTAAAGCGATGTAATAATTTGCGTATACACAACCTCACTTTGACAATTGACAACTCAAGTGACTCAGCGCGCTGAATTCTGGGTAAAGCGATGTAATAATTTGCGTATACACAACCTCACTTTGACAATTGACAACTTAAGTGACTCAGCACGTTGAATTCTGGGTAGAGCGATGTAATAATTTGCGTATACATAACCTCACTTTGACAATTGACAACTTACGTGACTCAGCACGTTGAATTCTGGGTAGAGCAATGTAATAATTTGCGTATACATAACCTCACTTTGACAATTGACAACTCGAGTGACTCAGTGCGCTGAATTCTGGGTAAAGCGATGCTGTAATTACCGACATGCCGTCATCACAAAATGTAGTTCAAAGTCCTTTCGATAACTTCTTTTTTAACGCACGTTATATTTAAAGGAAATGTGTAGACCGCATTGCTATTTTTTTTTATGCAAGCTCCTACATGTTCTTGTCATCGCAGCATGGAGGAGATAGTCAATCTCTTTATCTCTTAGTGCAACACGTGCTGCATTAGAGGGCAGAACCATTGCCATAGAATTTTCACATTTTACACCCAATCGTGGCAAGTCAGTGGATTCCACATTTGTTAACCGAGGAACAAAAACACGGACGAATAGACCGATGGAAGATTAATGTTAGAAAAGTTCAATGCAAAATGAAAATGAGGCTATGCCTAAAAAAATTATTGCTGCTTTCTTCAGATACAGTGGTGATCACTGAAATTCCACATGCAGCTGCAAAAATGTTAAATTGCTTATCTGTAATGGTACTTTTATCTACTACTATATATTTGGGCATCATGAACTGTAATGCGGCGTTTTCCCATGCTCCTATAGGTACTTTACTATGAATTTAGATTGCCCGCTCTTACCTCAGTCCGACTAAAGGAAATGTCAATATAGATTCTTCCGGCCTGCTTGTTGTCACCTATAATCCTGTAATCATACATGCAAATCCTGACAGAAATAAAAACCAAACAATTTACAAGAAAACACAGTACATATATTCCGGAAAAGAACATACATGCTGTTAGCTTTTTACTTACCTTTAGGTCGGCGTTGTATATTTTTAACTCAACAATTGATCGCCATAAAAGTGTACTTGAGGCTCGTCTCTAGCAACAGTGAAAACGTCGCGAATTCTTTAATTAAGATGTTAAAAGGGAGTGCCAACAAGTTTAACTCAGGTACACTGATATAGGTCAAGAAACTTATAACTTCACTTTATATCTAACAATACAATTATTGAACTCAATGAAAATGAAAGAGAGCAATACCTTTAGCTAGCTTTATTATTTCTCACACGTTGTATTCCTTGATTTGACAGTTATTCAGTTATGTACTACTATTTGCACGGGGTATCCCAATTAACATAAATCAATACGTTTAATGAGTACACACTGTTCTTATGTGCGAAAGATCATCAGATTGTAGTTAAATCACTTATCTGTTTGTTGTTATACTTGTAGCCGCTTAATAACTCCAATGACTCCTAACAAATGTCAGCTTGTCAGCCTCCCAATCGCCGGCTACTTCCCATAGGTGTTACGCCTAGTAATTGTTGCCCTGATAACAGACAATAAACTATGCAAACATTTTTCGTGGTTCCTATATCGCTTCTATGCTCGAATCTACATTTGTCGGAAAATGACAGTCTCTCCCATAATATCCTACTAGGACGGTTGGTCAGTATTATTCACTACTATAACCAAAACCACGAGAAATTGCGAGATTATCACGTTTTTTCCATGAAACCTTTTGCATGTTAAAATGCTGTCACTCGTTTTTCAAAAAGCAGAATCCGTTATTTATTTTCTACCCTCTAGTAGCAACCATTGCCACTCTGATATTAATTTTATGAGCTTTCACCGCTTTATCCCCACTTGATCTTTTATTCCCTATTTATATACCATAAACTACTAGTATTAGTGCCATATGCTTTTAGCACGTAACAAACTTTATCCTATAAGGATACATACAGATACACCAGAGAATAAGGAAACCGTCTGTCATAAGACGTCCCTAACACTCAACCTTTAACAACCCAGAACCCACACCACAAAAGAGCAACTACACTGTAAAGACGGTAATGACCCCAGGAGGAACCCAAAACGAAGAATAGTGTAAGGTTACATAATATATATCCCTGAGGGACATACCTAAACCTAAAAAAAATTAACTAAGAAGTCGTACTTTAACAGTTATCCTTGCCACCCTTAATTCCCACAAGGGAAAGCAGGATAACACAACGCTCTCCAAATACAACAAAGGGAAAACAAGATATTAATATTTCCCAACAGGGAACTCCCTATACTGTATAAGAGGGAAAGCAAGATAAAAATGTTCCCTAAAGTGACCTTCCCTACAGTGCCCAACCAACCACCCTATATAAAATATAAACCCAATCAAAAGAAAGGAGAGAATATTCCATAACCAAGTTCACACAAAACCACAATCATACTAACGATCCAGCTGAAGGCTGAACGACACCAAAAGAACCACACATCCATGCACTGTTGGAGCTCTATAGTATAAAACGACCACAAGAAAAACCGAAGAAACAAATTCTATCACCACACACAGAAACCACCAGAAGATCGAAAGCTGAAGAAGTAACAGAAAAAGAACCGATTACATTAGTCGAAGAAAGGGACAATGTATTGAGAAAAGAATTATGTTCCGATTTACTAAGACAGTCAGCAAGCCAATGACAAATAACCAGTCACAAAGACTCCAGGAAATCGTCCCATAACAGTACTCAAGACCCAAAAATCCGCATACCAACGGAGCTTCATCAGGTCCAATTAACAATTCACCAATCTCTGAAGCTAAGGGCTAATGGTACACACAACTCAAAGGTATGCTGTCGCCAACAATGCATGATAATACATAAAAAGATTGCACAATGGTAATATAAAAATGTACACGAGCATAATGCTGAATCTACATGCTTCAATACACTCTTTAAGTGTAGGTGTGACTTACTAAGTCAAAAAACCAACAGTGCTAACAATGTTTAAATTCCGCACACAAATTCACTTAATTCGGCTCTGCCTTTGGCCGCTTGAAATCAGGCTGATGCGATGCGTCAGCAGGGTGATGTCATCGCTATGTACTGACACGCACCAAGGGTGATGCAACTTAGCGTAATTTACCAATTATGCTTCTAGTTTTCCCAGTTCTCTGGGCCGGTTATTCAATCGTGGGAATTATTTATAGAAACTAACCTTGCATTATGGTTGCTCCAAATGGTTTCGTATATTGACAAGATTTAACTGTTTCTTTGACACATTACAATATATACGATATAATCTAGTTTCACACTAGCTGGATAGTTGTGAAAATAACCAGGTGATACGAACTAGCCTGTTACAAGTCCCAAATCCATATTTTCCTTTAAACTAACGGTTGATGAAATAGCCCTCGTATTAATAGAATAGACCCTTGTTAAAAAACTTTGTACTTGTTGATGTGTCGATTGTCAAAGTTTGACTATTAAAGCAGAAAATAAAATGTTACAGATTGTGACAAGGATTATACATTAGAAGACGTGAAAATGTTAAAGGATAAGTATGGCAATAGCACAACACAGTATGAAGACATGTCGGAAGAATACAAGGAGAACTCTGACTTAAACAGGTCTAAATCGCCTGCTTCGACTGAAAGTCATCACAGCTGGGTTATCGAAATGAATGATGGAGAAATTTTTATGAAGAATCTTCTAGGGGTAAGTAAGGCTGGTGCGATACTTAGATAATACTTAATTGTTCATGCAATCCGTTCGCTTTGAGGAAGCAAAACTGCGTTATTTGTTTTATATCAGATTAAATTCATGCTTTGAATTTGACATCTCCAGCATTGCGTACACATCTATTTGTCAATAATGGACGTCAAGTATTTGTGTTCAGTTGACTTTATGCAAGATCTAAGCATAGTCTATTTTTAGTTGTTTTCAGCAATAAAGCAGTATTACAATATTATTTAGTCTCCCCTTATGATACTATTTTGCTATTGAGGTTATTGCATTATTTTCCTATACAGCGCTTTGCTCTTTTTATAAACGCTTATGTCAGTAAATATCTATAAAAAAACATAAATTTTGTATTGACAACCATGAAAAGTCATAGTGACCACCCGCAAGGGTAGAAAAGTCCTAAAATTAAGTAAGTAAGTAAGGATATTATACAGATACTATGTTGGATACTATCAACGTAGCGTTTATTAATAGGTATTTTTATTACATTTTATAAAAGTTCAGGTGAGAATTTCTAGAATTTCTTGATACTGAAATAATGAGAAATATTAATTGTCAGAAAGGTGCGGAAACCTTTCCAAAACAAAATACAGAATCCCCACTATAAAAATTGTATGCGTATGCCAACTTCAAAAAAATTATAATGATTTTGTGTTTACTGAACTGGCTATATGTGAGTAGTGGATAAATGAACTAAACAAGGGTATAATACGAATTGCCTCACTGTATTTAACATCTTTGAAATGCTATGGAATAAACACTTTCAGATAAATACTGATGAGATTGCAACGACTTCGTCATATCAAGATTTGCCGCCTATGAGGGCATTGCCCCCAGTCTCGCACTGTACGCCAAGTGTTGTCTGGCATCAAACTCTCACACACCTCAAGATCAACATTATTCTTCCAAACCTAAACCAGTACGAGATTCAGGTGCTACGGGGAATGGTGCTCCTGTTCAAGTAAGGTGACTCCAAATTTTCAATCCTAAATTACAGTTGTTCGTGTTGCAGAGCGATGTATAACGACAAACAGTATCAGCTTGAGCTACAACTCTTCAGCAAGGTGGAAAGGACCTTCCAAGATTCGCCCTCGGGGCCACACGTGAAGGTCACGCTCACCAAATGCACGCCCATCGAATGGCCACGGCTGATTCTGGAGAAAAAGCGGATGAGGCACATTAAATACGACATATCTCAGTGCAGTATTCCTGAAGATAAGAAAGAGACCTTCCTGAAGTTGGGCAAAGACCTGGATGATGAGAAAGAGGAAGACAATGTGGTCACTTTTGACTTTGGATCTGACGAGGATTATAGCGAATCTGACCCTGAGTCTAGAGACTCCTCCGACTGAATTTGAGTTTAGATATTTTTATGTTTAAGCATAAGCAGAGGAAACTACTGTGATCTTAGTATACCACAGTACACAGTAATCATATAGTAATTATATTTTTAGATGATAATTTTTAAGAACTTTAAATCTCATTCTTTATTTAGATATACAGTCGCGGCCAAAAAAAAAAAACTGGGACACCCGTTGTCAACACGAGCAATTATTCTTGCTTTATCAGTATTTATGTGCCAGCATTTTGCAGAACTGAATAGTGACTTTTGATGACATTTATTAGTTAGAATTGTCAGTGTCAGCAATTGTTTTCGCATTTTGAGAATTAGGTCAAAAAAGGTGTCCTGTTTTTTTTTTTTGGCCGCGACTGTAAGAAGAATTTAATTAAGTTGTTTTATGTGTGATACATCACGAATTTGTTTATAATTTCAAAAAGGACGTTTCATTTTTTATTGAATATAGATTTAACGTTGTTGGAAAAATAAAATTGTTTTTAAATTTTGTGCTGTTTATCACTAATTCGTCTTTCATTTATTATTGTTTAGGGACATGTAGGGTTCAGCAACGATGTGGGGGTGGAAGATATTACTAAAACTATGAGAGTTACATAAATATCGCTTCTATAAAAGTGGTAGGCAGGTAGGTGGTGCACATTACTAAAATATTTGTGATTATACCGGGTGACTCAAAAAAGTGGCGAATCAAACCTACTTTTTTAATGGAATGCCCTATATTTAGGTAGCTTAAAAATTTTTCATTGAAATACTAATCATTTTGATATAAAGTTGTATGCGTCTAACGTCAGTTGTTTTTGAGATATTAACGATTTTATGCAAAAAAATGCTAAGCTTTAGGCGGCTGCTGTAACAGAGAACAAATGAATGAAGGAAAATGTTAACCAAAAAATTATCTTTTTCGTGAATTACCTTTAGAGTGTAAAATAGTGGCTGCGGATATTACTGCTATACAGGGTGCTCGACATTTACAAATTTAATAATTTCAGATTTTTTTAAAATGGAACACAACTGTCAAACTGACGGTGCACATTTTAACAATTAAATTAATGTGCAGTCTAATAAAAAACACAATATTTTGGCACTATAATCAAGACATTTTTTTTAATTTGGCACTGACATTGAGGATGTCAAGTAAATGGATAATAAAAAGTAATTTAAACTTATTACGATTTTTTTTAAAGACGTATACTGCCCCCTAAGCGAGAAGAGCGTATCAGCAAATTTCTCGAAAATGAATTTATCTCGTAATAACAAAAAGTGTAACTGCGCTTCTATTGGAAGGTTTTGGTGGGCGTAACTGCAAGTTTAATGCGAATAAACCATCAATGAAAAAGTGCGTATGTGCATCTACACTACCGATTACTAAGAAAGAAAGGCGTATCGCACAATTACTAAGCAAAAAAGTCATATCTGACAGTTTTACAGTAGAGACTTTCTTGGTTTACGAATTGCTCCACTACTGCTAGTTTTTACTTGGCACATACAACTCCGGTTTCGGCATCTATCATAAATTGCATTATGTTGGATTAGGTTATTTCGAATAGCAACTGACAGCGTGTTATTGATTATTATAAAAGGTGATTGATACACGTGTGTTTTAAAGCAGTGGATGAAGTAAAAGAGGTAATTTTAAGTTTTACTATTGTAGGCAATTGATTTGTCATACTAAGTCGCACTATGTTATGTGGTATCGGGGATTATTACATCTATAAATTGAAAAAGGAGAACATCCTTCATTTCCCCGATACCACGCTGAATGTCTCCAATGCAGTAAACTTTATTTTCTTGGTTATCTTTCTTCGGTACAGCCATCTTCAACTGTTTGTTGGCTGGAGCATGAACAACCAACAAGACCAATAAATCGGCATCATTGCCAATCACGATAGCCCCTGAGTCACTTTGAAGCCAGCTTGCTGTAAGTGTACCGTGATGACAGCAATCAGTTGCATCTTGTTCTTACTATTAGTTAGAAATTCTGCTTGTCCAATAGTGACATTAATTGCATCTTTCACTTCAACATGTGTAGTAGTGGATGGATGATATGTGCAAATGTTATTCGTCTTTTGTGCTGGGTTCTTCACCATAACCATTTGGCCTCCCCACTTCCCATCACCCTTTATATAATACATTTGTAGCGAATATTAGGAGTCAATAGGCGTTCATGCTTTTTTTAGTCAAACAGAAAAAGTAAAATTTTTACCCCCTCCATGTCTCCGTAATCCTTTACTGAAGCGCAAAAATGCATAAAACCATTTTTATTTTAAATTAAATGTAGATTAATTTTGTATAAGGTACAGTTTGCGCTAAACCTCATAGTTAACTAGAAATTTGCGAAAAACTGTTGGAACCTACCATTTTACCTCCTTTCCACCCCCCCCCCCCCCTCCCGCCGAAACCCGACGCGCAAGGTCGTGCAACTTTTTACCACATACTAAGAGGTGAGTACTGAACAGTTTGCCGCAGGGTAGAACATTTTTTTTGGATATTTGGGTTAAACCCTAGTTTTACTGTACTATGGGTAGATGACTAAAAAAAAGTTAATTTCATTGGATCACTAATCACTGATTTGTCAAACTGACTCACGTGATTAAAAATAATCAAATTGGATTGGTCTGCAATATATGTAAGAACTTATCAATGTAAGGATAATCTAATTGGTCGATTTTGCCCACAGACTAGAAAAGAATTAATTTCATTGGATCACTTAAAATCACAAAAAATTGTCTTATTAACTTCACCAAGTAATTATAACCGACAGGACCAGGGTGTCTAGCGACCGGGAATTCCTGGAAAACCGGGAATTATACGGGAATTTGAAAGTGCCCTTGAAAATGCGGGAATTTCTTAGGCAACCGGGAATTTTTTTATCAAAGGGACTTTGCAGTAATTTTTGCTATTTTATGGAAATAATAAGCGAAATTTCCTTAAAAATTTTCGAATTATCCGGAATAATTGCAAAAATGTACAGGACGCGTGAAGACAGGTCGTTGTTTTTTTTTTTTTATGAATACCCAAAAAAGTCAGACCGGAAGACCAGAAAGTATCCGGGAATCCTAATGAAATGACCGGGAAAATACGGGAATTATACGGGAATTTTGAATGCTATATCTGCTAGACACCCTGAGGACAGACATGAAAGTGACGTACGCCTACTAGATGTAGTCTGCTTATGAGGAACAGACGTTTTTATCGCTGTAAAAAAGGATGCACCTTTTTTATTGCTATAGGAGTTGATTGATCAACGTTAGTGCTTATGACATTTTATTCATTAGCAAACAAATTTTTATGCGCTTTTGTTTATTTTAACAGCGAATTAAAGTTAACATCAGATTAGTGGCCTTCATAAGACTGGCTGTAATGCTTTTAGATTATGTCATCAAGGGGAAAGCGTTTGGTTTCCCTTGCACTTGAACAAATGGAGGACTGTAAAAATGTTCCCAAAGTCATTGTGCAGCAAATTGAGCAACCATCCATTGCTAATATTACATTACATACTATTATGCAATGGATACGTGAGTATGCTTATTTAATTCAATTATTGAAACTTTTCATTTTTGATTCATGTAAATAAATAACTGTATTTAATGTAATACATGGCCTCTATATACCATAGCATAACTCCTCAGATTAAAAAAATATTTTTTTTCTCTTTTGTAAACAAAAATCTTTTTCTTAATCTGCTTCCAACAAGAACACTCACTTATAATACCATGAGTAGTCAAAGTTATGTCGACTATTTTTGCGGTGGTGTCACGAATGTCCATTGCGCTTTGGTACGATTAGGACGAGTGCGCTAGCACGAGTCCTAATCTCAAGCGCAATGGACATGAGTAGTGATACCACTGCAAAAATAATCTACTTAACTTTGACTAAGAATGGTATTCGAGGGACTATTTAATAAACCAAACTACTTTTTCAAATTAGTTTTCAGTAAATCTAGCAACAAACTACGCAATTTCTATAGTAACGGAACACTAATATTGACTTTTTCTAATAAAAATAACATTTGTTTAAAATCGTCACTTGAATACCTTCTAGGAAGATATATTATATCCACTGATATTTTTTTGATTGGTCAAGAAACGTCAGAATTCTGGATTTTCATTGGTCACTTTTTGACAGATGACAGGTGAATTGAATAGTCAATAATATTTTTAACATTCTTATTTACAAAATTATAACTTCATAACAATTACTACTCTACTCTGCTTCCATAGAAACATTTTTAAATTCATTGAACAAACAACAACTCTTGCATATTTACATTTTTACATTTTGTATGGATATATCATTGTAATGTGAAATCTGCCTCTTATGTGACCATCTTTTTCATTTACTAACTCGTATGTATTATTATTGTTGAATATTTTCTGTATTTTATAAGGTCCTTCATACACATTTAAAAGTTTTGCACATATATTTTCCTTTCGATTAGCAACCCTCAGTTTCTTTACAATTACTAAATCTCCTATTTTAAATTGTACTTGCTTTAAAATTTTCTCATTCTGTTCCTTTTCATATCTGTCATGAATCTTCTTTAATTTGCTTCGAGTTTGTTCTAACAATTCCATTATTTCAATATTTCTTTGTTCCTTCGTCCAAGGTCTTGATGGAATTACTTGTTTACACAAAGTAATTGGACAAATTTCTGTTGCTGTATTCGGAACATTATTTATAAAGCCTTCCACATCTGATAAATACTGTACCCATTTATTATGATTTTTGTTTGTTAAAATTCTTAAATACTTTATTACCTCTTTGATGTACCTTTCTGCTATATTACTTTGAGGATGTCTTATACTACAAAAACAAATCTTTATTCCCTTTCTTTCCAAATTATTTATTAATCTATTATTCCTAAAATACGTTGCATTGTCTGCCAAAATTCTTCTTGGTTTACCTACTTGTTCTTCAAAATTCTGTATTGATTTTATAACATGTTTAGTATTACAATTTCTCGCTGGATATAATTTTATAAATTTTGAAAATGCATCTACCATAATCAGAATATGCTTGTACCCATACTGTCCTGTAACTAAATTTCCTAAGTAATCAATAGCTACCAATTCCATCAGTTCATTCACTCTAATACTTTTAACAATATTCTGATTTTTAAAATTCTTTTCTTTCTCAAACTGACAAATTTGGCAAGTCTGTATTAGTTGTTTAATGATTTTGATGTCATTTTTCGAATAAAAACATTCCCTAAACATTAACCAAGTTTTTCTTGCTCCACAATGTTCAAATATTGTATGTATTTCTTCAACAACTTCTAACATGTCTACCTTACTTAACACAATCAATTCTTTATTTCCCAACACTTTTACTAACAAGTTTTCTTTAATTTGATACCCTTTATAATCCTGATCTTGACTTTGCAATACTAAATTTCTTAATTCTTGAATCTCTTCTGACATCTGTTTATTTAAAACTTCTTGATTAGATAATCTTCTTTCCTGATAATTTTTTTCAATCCCAATTAAATTTTGTTTTGGTTTCTCATAATTAGGTACATCCTTTCTACTTAAGAAATCTGCAACTATATTTAACTTCCCTGGTCTATGTTTAATATCAAATTCGTATTGTTGTAAGTACAATGCCCATCTATATAACCTATCATTGTGAAAAGTTTTATTTTTCAAAAATGAAATTGCCGAATTATCTGTTTCGATACCTATCAAATTTATTTCCTGTTAAATAAAATTTTAATTTGTTAATTGCAAATATGATTGCCAACATTTCCTTTTCAGCTACAGTATATCTAATTTCATATCCTTTTAATATTCTTGAAATGAAACATAGGTATTGGTACTTCTATCCCATCCTGTATTTGTATCAACTTTGCTGCAATTGCTTGATCTGATGCATCCGTTCTAAGTATAAACTTTTCTTCAAAATTTGGATATTTTAATAATAATCCTTCATGAAACCTCTGTTTGATGGTATTCAATGCTTTTTCCCTCTCTTCATTCCATTGCCATTTTATATCCTTCCTTAGTAATTGTACTAAACATAACGTCAACTCTGAATAATTCTTTATGAACCTTTTATAATAATTAAAAACACCTAACAACCCTCTTAATTTCTTTAAGTTAGTTGGACGAGGTAAATTTTTAATTTCCTCAAGACGTTTCTCATTTATGGTTACTCCATTCTTACTTAATTCATAACCCAAATATGTTACTTTTTCTTGCATGAATTCACATTTTGATATGTTAAGTTTTAACCCATTTTTATTTAATGTTTCAATTACAATTTCTAAATGCTTTAAATGTTGTTGTTCGTTTTCAGAAAACAATAAAATGTCTACGTAATGCACACAAAAGTCGTCAAATTGATTTAATATCTTCTGCATTGCTCTTACCAATGCTGCACAAGACGTTGATAACCCAAATGGTACCACTCTGAATTGAAATATTTCCCCATCAATACAAAACCCAGTATATTTTCTTGATTCTTCATGTAATGGTATTAGCCAAAACGAATTTTTCAGATCTAACTTTGTAAGAATCTTTTTATCCCAAATTCTACTTAATAACCCATCTATAGTTTGTGGCGATTCGTATTGTGGTTTAGTTATTTTTATTCTGCGTGTATCCAAACATAATCTAAGAGAACCATCACGTTTCTTAACTACTACCAACGAATTGATAAAATTACTTTTTGAAGCTTCTATCACATCATCTGTTATCATCTTTTGTATTTCCGTCCTCACCTGTCCTCGTAATTTATATGGTATTGGGTAAGATTTACTATTAAAACTTTTCTCTTCATCAACCTGTAACTTATGAATGTATTTCTGAGCTTGTCCTACTTTCTCATTGATAATCTCTTTATTTTTATAAATTATTTCTAATATTTGGTCAGCAAATTGTTTATTCTTCTCACCTATTTTTAATTCACTCAGCAATAACCCCTTATAATCATATTTATCTTCAATATCATTTATTATATTATAATTAACAATTATTCCTTCATTATTCTTTGTTGCGTCTCCAATTTTCTCTAATTGGCTACACTTATCTTCTTGGCTGACTCTACTAGTACAGATCCAAGATTTAATTAACCCCTTCAAATGAATACACCTTTGTGGACCATCAATATTGATTTCTAGTTGCTGAATGATATCAATTCCTAACACCATGTCCACTGTTAATCCTCTAACAATAAACAATCTAACAACACCTTCCCATTGACCAATAACTATTTTAATATTTAAAATTCTGTTCGTTGTTGAGATTTTTCTTTTAGTAGCCGATAGCAAATCTATTTTATTCACTTTTATGATATTTTTGTATAGGAAATCTAAATTATCTAAAATTACCTTCTCATTTATTAAGGATGCCATAGCACTAATTCTTGTAACATTTCATTGTGATAGATAGTGGAGCCATGTTTTCATTTTTCACAAATTTTTCTTGATTGTTAAAATACGTGTGGTTCTTTAATTAACATTCTAAAATTACTACATTACATATTTACAAACTGAGTTTCTTTTTATCATCTCATAACTCTTTTAAAATCATCTGTAGTGGTCTTTTTACCGTCCTTTGCTTCTTTAGCTGCTTGTTTTAATTTCATTAATTCAGCTTCAAGCCTTAATATTTAATTCTGTCTCAGTGTTTCCTTTAACTTCTTTACTTGCTCCTTTAATCTTCGTTTAACAGTTTCTTTCCTTATATTCTTCTTACTTTTATTAACATTAATTACACAACCTCTTGTAATTCTTCGTACTTTAAAAATTCTTTTATTTGCTCTTAAATATCTGCTATTTTGCTTCCTCATAATCTACTCCATTTCCTTAAATTTCCATCTTTTATTAAAATAACATTACTTTCATGGTTTAACATTACTTCCTGCATTTTCATTTTTATTTCCTCTGTCTTTCCCTCTATTAACTCAATTTTTTCTTCAATACACTCTTTCTGAGTTCTTATACATTCTTCTATTGTTAATTTCATCCCCTCTAATTTTCCTTCAAACTTTTCCTTGGTATTATTTAACTTTTCTCCTATTTTTTGGTTCAAATTTTCTTCCATTTGTTTAATTTCTTCATACCTTTCTGCTCTCACTTCATTCTTACCTTTATTCAATCTTATATAAATTTTATTTATTTGTGTTTGCAATTCTTGCTTATTCTGGAGTTGTACTTCGTTAAATTCTTCTCTTAATTCGTTCATCGTCACTTCCATCTTATCTGCTTGGTCTTTTTGTTCTTGTACCTTGTTTGCAGTACTCTGAATTGCGTCTCTTAACCTACCTTCTCTTTCCTCTGCATCTTTCTTACTTTCCTCGGCCTTTTGTTCAATTGCTGCTTTTAACCTACTTCCCAACTCTTCAGCATCCTTCTTTACCTCGTTCTTACTTTCCTCTGCCTTTTCCGCAATAAACTGTTGCAATCTTCTTTCTCTCTCCTCAGCCTCCTTCTTAGAATTACTTTCCCTTTCCTCTGCTTTTTTCTCAGTTGCTTGAAATTCCTTCCTTAACTCTGCTGCAGCTTTCTGTATTTGTAACAGTATTGTTTGCAGCATCTTATTCATACTGTCATCTTTTATTGTCTGTTCCTCTTCTTGTAATCTTACCTGATCACCTTGCTGTATTTCCTCTACTTCACCTTCAGCACCACTCGTCAATGCTTCCATTTCTTCTTGTCCTTCCTCTTTTTCCTCTTCAGTCTTCTTGTTTTTTCTTGTAACCCTTTTGTCTGCCATATTTTAGTAAAATTTTTAACTTGTACTCAAAACATATTTACTTTTTATTAAATCTTATCTCAACTTGCAAAACCTTGTATTTTTGTTCAACAATGAATCTTTATCAGAAAACATTACTTATTATTATTGACTGTTCCTTTATTTGATCTCAATTACCTAATTTTTACTTTCCAAAACGTGATTTATTTTATTTTACTTATCCTGACACTTATGTCGCAATTACTTAATTATGTTCTAACAAACTGACTAATAATTACACTTTTACCCCACGTTTTGAGCGATCATTATATTATGCAATGGATACGTGAGTATGCTTATTTAATTCAAGTATTGAAACTTTTCATTTTTGATTCATGTAAATAAATAACTGTATTTAATGTAATACATGGCCTCTATATACCATAGCAATACATACCTACATAATCGGTCCTCTTCTACCTTACGGTGTAGAGGTGGCATGGCAGAAGGTCCTCCACGCACACCGGTCAGTCGAATTCCTTTTGGCTTTACTCCAACTAGTCCCTTTTCTTTGCATCACCTTGGCAACCTCACTATTCCATGTTCTCTTGGGCCTGCCCTTTTTCCTTTTCTTATCACTGCTGGTCTTCCATATCACTTTTACTTTTCTATCATCACTCATTCTGACCATGTGTCCGTACCACATTAATTGACGCAGTTCTATCACAGATAGGGCCGGTTTAACATTAAGCCACTTCCGAATTACCTTATTATTAATACAGTCTTTCCTTGTAACACCGATTGCTGCTCTAAGTTAGCGCATCTCGCTTGCCTGTATTCTACTCTTCTCCCTATCGCTCAATGCCCACGACTCGCATCTGTACGTTAATACCGGTATAAATACACTTTTAAATATTTTGGCTTTAGTGGCGGTGCTTATTTCCTTTTTCCTTATAAATA
Source organism: Agriotes lineatus (assembly GCA_940337035.1). NCBI lineage: Eukaryota > Metazoa > Arthropoda > Insecta > Coleoptera > Elateridae > Agriotes > Agriotes lineatus. Next base: position 101,748,333 of record OW679201.1, read on the forward strand.
TTTTATTGAGAGCGTAATATAATTTAGAAGCATTTGTAACTCTGTTGTTGATTTCATTTTCAATACTTCCACTGGCATTTAATGTCGATCCGAGATATGTAAAGTTCTCAACCTGTTTCACTTTGATATTATCCAACTTCAATTTCAGTTGTTGCACAGTTTTGCTTATTATCATAGCTTCCGTTTTATCAGTGTTAATGCTCATTTTATTCTTCTCCAGCTCTTCGTCCCATGCTAGCAAATTCTTTTGTAGGTCTGATTTGTTGTTCGCAAATATCACCAAATCGTCCGCATACATCAGTTCTGATACATATACTTGCTTTAGCTTGTATACACCTATTCTTGCCGGTTTTATTTTCTGTTTACAGCTTTGTATATGTCGTCCATTACCGCAATGAATAGGAGGGGACTTAATACTCCTCCTTGTCTAATTCCCACTCTTGTAATGAATTCCGTAGAGCTGATGTTATTTGTTCTTACAACGTTTCTTGTTATAGCGTATATACTTTGGATAGCTCTCACCAGTACTTTATCCACCCCTAGTTTTTGTAAGACTTCCCAAATTTTCTCTCTGGGGATACTATCAAAGGCTTTGATCAGATCGATAAAACATACGTATAGCTTGTTGTTGGTGGTTATTGTTTTCTCTGTTAATTGTCTTAATGTAAATATAAGATCAGTGGTACCTCTTTCTGGTCTAAAACCGCACTGATTATCATCAATAATTGTCTCTATATCTTTTCTTAACCTTTTCTCCAGTATGATTTCATATACTTTACTAATGACGCTCAGTATAGAAATTCCTCTGTAGTTTGAACAGCATTTAGCATCTCCCTTCTTAAATATTGGTAGTATGATAGCTATTGACCAGTCCCGTGGGATAACACCTTTTGTCCATACCAAAGTTGAGTAATTTGTGAAGACATGCGAACCCTTCTACACCCATATATTTAATCATTTCAGCTTTTATATTATCTTGTCCTGCAGCCTTCCCGTTTTGTAGTCTTTTAACTGCTGTATATACTTCCTCTAGCGATATTTCCTCATGAGGTTCCGGTGAGATATTGTCACTCTTAATTTCATTCCCGCACTCTGTTCCTCCACCAAGTATTTCGTTGAAATATTCTCGCCATCTATTCACTGCTTGTTTACTACCTGTTATTAGGTTATCCTGCTTATCCAGTATACAATGAATGCCACCCCTTTTTTCTTTCCTAGCATTTTTCAAAGTACAGTAGAGGAGTTTAGCGTTTCCTTGGCCATTCTGTTCCATCTTATTTCCTAGATCTTCCCACGATTTTTGTTTTGCCGCTATGATCTTGTCTCTCGTTATCTTCCTTTGTTTCTTGTATGCTTGATAGGTGGCCTCAGTCCTATTGCTGAGGTAAGTTTGCCATGTTTTCTTTTTTTTTTGACTTCAGTTTTTATCTCATCGGTCCACCATGCTGTGCATTTCCTGGTTCTTCGTATTGTTTTACCGCATACCTTTTCCGCTATCTTACATTTAGTTACTTTAAATACTTTCCACAAATCTTCTACTTCATGTATCATTTCCCATACTTTTCTTCTGAGCTCTCGATTTACGAGTACTCTGTACCTTTCCTTCGTGTCTTCTTGGAGTAACTTATATACTTTAATGCTAGGATTGCCGTACTTGTTGTTTTCTGTTATGGTCGCTATGGAGTTTGAGTTTTTATCTTTCCATTTTCAGTTGCACTAGAAAGTGGTCGCTCCCTACTTCCCTTCCCCTACACACCCTTACGTCTTTAATGGACTTTCTTAGTTCGTTTTCTATTAATAATAGATCTTTCATTTCTACTATCCATAGTTCTTGTGTATTTGTGGATGTCCTTATGTTTGTAGAAGGTATTACTCACTATCAGGTTGTTATTCAAACAAAACTCTATTATTCGGCGTCCATTGTTGTTTATGCTTATTTCACCATACTGACCTACTGGGGGCCCTTTTTCGTTACAGCTGCCTACCCTGCCATTAAAATCACCCATAATCATTACTTTGTTATCCACAATATCTTGTTCTTCTTGGAGTGTTTCCCAAAATAGATCCTTATCTGCACTTCTCTCATTTTCAGACGGTCCGTATATCACAAATATTGTTAGATTTTCATTTTTGCCCTCTTTTATATCTAGTCTAAGCATTCTTTCATTGATATGTTTCCAGCTCTTTATATGACTTACAAAATATTTATTAATTAGGGTTCCCACTCCTGCTCTTGCCCTTTCTTGTTCGGGTACCCCACTATATATTAATAGGTGATCGTTCCTCAAATTATAACTTCCTCGACCTTTCTTTTTTGTCTCCGTGATACCTAGGAGTTTAAGTTTACTCTTCTCGAATTCTCGTCCTAGTTCTTCCTCTTTTCCGTTCAGTCCCTGGACATTCCAGACCCCCAAAATACAGTGTTTTAGTTCAGCCTTTTTCCTTCCTCAATGTTCGGGGTTCTTTGGCATTGTGTTCCTTTTTCCGTTCTCAGGTCCCTATCCATTGCCGTTCGTCATCTTGCGTCCCGTCCTAGTAGTTAATTGTTTTTTGTTTCTTCTAAGATTCTCTTTGCCTTGTTCCATTTCCACTCTCTTCCTTCTATGAACAGTTTCTGGTACCCAAATTTAATCCTTCGTCCTTGCTTACTCTCTTCCCGTGCTATACTCCTAATTTGTTTTTCAATCACTCTTTCTTGATTCGTTAGGTCATTTTGTACAAATATCTTATCGCCGACAATATTCTTTAATTTCATTTTGTTCTGCATTATTTTCATTTTGTCTTCCCAACTCTCTAATTCCACTAAGCATGTTTTTGGACCTAGTTTAAAAGCTACTTTGACTTTGGAGTTAATTTCTAATTTTTGTTCTATGAAAAGACTCGTATCTGCTTTCAAATTCTCTGCTTTATATGCGCTCATAGGCAGACCCGAAATAACTATGTTGTTCCTGCTTTTCGCTTTTTCTCATTGTACCAGTCTCTCATTTGTCATAGTTAGCTCACACTTAATTGCCTCACATTCCTTTTTCATATTTAAATTTTCTCTCTTTAGCCCTTCATTTTCATTCTTTAGCATTATTAATTCTTTGTGATTTTCGTTCTGGCCAAGTCTTATTTGGTTTACCTCAGAGGTCCGTCACGCAGCGAAAATTTAATGGAAATACGTGCAGTGTAACTGTTTTAAAGTGCTGAAATTGCATCAGTGACAACATAAGAAGGACAGATAGAGGCGATGGTAAAGATAGGGTCGGTAAGTAAATAATTAAAAGCGTTTTTAGGGATTGTGTGCGTGAACATTAATAGCGAGTGAATCCATAAGATTTTAAACTTTCTAATACGGGTCGCCGGCAGTGACCTCAAACGATAAGCGCGACCGCACGCAGTGTGAACAAACGCGATAAAGATAATCATTTTCAGTATTGGAATTATAAATAAAATACAGTATTTATAAACACTCTGGAAATAAGAAAATATAGACAAACGAGATTCATAATGAAGGGCACAGACGAAGATTCATCAGACGGCGACAGAAGAAAACGAGTATTTGAAGACGAGAGCAGTACAGAATCGGAGAATATTACTCAAGCAAGAAAGACAGGAAGATCGCCGGGCAAACAGAAGCAAAGTAATGGAGATAAATTGCTAAATTTATTAGTGACTATTTCCCACATCTCTTATTATCCAATGAAAAGCCATGCTTTTTCAAAATTCAACCAATCGTGTGTTTTTGTAGTGGCAAAAAATCGAAATTTTCCCTTGGGATTTTGTCAGTTTCTTTTGCCACTTGCATCCACGGCAACCACCAAATATGTTGCTTTAATCAAGGTGGTATTTAAGAAACGTCATTTAAACTGTCATTGCGCATCAGTATAAATGTCAAAATGAACCGATATTTGGGAAATAGTCTACAAAATGTATTTTGGGCTCATGATTTTGCTCGGCAAATGTTTTACTCACAATTTGTTGTTTTTTTGGCAATGCCCCTCGACAAACTAACTTTGACAAATTCCCTCGCCTTCGGCTCGGGAATTTGATCAAGTTAGTTTGTCTTGTGACATTGCCAAAACAAAATACTTTCGTAAAACATTTTTACCGGCAAAAGCATTTGCCCTTAATACATTATTACTGATTATTTCCTTCATATCCATAATAATGCGTAATCACTATGGTTTCTATCAATTTAACAATGACAGAAATTCAAACGTCAAAATTTAACCGCGGTTAATAATATGTGTCAAAATTTAATCGCTTGTCCATATTTTAACATGATTATTAAAGGTGCTTCACCAACTGAATTTTATCTATTTATTCAGGAAATAATCATGCCGAACATCCCGCGTTCATGTAAACTAGCCTGAATAAATTTTGACTATTTATGTCTGAATGCTTTGCTCTTAAGAAATATATCTCGTAAATTTTCCGCCCCAAAATCCCTCGTGCTACGCACTTGGGATTCTTTTTGAGCGGCAAATTTACTTGACAAATTTCTTAGCAAAACATTCGGACAAAAAAAGTTAAAATTTAATCGGTTATTTTAATGCACTTGGGATATTACTGTTGATCAATCAACTCCTATAGCGATAAAAAAGGTGCATCCTTTTTTACAGCGATAAAAATTCCTGTTCCTCATAAGCAGACAGCGATAAAAAAGAGGCATCCTTTTTTACAGCGATTATTTCACTCATCGCACTTGTGTCCAATGATGTGGCTCTATTTTAGAAAATCAACCAATCACATGGCTTTATAAGTGACAATTTCCCAAGGAAAATTATCGCAGCGATAAAGCCCCAAGGGAATTTATTGCGTCTTGCCAAGTAACAATGCGTATCCTTTATATAAACAAATTTTACATTAATTACTTACGCCGCAGTCAATTATAGCATGGAAAAGCTGCGGTACGCCTTTTAAGTGAAGTTTACTTAAATTTTGTACTTCTGCTAACGTTTATTTCATTGTTACGTCAGTATTTGTGGTAGCATGTCTTAGAATAAAATTAGTAGTAAAAAAGATTGAAAAATCGTGTCTGCCGTGGACAACGAAAACTTTGCTGTTTGTTTTGTTTCTTTACGCGTCCGCGTCAGTCATCAGCGCTGGATCCTGTCAACGCTTCGTCGTATACAACAATGAGTCGTTTTGGGAATATGAGTGTGCAACAAATCAATGAAGAAATCGAAAATAAAAAATCGGAATACACGAAGAAGAACCAAGAGTGTTAGTGGAGAGTTTTTATGAGTTTTGCGTCGAAGAAAAGTATGTACTGTTGCCTACGACGCCAGTGACTGAATTAGCCAATATTTTATGTGATTTTGGCTTTAATATGAAAAAAACGAGTGGTGAAGATTTTAAAGAATATAGTGTAAAAACCATTTGGAACACTGTTGCGAAAATGCTCCAAAGAAAATACTTTGAAATACTGTGAAATTCAACCCCTTTGAAGATATCGAGTTTAAAAAAGCCCGTGATGCTAAAAGTGCTTTAAGGAAGAATTTACAGTTGCGTGTTGAAAAAAGAAAGAGAAGTTCCGATGCTCTAAGAATGGATGAGCTTAACCAAATAATAGATTCTTGCGACGAGAACACCCCAAATGGTCTCCAACAAAAATTTTACCATATGTTGTTTCATACGATCTTGCCTGGCGTGGAGGGGAAACAACGAATTGTATGACGTGGTATTTTCAAGAGGAGAGAAAAAATTATAGTAGTTGTTCCAATCGGGTTATTTATAACCCGTTATTTACGAAAACTTGCCAAGGAGAGGGCAAAAAGTGCTCTCAAAATAAATGACTAACTGCAAACGTAAACCACCCAGAAAAATGTCCAGTTAGATTTTTTTTAAAGTTAATGGAAAAAAGAACATCCAATATAACTACCGATAGAATGTTCTTAACTCCCAACTCAAACTACAAAAATTCATATTGGTATAAAAATATGCCTGTGGGAAAAAAATAAATTTCAAAATGGACGAAAAACGGCTGCGGAAAAAATTGGACTAGATGTTACAAATAGAAAGATTACGAACCACTCAAAAAAATAATGCATGTCGTATTTTTTACTAATATCTAATTACTGACGAAATATTTTAATTTTTAGATCGTCGGCAATTTATCAACTGGCAAAAAAAGGTGTAGGTGAACAGCAATTAATTCAATTAACAGGACATTCTAGTGCCTCCTCAATAAGGCCCTACTTACAAATGGATGACGAACACCACTTGCAATTAGTCAGTGAGTTACGTGCAACAAAGACTACTATAATTAGTACACGAAACAACAACGACGGCGTCAACAAGTAACGCATCAAACGTATTGCCTGTAGCTAACGAGCTAGGTGATACTAATGAAAATGCAAAACCTACCATTATATTTCAAAATTGTACGATAAATTGCCAAACATTTAATGCAAAATAATACTATTTCAGCAATATTCCCGTTTTTTTAAATAAGTAAGTAATGTAGGTATTACATGGCATTATTTAATAATAATAATTATGTTATACATATGTAATAATTCTTGTTAAGTTTTGTCATTGTCAAAAATTTCATGTAAATAAAGATACGTTTCGTATTGTATTCGTGAAATATTCTCAACAAAAACCACACGCGACATAATTTTTTATTGATAAATTTGTTCTTAAGCACTTTTTGCCTTAAGCAAGATTACTCGTCTAAATTGCCCTCTTTATTTTCAAAGATAAAGAGATCAATTTATACACGTGATCTTTCTAGGCAAAATACTGCTTTTGAAAAATTTATCGATAAAATTATCGTCTCTTGTGATTTTACATACGATAAAAACGCCTGTTCCTCATAAGCAGACTACATCTAGTAGGCGTACGTCACTTTCATGTCTGCCCTGTCAGTTATAATTACTTGGTGAAGTTAATAAGACAATTTTTTGTGATGTTAAGTGATCCAATGAATGCGGATTATTATCTGGAGAACATCGTAGTTGAACATGTAATGCCATTCGCTCCTTTCGTGGGACCCAATTTTTTATTGATGCAAGATAATACTCGTACCCACGTGGCTAGACATGCTATCGACTACTTGATATTACGTTAATGGATTGGCCACCTAACAGTTCCAATTTAAAAACCATAGAACATCTATGGGACGCTCTAAAAAAAAAGGTCCGAAGTCGTACACCCCCACCTGCTAACCACAATGAACTGGTAGATGCAGTAATTGCAGAGTGAGAGAATATTCCCCAGGAAATTATTGAAAATCTAATATTCAGCATTTCAAGACACATCAATTGATAATTAGGAGTACAGGAGGGCATACACGATAATAATGTCGCATTGAATCCATAATTCTATTGTTTTCTTTTTTTCTGTTTTCATGTTTCACGCGTTTTCAACAAAAAAGTTCTTAAATGAAAAATGATTTAAAATGAGGTCATGTTTCGCAGATTTCTTCTGCAAATGATCATACAAACCTAATTTATAAGCATTGATGTATAATTTTAATTATAATATTGTAATTATAAAGTTTAATAAAGTGGTGCGTTAATTTTGTCCAGGAGTTTATAATAAAAAAAAATGGAAACATTGCCACTACCTTTTTATAATTATAGCACTGTTTAGAGCACGCTCAAAAATACAGATTTTTACGAATAATTTTAGACTAACTCCTAAAAAGCTACAGGACTGAGAGGTTGGTTGCATACCATAAACCAAAACTTTAAAATTATGTGGGAGGTGGGAGTGGCCTTGAAGATTTGTTTATATTTGCGTGGGATTCTACCGGCAACCAGACCGATAACAACATCCTGGTCAACTTACAGCACTAGCTATTTTACTGTCTGTGTAAATAAATTCATGGAAATGTAATACTCATCTTTATGTAAGCGAATTTGTCCTACAATTTAACTTTTAAATTACTTGCCCCGCTGTTGAATATATTACTCCATTTCTTTTAAAAGGGGCGTATAAAAGGTTCTTTCAAAGTTACAATGCAGCGAATTTCGTTGAAAAAGAAGCAAACATTTGGAGTAATAGTGATAATCGTCGCCAGTTATCTGCTGTTGCGGCCAAAGAGCTACGATTTCGAAGCCTCGGTTGTGATACCAAAAATTCACCCCAGCGATGCTTGGGAATTTGTTGCTGATTTCAGTAACATGAAATATTTGAATCCAACCATGTATGTACTCTTCGCAACTAGACTGCGTTTAATGCTTGCACGCAGTTTTAATTTTAAAATTTCAGTGTAGACTTCAATATATTATCAGAGAGTGGAAACTATGAGCATTGGCAATACTCGACTGAATACTCGGAGCACCTCTCACACTGGCCTTATTTGTCCAACTTTGCCATAGCCCATTTCGACATAAAAGCGCTGCCAAGGCAAGATGTGTACTACATTCTCTCGGCCCACAACACTTGCCTGTTTTTCGGATTGGTATGTCGTAAGTGTTTTTGTTGGTTAACTGCAGCGCAGGAATAAAATGAAATGTTGCAGTGAAATCGAGCAGTGAATTTAAGTTCTCTAAGAATGTGTCGCATGGTGGTGCCATATGCGAAGAGCATGTGCAGTACCAGTGCCCGCCGCTCATGTCTAGATTTTGTGAACGTGAAGTGGAATTTCAAAGAATTACCATTATGAACAATTTAAGAAACCACTTTGTACATCGAAATAGTTCTTAGTATTCATGGCGTTGTACTTAATAATATTTTTCTATATTGTAATTACCTAGGTTTTCATAATTTTATCAAAATATAGGTATGTAAATATACTTCCTTATCAACTATGTTTTAAAACATTGATAAAATATGTGTAGCGGGTTAACCACGTAAAAGGTTTCATCAAATTAATTGCAAAATTTATTAATTATTACAACTAATATTTGCCCAATTTAGTTAACAATAGTAGGATGATGTTTACAGCATATATTTCCCAGTCATTTCCGATGCGTCTAAAGTTACTTTTCCCGCACTGCGGTGCTTTTTACTTTCCATCAAAAACTAGGGCAATTGTGCGACAAGGATAAATATAAAAATCACTAATGGCGGTACCTTACACTTTAGTGGGTTGATCTACGACAAAAGTTAACATGTGCGTTAGGTATGTATAAAAGTTTAGTGATTTGTGCTGTCAACTCAGTAAAGTAGTAAAACACTAAACAATATTAATTTTTTAGAATATTTTCAATTATTTGTTACAAAAAACATTGCATTTTATGTTGGCGCCATTTTCAATTTAAATTTCAAGTTTTTGTTTTTTTACTTTCACTTTGACATTTGAATTATTGAAGTACTATGCAAGACAAAAAAAACTAGGACAGTTAATATGGTCTGTTGTGAATGTGACTGCCTTAATATGTACAGTTGCTAGGTATTTTTAACTTAAGTGTCAACTTGTTTAGACGTTGCTATGAATCAATATTGTTATAATAAATGTAATTGTTTAAAGCCTTGTTGAAGCTAATCAAATTATGGTAAAATCTCTATCAAGAGTTGTCCCAGTTTTTTTGTCTTGCATATTACATTTTGATTAGTTTGGTTGCATATAAACAATGGATCAAAAAAGCGGTACAGATTTTATAGCCGTGTAATTCATTAATATTTTCAAATGACTATTGTATCATCGAAACGCTCAATGTTTATAGATGGAAGTGAAGCACTTTTACTACAAAGTGACAATGCTAATTCATAGTTGTGCGTGGTTAAACAAAGTTATACAAAAAATACGAGTATTTAAATATCGTACCGGTTCTTTTGGCCCATTGTGTATAATATAGTGCCTGTATAAATGATCGAACGTTTTTGAATGGTCATTATTTTGGCGCCATTTATTTATGTTGATGGCACTGTAAGTCTATGTAAAATTCGAGGTTAGCAGGTTAGGTTTTGTGTCAAAACTGATGCAAAACCTAACCTGCTAACCTCGCATTTGACGTTGACTTACGGTGCCACCAAAATTGACAGCAGGGTAACCAACATTAACAGTGCCAACCTAAGAAAAAAATCACAACCATATATGATCACACGGTATTGGCAGCACATTTTACTTAACTCGCCGAATGGCGATTTTGCACTATTAGTCGCAGAGACGTGTGCCTTCTAGCTTGATGCATCGACGACTGCTTTAAGTTCCCCGCATTGTTTAAAGGATCGATACCGATTGATAAACACACGCAATTGAGAATATGTAGAAGCCAAATAAGCCTTGTAATAACTTACATAAAGGTATATACTGTTTGAGGCTTTCGCTGTTACTCGAATTATTCTTCTTAACATAGAATTTCGGATTAGACCGCGTAGTATTTGTATATGAACACCTAGCATTTTTGGCTTAATGTGCCTTGCACCTTGTGAAGTCGAGCAAAAACCCGTGCGATGGTCATGCTCTTTGGTGGCTTGTGTTGTTTGAGTATCTTGAGAACGAGGATACTTAGGCAGATTTGGCCGTTTTGCTGTTTGTGCATCCATATTCACTAACGTTGCGCAAGACCTTGCAGCTTGCATCATCAGAGTGAAAGTCGCACTAAGAACCGAAGGTCGCTGTGGAGCTATTTATAGTCCTCGGTGCCAGCCGCGCGGAGTGGCGTAACGCTGGTTGGTCGCCCGAGTGCAACGTAAGCCGTGGGGCGTGGCCGTATGACGCACAGTGGTTGTAATGCTTTAGATCGTGTATCAAAGGGGTCCACGTTTTACTAAGCTTAAAGCCATCTTCTCTGTTGATATTATGTGGATGTTTTTCTATTTCTATGGCTTCACGTATCACTCGCGTGAAGTAGTGAGGTATTCTGGCAAGTACTCTGGCTTGCTCAAATTCTAAAGTGTGCCCATTTGTAAACGTATGCTCAGCTACGGCTGATTTTGTGATGCGTTTGTGTTTGCAATCGCCTTTATGTTCTTGAAGTCTTAGATCAACTGAACGACCGGTCTGTCCAATGTAACTCGAGCCGCAAGAACAAGGAATGCAATATACGCCAGCGGTTTTAAAACTTGGAATCTTGTCTTTTACCGATATAAAGCCGTTACCCAAAGTTTCTTTGCTCGTGAACACAGTTTTGATGTTGCATCGTTGCAGAACACGTCCTATCTTATCAGTCGAGCCTTTAACGTAAGGTAGAAATGGTAATCCTTCCAGAGGTGGGGATTCTTCTTTAGCCTTTTGTGTCATAGTCTTGTCTAGTGCTTTTCGTATGGCGGTAATTGTGTATCCGTTCTTTTGTAAAAAGTCAAACAGATGTAGCTTTTCTCTCTCTAGATTTTCCTCATCTGAGATACGAACGGCTTTTGTCGCCAAAGTCTGGAGAACTGTTGCCTTTTTACATTGGATGATGGTGTGAGTCAGCATTTAGATATCTGTCCGTGTGTCTTTTCTTACTATAGACTGCATGTCCTAAACTGCCATCTGATTTACGTTTCACCAGGACCTCTAGAAACGGAATACTGCAATTTTCCTCTACTTCCATTGTGAATTGTATGTTGGGATTTACAGAATTCAGGTGTTTTAGAAACAGATTCAATGTCTGGCGTCCATATGACCAGATGACAAAGGTATCATCTACATATCTTAACCAGCAAGTCGGTTTTAGCTGCGCTTGTTCGAGAGCCTTGGTTTCAAAAGCCTCCATGTAGATGACTCTTTACAAAAGAACGGATACACAACTACCGCCATACGAAAAGCACTAGATAAGACTATGACACAAAAGGCTAAAGAATAATCCCCACCTCTGGAAGGCTTAGCATTTCTACCTTGCGTTAAAGGCTCGACTGATAAGATAGGACGTGTTCTCCAACGATGCAACATCAAAACTGTGTTCACGAGCAAGGAAACTTTGGGTAACGGCTTTATATCGGTAAAACACAAGATTCCAAGTTTTAAAACCGCTGGCGTATATCGCATTCCTTGTTCTTGCGGCTCGAGTTACATTGGACAGACTGGTCGTTCAGTTGATCTAAGACTTCAAGAACATAAAGGGGATTGCAAACACAAACGCATCACAAAATCAGCCGTAGCTGAGCATACGTTTACAAATGGGCACACTTTAGAATTTGAGCACGCCAGAGTACCTACTTGCCAGAATACCTCACTACTTCCCGCGAGTGATACGTGAAGCCATAGAAATAGAAAAACATCCAAATAATATCAACAGGGAAGATAGCTTTAAGCTTAGTAAAACGTGGACCCCTGTGATACACGATCTAAAGCATTACAACCACTGTGCGACGTTCACTCTGATGGTGCAAGCTGCAAGGTATTGCAAAACGTTAGTGAATATGGATGCACAAACAGCAAAACGGCCAAATCTGCCAAAGTATCCTCGTTCTCAAGATACTCAAACAACACTAGCCACCAAAGAGCATGACCATCGCGCGGGTTTTTTGCTCGACTTCACAAGGTGCACATTAAGCCAGAAAATGCTGGGTGTTCGTATACAAATACTACGCGGTCTAAGCCGAAATTCTATGTGAAGAAGAATAATACATAAAGGTAGTAAGAAATTTAGTAGTTAATGAATGGAATGGTTCCCCTCATTCCATTCCCACCAGGAAGATATCTCTCGGCCACCGAAAGTGTGCTCAGTTCCAAGATATGGCTTGCCTGGCGTCGGAATTTCTGAAAAGTTAATTTTACTTCTACAATATGCGCAACTGCACTCTAATTCACAAAGAAGTTGCACATGCATCTATCGCCGGTCACAGCTGCAAGGCTGAGACCGCAACACATAAAAAACTATGGTCTGTTCGTGACCTCAAGCCGAGTGATAAGAAAGGCCTAACATGTGTTCACCTATGATACAATTCCGCAGGAAAATAATACTGATAAACCGACAATAAGCCAGCACAGATCACTTAAGGCGTTTCTACAAGTGCAATGGGGATGTATACCGGGTGGTTGGTCATACCTCTGAACATAGGGCAATTTACATGGATTATCACGGTTATGCATATTCCTGCTCACCATTTTTGTAGAAAATTATTAAAAACTTATTGGATAATGTTAATTGTGCATAAAAACATTAATTTTAAAATTTTGATATTCCCAAATATAAGTGAGGGGAATATGTAAATATTAAAATTAATATTGTTATGCACAATTAACATTATCCAATAATTTTTAATACTAAACGACGTGGAAAACCATTCTCTTTAATTTAGAACAACTACAATTTTATTACATAAAAATGGTGAGCAGAAATATGCATAACCGTGATAAGCCACGTAAATTGCCTATGTTCAAAGGTATATCAACCACCCGGTATACCCAAAACTTATTTCACGCAGCCATTGCTTCATTTATTACATGCCTTTCTTCTTCTTTATTCATCTTCTATGAAGAGAAGTGGTGACCAAAGGGATTTAAAAACTGATTAAGTCGTATGATTTACGGCGATCGAAGACGGGTAGCACCTCTCCACTGGTTTCTATCTTCAGTTATTCTAGTAACAGTTGTTAAAGATAGACCAGTTAAGGTTTAAATTTGATTTGACCAGCGAATTTGCGAGCGTTCTGTAGTACCCAAAATTCGACTCATTGTCAAATGACCCCGGTAAGATTGCATCGGGTAGCTCGGAGTTGAAAATCTCGTACTAATACACAATTGTTAGCTCCTGAGTGACTATAATACATTTAACATATTCCAGATTGTCTGTACTTCAGCGACGCATTACTTACTAAGAACAGTTGAATTTAGCTCGGTACAATAACAAGTTGGCTACCAGGCTGAGCGAAGATTTGGTGGGCAGCGAAGCCGCGATATAACTGGGAAAACCTTTCAGGACTGCTTCAGCTTGTTGGATATAGAATGACAGTTCAAGGTTTGACCACGAGCAATCGGCGTTGATCGACCCGCTGATAACGAAAGCCTCGGTATATAGAGCAACGGAACGGGGTACTGATTATATTCGACGACGTCGAAATTGCCTCAATGACCCCAAGCGGTTACATTTATGGAACGGTGACACGGAAATCTTGTGTGTCTGACGGTAGCTAACCCTCCCTGAACTTAAGTCGGTGCGAGAAGAAGCTCGACGAGTTTCCCAACCCCTGCTTCTTCGTTCATAAAAAGCAGTGGCTGCATCAACTTTTAACCTGACTTAACAAGCTAACTCAAACAACGTTACACATATGATAGGAGTAGAAATTTAATTGGAACGGGATCGTCTATTTAAAAATACCAATATCTAGACATCTAAGGTATAAAAGGGTGAGATATTAGGGCATCATTATGAGAAGCAGCAAAACCAGAGCGCTAGGGATCGTGACCGAGTTGAAACTTGATGATACAAGTACGTAGGGAAGACCTACATCGAAATGGAAAGAAAAGGTTTTCGAAGGTCTGAGATTAGAGGAAGGAGAAAGTGGAAAGAAAAAGCCAAAGTCTAAGGGAAATAATTTACCCCAAATACAAAGAGGATTTTTGAAGTTCTACCCTAAATGGCCAAAATCCTCATCGAGTTAACTAGAGAAGGTAAAGATGTATCAATGAATAGGTACATCTATAGTTTTGCTAGAATAATTTTCGCTACTAACTATAAGCATTTTCGGGCTTGGTAGCTCAATGGTTAAATATTCTGACTACTGATCTAAGGGACGCGAGTTCGATCCCCGGTTTTGGAGAGGTTTTTAAAAATAAAAATGCGGATAAAAACCTCTACAGAATGCCATCATTCTGAAGTGATGTAAAGTCGTGGGTCCAATGTTACTACGAAGATTCCGTGCTAGGGTTGGAAGTCCTTAGTCTCGGAAAAATTCTCAGTAGGACTTCGACCATATGACTATAGCAGTTTATGACTAAGGTAGCTGGTACTCTGCATGCATATACCTTGTCCATAACAAAAAAAAGTAAGTATAAGCATTTATTTTAAAAATAATCTACTCCATTAAAGAGGCGTTAACATTTTAAAACTACACAATAGTGTTGGATCGACAGCCATTAAAGCGCCAGTATTATTATAGGTATCAGAATAATTGGGAGCACTAAATATCGTAACAAGTTTACGGTCGGCAAAAAATTCGTAACCGCGTGGCACCACTTGATGTGCTCTACACACTAAATCCAATTTATGTCTACGTACAAAATCCTTTACAACGTTTTCACCAAAAGAAAAGCTAATTTGCCTATCAACGTTTGGTTCCCATCCATTTGCGTCACCAGGGTCAGACCACAGCAAGTCGCACAAAAGTCCTTCAGTGGGTATCTTCACAGGTCTCGGTATTTTTTCTATCTGTTTCAGCGAGCGCAGATCTGGGCTTAAGCCTCCATGGCAGCAGAAAATGCTGTGGTCGATAATGGCAGCCACGGGAAGGCAGTTAAAGCAGTCGATAAAAGTTTTCCACAGCTTGAAACTGTATCGGTGCTCACATTCATGGAGAAAACCATAGGCTGCGCTGATCGTTTCACACTCATGGTTACCTCTCAGCAAAAATATGTCTTGAGGATACTTCACCTTGTAAGATAAAAGCAAGCAGATGGTTTCAATGGACTGCTTTCCGCGGTCTATATAATCGCCCAGAAACAAGTATTTAGTACACGGGGGCACGCCGTAGCTTTCGAACCAACGCAACAAGTCATAGAATTGTCCATGGATATCTCCGCAGACGTTTATTGGAGTGGGAAGACGTAGGAGCATAGGTTGCTGCAGGAATATTCCTTGAACTTTGCAGCATAATGCGCTGATTTCATGTTCATGCAAATTGACTTGTGTTCCCACTTTGCAATTTTTCACCCTCCAAAGGCGAGAAATTAAGTTGTCAAGGTCTAACCTTCGAGAATCCTCAACCATTTAACTGGCTAGTTGGGTTTTTTCGCATATTTTGATACACATTTGACAAATTTAAAGTCATTATTTCAAGGGAAGGTTGACTTAACTTTAGATTTGTTAACAAAAATTTAAAATCATTTCGGTTTTACAGTATAAAAAGCATGACAGTAGAAATGTCTACGAATAGGAGACCGTATTTTGAAAGCTGACACATCTTTGCTTTCTGTCATTGCAAATGACGCAAGTAATATGACTGGATCGCTTTCTTCATTAAACCAAATGATATTCAAAGTGTTTCTGAGGAAATAAAACACTATCCTCAGGAATGTGTTACATCTAAAGTGATCGATGGATACTGTCAATCTAAAATATACTAATTGCCGTCAATTTGCTGTTGTGAAATAAGTTTTGGGGCGTATCCCCGTTAGCAGTGCAGTAGCGCCTTTAGCGCTCTCTGACAAGTATATCGATATTTATTTTATTTGTGGGATTTGTTTTGCAGACGAGCATCTACTAGGATTTTGCTTATCGGGCGACGTGAAGGCAGGTAGAAATTGCCAAACCCTTCTTTATTGTGGTCACAATTGCAAGACTGATGCCTTTTAAAAGCATCTTTCTAAATGATAACTTAATAGAATACTTAAAGTTTTTACATTAGTTTCGTTTTGTAAAGCGCAGTGTAGTTTTGCGCTTTTGAAGTCATATATACATTTCAGAGATCTCTCCAACTGAGTCATAGTTGGAGCACATATTTTCCATTGCTGAGGAGGTCTATCTAACCTATCAAGTGGCGCCCTAAAATAACACGGATTTATTTTCGTATCTTCCAACGTACAATTATTTTGACTTATCGCGAGCGAGCCCCCTTTTATTTCAGTCTAAAAGCCGTTTACCTTCTACTAAGCAACTGCGTTACTTTAAGGTTATTGCATGCTGTAAATGGGGATTTTCCGGTAACATAGAGGACAAATAAGCGAAAACGCTTGTGACAAACTCTAGATTGAAACATGTGGTAATTAGTGCTTGCGGCAATGGTTAAACAATCACAACACAAAGAAGGCCACGAGTATGAGGCCAATGACTTATTCACAGCAGCAATTACGAGATTACATCAATTGGCGAACCAATGCTACGGCACAGCTAAATAATCATTAACCCACAAAATCAATCACGCTAGTTGCAATAGTGACAGAGGGTTGGTTCGACGATAAAAATATGTGGGTGTGTACTAGCTCAAAATTTTAATACTAGGGAGCCACGATGAATTATGAATCACTCAAACCACAAAACTTAAAACAACACGCTTTATCAGGAGGTAAGGCTTGGCAAATCCGGCAGACAAGAAACTAATCGCCTCACCTGAAATACCTGTGAAATGTGGTTTTGCATTCTCTAAAGCCCTTCCTGCAAGTTGCTTGACAGAAGAATATAAGAAAATACACTAGTAAAATTATTTAAATCGCACACAGTTTACATTGAAATCAGAGAGCCTACACATGACAATTTAAAATTAGTAGCACCCTAAGTAACGTCACTATATATACAGTACAACTCAGACATTTTTGTTTGCACCAGCAAGCGTCGGCTTAATTATTCAAAAGTTGCAACCCGAAGGGGGCGGTATAGTGTAAGGTTCGATGAGTAATAAACATCTAACTTCAAATCTATCAAATATGCATAATGACACAAATTGATCAATTATTGACGTTGACTTAACATTTCATTTTGCACCACTCTAACTCAATATTTTGAAATCCGATGAACCCCTTTGTGACTACGCAATTTTATTGCATGCGAATTCAGTACAACTTTTCACTCGACAAAGGCGTCCTTTATTTACAGGAGAACCTGCTTAGCCCCCCAAGTTGGGGAAATGGTTCTCTTTGGGGGGCGTCCAAGGCGACTGGTTATGGGGGAAGGCAGCTAGATGGCGATGAGGTGGGGTCGAGCACAGAGCCAGTAGATATAGAGAGTACCGCCACGTCCGCCATGTTTGTTCCTTTGTCATATGCGTCACTTTGAGGTTTTGTAACACAATTCCGTCAACGTGACATTGGCAATCCGAAATTTTACTTAAAATTGGCAAGACTGTAAGTCTATGTCAAATTCGAGGTTAGTAGGTTAGGTATTGTTTGTTATTTGACACAAACTGATGGAAAACATAACCTGATAACCTCGAATTTGACATAGACTTACAGTCTTGCCAATTTCAAGTAAAAATTTGGACATAACTCAATCAGTCATTGCTGATGGGAACAAAAATGGCGACGATGGCGGCATTTTCACGGATCAAAGAATGGCGGTACTCTCTATATCTACTGGCTCTGGCAAGGAACAGAGCCAGTAGATATAGAGAGTACCGCCATTCTTTGATCCGTGAAAATGCCGCTATCGCCGCCATTTTTGTTCCCACCAGCAATGACTGAATGAGGTATGTTTAAAATTTTACTTGAAATTGGCAAGACTGTAAGTCTATGTCAAATTCGAGGTTAGCAGGTTATGTTTTGCGCCAGTTTGTGTCAAAACTGACCCAAAAACTAACCTGCTAACCTCGAATTTGACATAGACTTACAGTCTTGCCAATTTTAAGTAAAGTTTTGGATTGCCAACAAACGTCACGTTGACGGAATTGTGTTACAAACCTCAAAGTGACGCATATGTCAGAGGAATAAACATGGCGGACGTGGCGGTACTCTCTATATCTACTGGCTCTGGTCGAGCATAGTCAAAATGCACGTAGTGGCCTGGATGTCGTCGGAATAACTACACAGACGGAATACAATTTGCAATTACTTAAAATACGATGGGAAAGTAATCGGCATATCCGGAACTAACTAAAATTGCGAGTAAGACTCTAGTAAACTGTAAAATCTCATCATGTATGACTACCCTTATTTAAGCACATCAGCGTCCCCGACAGCACGTGCGCTTCTTTCTAGTGTCGAACCCTTTCTGAATAACGTGAACATGATCGCAAACGTGAGTCGGGGAAGGCAGCGCATAAGCGACATGCCGCCTCATATGGTAAACCCCGACTGACGATGATTCCAGTCTCTTGTCTTAAGCGCGGGCTACCCGCAGTTAAACTTGAAATCAAGCGGCCAGTATGAAATTCAACCACGGTTGTTGTGAAAAGAGGAAGTTCCACCAAGGTGGTCTTAAAAAATTAAAATAACATAACAGGAACCCATTATCACGGTTTTTATTCAATATCATAGTGAAGATAAAATAAGAACAAGCTAGAATAATAAGAAAGGAACCATATTGAAGCGCTCACACTAGTGTCTTGCATGCGTGGAAGACCTAGCCATTATACCAAGAACCAAAGTTGTAATAACAAGAATTGCTAACAAATCTGAAGAGTTTGGACTAGTAGTGTACCTAGGCGGGTTCTGGGACACTTCCGGTGGTTTGAAACTTGGCTAAGTGTCACGTGGCGGCCTCTGGTTTGAAACTTGGCTAAGTCTAGTCGAAGGTCACGGGCCTAGCCGAGGTCAAGGTCACAGGCCTAGCCGGTGGGCGTGGCCTAGTCGGGGTCATTGACCTCGGCCACTTCCGGGAATTTTTTGGGTTAAAAGTGTAGTTTTTGAAATTTTCCCACGCTCGAGCGTCTGGGATGCAGACATGTCTATTCATGCAGGATGTTATCAGTAAATCAGAAGCTATCAACATTTTCTCAGGCTCGACCGGATGTGAGTCATCGTCTGACAGACATGCCTATTCTTGCAGGATGTTGTTGAACAATGGCATCCATTGTTTTAAAATCAGCACGAAATTCGAGAACAATGAAGCTATTGTTGTCTGGAGATTAAAAATGTGTTGATCTGCAAAAAATTCAAACAAAGAAACCCATTGTTTTAGAAAAATCAACACAGTTGGAAGTTTTTGCTAATACAGTTGATGAGTCTAGAGATTAAAATGTGCTGATCTGCAAAAATGATCTTGAAATAAATTTGTCAAGTACTGATGTCTGTTACGCTTCCCTTAGGGAACCAGAGCTTAAATCTGGCGCCTTAGACCACTCGGCCAACCTGGCATGTTCCTGTAATCGGGCACAATGGTGTAATAAAACAACAATGTAAATATATTTGTATTTATTTACCTAAAACATACATGTATAAAAATTATTATAAATACATATCAGCTAATTATTGTGCTACGGATGTCATCTCTGTCTGAACGATTTCCTCGAAGACAAGTTTCGTGCTGCTCCCACACTTGCCACCCGAGATGATATTGTAGCGACGTTTTCCTAATTGTTGTAGGTCTGCGTCTGTTAGGCAATCGTAGCGTGCTGGTAGAATGAATCTGAAGTTGTCCAATTCCACCGCCACTTTATTGCCGTATTTAGTCGAACATCGATACACATTTATTATTAGATATTTTTCGTCAATCTTCAAATCTCGTACATTTCCCCACTCTTTAACCTCATTTAAGTTGCAAAGTTTCTGGTTGAAATCTGCCATGTTTTTGGAAGGAACGTGTGCAGGAGAATGATAAAAATACTACAGCACATCAGGTTTATATAGCACCGAGGAAAATTAAGTGATGAGTCATCACAACGTGGTAATTTAGACAATATTTTTAGCATCAATCCAGCTATTGTGCTGATTTGAAAATCCAAGCCATTTTACAAATACTTTGTTACGTTTTCGTTTTATTACACGTTCAACGAGATGTATGTCTGGATATTTAACTTTTTGAAGCTCAAGATCGTAGAAACATCCTTGAATAGACCGATGGGAAGCATCTTTTAGTAGATAGGTAATAGGATTAGTTAATTTAACTTGATCGATTGTGAATATTTCATTAGTCCAGTTGGGCGTATATCCTTTATCGAATATTGTTCGATATTTGCTAATTCGCACAGGATCGCCAACCTTAAATTTTACATTACTTAAATCGGTCATTTTTATATGATTATAGGCTTCATTGAGAATTTCCTTCTCATTACTCTTATTCACATCAACCGGTCTTTTACCAATTGTACTATGTTTTTTGTGATTGTAGGTGTGACTGACTTGAGATAATAGAGAAAGCCATTTGTATGAACCTTGCAAACTAAACATCTTCCACATAATAGATTTAAGTGTACGATTTACTCTTTCAACGACACACGCTTTTTTCGAGCTAAATGTTGAGAAATGGTTAATTTTATATTTATTCATTAGTGTTTGAAAATATTTATTGAAAAACTCTTTACCCTGATCTGTCTGCAAGTTCTTCGGAATTCTACCGCTTTCAGATAGTATTTTTTCAGTTGCACTAGTAACTTCCTTGGAGGTTTTGGTTTTTATAGGCTCTAACCAAACATATTTTGAAAATACATCTATAATTACTAAAATATATCGATAACCTTTATTTACTTTAGAGTATGGTATCATTTCTACTAAATCGGCCTGATGAAGATCATCCAATCCTTTTACTATTACACGACGCCTTCGAAAATTTATTCGTGCAGGCTTATGCAACTCGTCTACTATTTGAGCCTTAATCGAACTGTTTATTTTCTTCCGGGTCATTTTGAACCTCTCTAAATGAGACAGTTTCACTAACTGAAGGTTTAGGCGGAGGTTTAGTTAGTTTTAGGGAAAAGTAGAGTTGATCAATTTCAGCTTGAATGTCTGCAATAATTTCATTTGCTATTTCTATATTTGTACTAGCAGAGTTTTGGTGTTTGGAAAGTCGGTAAATAATCTTATTAAGTTCTTTGTTAAGGAGGGTCTTGTTGACAGCATCCTCTTCCAATAGAAGATTGGCTAATCGTTTATGTTGAAGATTAAAATAATCACAGTCATCGTAAAAGTATAGATTTCTGTGCTGAATGTGACGACCGAACTTATCTCTCGACATTGTCGAACTGACTTTATTCAATGATTCCCGCCTCTTTTAACTCTTCTATTATACTAACAATTTCATTTCTATGATTTGTGTGACCGGATGCTTGAGAGGCATACAGTAACTTTAATCGATCGACTAACTCATTCGGATCATCCCAGTAAACATAATCCATCGGTTTATTGCTAACTTGTTTATACATTTGCTGCATACCTTTACCAGAACGCTTTTTAGCTCTTAATGGCACTGATGAAGACGAGGGTGATGATGACAGGTTAGATTTTATAAATTTCTTGTATTTCGTTTGGTTGAAACCTACCTTCTGCACATTTTTATCAAAATTTCTATGCGCCGCACCTGTTCTGTTTATGATATCATTATAATTTGCTCTATCTGTCGACGTTGGAGTTATTTGAGGATCGTTTTTAAATAGTAATTCGTACAAACCAGGCGTACCTTCATAGCGAACATTTTTTACAATTATATCAGAACCCTTTATATCTAGCTCATCTCCACCAAAATAAAATTGGTTTTTGTCAAAATCATATCTAATTCCATACCTCCCTAGATTTGGTCTTTCTATAAGATAATTGCTTACATATTTCCTAGGAAGTTTATCATACTGTTCTAAGAAAGAACTTATAGCTTGCGGTTCTATGTTGGTAGACGGTTGAAATTTGTTTGCTATAGTCGTATTAGAATCATCTTCGGCGGTTTCGCACAATACTTCATCAACCGGTTTTGGTGTAAATAATTCTAGTTTTGAAGATGGGAGATTCTCTTTTTTATTTATCACTTTTGCAACACTTTGCATTTGTTCGGTAACAGGTTTAAAAAATTTACCGAGGAGCTGTTGTTCCACCAACTTACCCTCCTTAAGAGCTCGAATTTTCTGTCTTATAATATTTTTAGTTTTAATAAGTTCTGTCGCTACATTCGATTTCATTATCGGCGCAAGTATGTAAGCGGTAGACGGGTAGACAGCTAGACAGCTAGACAGGTAGACAGGTAGACAGGTAGACAGCTAGACAGGTAGTCAGGTAGACAGGTAGACAGGTAGACAGCTAGACAGGTAGACAGGTAGACAGCTAGACAGGTAGACAGGTAGACAGCTAGACAGGTAGACAGCTAGACAGGTAGACAGGTAGACAGCTAGACAGGTAGACAGGTAGACAGCTAGACAGCTAGACAGGTAGACAGCTAGACAGGTAGACAGCTAGACAGGTAGACAGATAGACAGCTAGACAGGTAAACAGGTAGACAGCTAGACAGGTAAACAGCCAGTTAGACAGTTAGACAGACTGACAGATTCAAACTAGTTCACACGTCAACAGCTTTCTATCAAATAATAGACATCAGAATTGTTAAATGTATATATACGAATCAAATTCATAACGATAGCGCCCATTATTTAAATCACTATCTTTGTCTATTACCAAAAATCCGTGTTTATGACTATTCCAGCAATATGCGCACATTTCTTTAAATTGTTCGTAAGTCATGTCGGTATTAACATGATCTCGATAGACCTTCTGTAAATTCATATCGTCCTGCTTAAACAGCACCAGCATGTTAGCATTATCGCGAATAAGATGTTTAGGAATACATGCATATGTTTGACAAAGATAGAAACAGTCTATATTTTTATGTCGACCCATGCTAAAATAGTCTCTCATAACGTCCTGTTTGTCGCAAGCAATGTCATCAAAAATAAAAATGCTGTTAGATTTAGCTTGGTCGGGTGGTACAATGTTCACACCATCGCTGTATGTATAGTAGCCAACCTCAGGAATTAATTGAAACAACATACTTAGATATTCAAACTTTGCTTGAAACAGCGATTTTGAATATATATAAATATTTTCAAATCGTACTCCATTAACATCTTTTATTAGCGATATAATGATGTTTGTTTTACCGCAATTCGATGGGCCTAGAATAAGACATCGTATTGTGGAAGGTAACAACGGTCCGTGTCTCCTGCTTAGAGATGCAGTATGATTATCATGATTTTTTATTGGCAAACTATTTTTTAGTTTAACTACCCTCATGACGTCTACTTGGGAACTCATACTAAAACTGCTACGCATATCTATATATATTAAGATCCTAATCGATCAGTTCTCAGTTCTATATAATGGTTCGAGGTCGAAACAACAAATCAGTCCATCGCCGACGAGGTGCTGGTGTACTCAATACGCTCATTAATAAATTGCCTTTCGAATTGCACATACCAGGATATCAATATTGCGGGCCTGGCACAAAACTTGAGAAAAGAATTGCACGAGGAAATCCTGGAATTAACAAATTAGATCAAGCGTGTCGTGAGCACAATTTGGCTTATGCAAAACATTCTGATAATATGGAGGAACGACATAAAGCTGACAGAATTTTAGCTAAAAATGCTATTGGACGTATTAGAGCTTCAGACGCTAGCTTAGGTGAACGTGTCTCGGCTGCAGGAGTAGCTACAGCTATGACGGCAAAAGTAAAAATGGGGTTGGGAGCTAAAAATAAAACTGGTAAAAAGAGAAAGAGAACACCTGGAGATACGCTTACTTTCAATCAGGTAGTGAAAAAAGCACGAACTGAATTAGGAGGAGGAGGACTGCTGCGAGACTTAAGCGATGCTACAAATATTGCTGTTAAGACAATTAATAAAATAAAGAGAAACAAGATTATTAAAACTCCTCGAGTAATACGTGTGCCAAAAACAGGTGGAATGTTACCCTTGATTCCAATCTTTGCTAAAAATAAAACTGGTAAAAAGAGAAAGAGAACACCTGGAGATACGCTTACTTTCAATCAGGTAGTGAAAAAAGCACGAACTGAATTAGGAGGAGGAGGACTGCTGCGAGACTTAAGCGATGCTACAAATATTGCTGTTAAGACAATTAATAAAATAAAGAGAAACAAGATTATTAAAACTCCTCGAGTAATACGTGTGCCAAAAACAGGTGGAATGTTACCCTTGATTCCAATCTTTGCAGGACTTAGCGCGTTAGGAGCTCTTAGCGGTGGAGCTGCAGGAATTGCAAAGGTGGTTAAAGATGCTCAGTCGGCAAAAAAACAATTAGCAGAGTCTGAAAGACATAATAAAACGATGGAGGCAATAGCTTTAGGTAAAGGGTTATATCTAAAACCTTATAAAAAAGGATACGGATTGTTCACGACAAAAAACTTGTAATGCAGCTGCCAAACCGGGCCTTGTCAAATATCGATTTACAATCATACGCTAAACGTTTAAAAATTCCTAACTTTCGCGGCATTTTTATGAGAGATGATTTACCAAAACAGGTTCGAAATATAGAATGCGGTATTGTAAATTTGGATGATAAAACCAATCTTGGTACACATTGGGTGGCTTACATAAAACGGGGGAAAGATGCAATTTACTTTGACAGTTTTGGAGACTTAAAACCTCCAATAGAAATTGTGAAATATTTGACAAGTGGCAAAAATGGCAGCTGTCATCCTATTAAATATAATCACCAGGCATTTCAAACTTATGATTCTGTAAATTGCGGGCATTTATGTTTACAATTTTTGCACGATGCCATGTGTTAGCTTCCTACCAGTTTACTGCGAGAAAAAACCTGTCCAGACCTGTCCAGACTTGTCAAGACTTGCAGATGTGGGGGGGGGATGACGTCATCGTCTGAGGATGTACTTATAGTGTGGGAATTCTGAATTGTACACATTGGCATTATGAAGCAGCAGCAACGATACTATAAATATCGAATGCAGTTCAACCGCTTTACTAAAAATCTGGAGAAATTGAACAGAGATATTGAAATATATTGTAAATTAAAAGATATTTCAAAGGAACTTTCTTGTTTGAAATTAAGCGAGCGGCAGCCAGACCTGAACTTGTTAATAACCCAGTTTAAACATGACTTGGTGTTGTATGACAAAGATCGCCAGAAGTAAAATCAGCAAGCAGGTTCACTTTGACCCGATTGTTGAAATTCGTCAGAAAGAAGATGAAGAGGAGGACGATGAACTTCCATACAATTACTGGCAGTTGTGTGCACTCGACAGGATGAGGTTTAAGAATAGAATAGATAAAATGTCTTTATTGTTAGAACCTATCTTAAATAAACAATTGCAATGTATACTGAATAAGGATGTAAAAGGAAAAATAAAACCTATTGTTTAATAAAAGTTGTTTTATTTCCAGTAAGATTCTTAGAGAAGGAAGAGGAGGAGAATGTAATTAAAATTAAAGGTCTCTAGATGTTTTGTTTCAGTTCTAGTTAAACCGTCTACTATTAAACATGTCGTGGACGTTTACCTTGTCTGGAAATGAATCTGTTCTCACAGCTCAGTATCCATCCATACATCTGGATCCGAAATCTGAATACGTTATAGGATTAATCAGTTTTGAAGCTTATAATACTATACCTAATATTGATTCGAATAATAATAAATTTCATTATACTGATATTGATGGTAAACAAGCTGTAATTGAAATACCTCACGGTTCATATGAAGTTGCCGATATAAGTCAATATATTAGACATGAACTGGGTATAGGTGTAACAAAGTCACCCTCCCCTCAAGCAGGTAGTGCTAATGATATACTAGAAAAAAATATTGTGCAGCACCAAGCAGAACCTGTGCTACATATTAAGCCTAATAATAACACGCTCAGGAGTGAAATTAAATCGTCCTTAGCAATCGATTTTACTGCTAAAGATAGTATTGGACAGTTATTAGGGTTCAAACCTAAGAAATTGAAAGCTTATGGTAGATATATTTCCGATAATCCTGTAGATATATTTAAAGTTAATACTATATGTATTGATTGCAATATCGTAACTGGTACTTATCACAACAGCAATGCTGTACACAGAGTTCATCAATTTTTCCCTACAGATCCGCCAGGATTTAAGATTGTAGAAAATCCCTCTAACGTTATATATCTACCAATCAATACGAGAATTATTGATAACATTGTCATACAAATACTGGATCAAAACGGTAAATTGGTCAATTTCTGCGGAGAAGCCATCACGGTAAGGTTGCATCTCAAGAAACAAAATGGTGGTTAGATACAACTCTCAGCAGCAGCAGCAGCCGCAACAAACATATATTAGGGATGATCAGTTTGTTTCGAACATCAGTAGGCTGCCTGCAGTCGATAGATTAACATCTGCCAATAAACTGTTTCTAAAATCTTTAGGTTTGAAGCTAACTGCTACTAGAAGTGACGGCGAGGGGGAAATCAAAAAGAAAAAACATCTGGACTGTTATTAAATTAAATTTTACTGTTAATATTCGAAAAATTTTAATATTCTGTAATATTAAGAGCGCTTGTTTTACATCAAATAAAAATGACGACTTCTGAAATACTAAACGTTACTGAAACAGCTTTTCAAGATAACTCGATTGTCTATGCGGAGAAACATACACATCAGCCCTATTCTTCTACAACATTTAATAATAACGATGAAATACGAATACCTATTTTACATCAAGATGTGTACACTTTACCGTGCAAGAGTGTTATATGTTTCGAAGGTAAATTGTTAAAGGATGCAGATAGTAAAGCTACTGCAACGGGATCATTTACAAATTTAGGCATATCTCACCTACTAGATGAAATTAGATATGAACTTAATGGTGTAGTGGTTGATCGTGTAAGAAATGTTGGTATAACTGCAACTATGAAAGCCTACGTGTCATATAATTCGACTCAAAGTATTCGCTTGGAGAATGCAGGTTGGACACCTACCAAAACATCTATTGACGGATTGGTCGATTCAAAAGGTAATTTTCAGATATTTGTCCCCTGCGAAATGTTGATGGGAGTTTTTGAAGACTTTAGAAAAATTTTACTAAACGTTCGACAAGAATTAGTACTTATTAGAAGCAATCAAGATTTAAATGCTGTTATTAATACGGTCGATGAAAAACTAAAAAAGTAGAATTAACAAAAGTCTATTGGAGAGTACCACACATTTCGGTAGCTGATGTAAATCGTTTAAAATTACTAAAATACATTGAGCAAAGTAGTCAGTTGGAAATCAATTTTAGAAGTTGGGAATTACACGAGTATCCGGCATTACAACAGACAAAACGACACACTTGGGCAATAAAAAATGTTAATCAAGTAGAAACTCCGCGTCACATTATCGTAGGCTTCCAAACAGACCGAAAAAATAAAACTGTTAAAAATATGGCCCAATTTGATTCTTGCGATTTAAGAAATATTACACTTTATCTCAATTCCGAAAGATATCCCTATGATAATTTAAATCTGGAATTTGCCAGCAATCGATATGCGCAATTGTATGAAATGTTTGCAGGTTTTCAATCATCTTACTACGAACATGACAATCAGCCTGTTCTTACGCCTGCACAATTCAAAAGTATAGCTCCGCTAGCCGTAATAGATTGTTCTAGACAAAATGAAACATTAAAAGGCGGTGCTGTAGATATTCGACTGGAATTCGAAACCAATACTGATATACCGAAAAACACTTCAGCTTACGCATTGATTTTATTCGATCGAAAAGTGAAATATAATCCTTTTACCAGTGACATAAAAATAGTTAGCTAGATACTAGTTCAACTAGTTGCAGATTGATTGTTCTTTCGACAACATTAGCGATGAAATTTATAGATATTCAAGGCTTTCAGTATAAAAATAGCAACTTTATTTGCAAAGAAATAGCTGTATATGATAGTGATACAAATGTTACAATCCATCGGATAGTAGAACCACCGATACCGTACGAACACCTTTCAAATTCTCTAAAAGATCAAGTGATTTGGCTTACAACTAATTTGCACGGGTTAAAATGGAGCAATAATAATCAGCATGACACAATACCCTACGAAAAATTTTCTCTGTACATAGGAGAGATCATACAAAGCGGTGATTCCATATTTCTCAAAGGGTTAGATAAAAGAAGATGGTTTAAAAAAATGCTGATCGAAGAACAAAGTGATAATGTAAAATTTATTGATTTACCAGCTTGCCCAAATATAAAACAATTAAAGATCTTGTATAATTATATTAATTTTTGTTCTCATCATATTGGTACACGGGTTCAATGTGCCATACAAAATGTTCACATTTTGCACAAGTGGTATAATCAAAACCATTAATCGCAGTCTGCTGTCTACTTGTTCAGACATGTTCAGACTTGTCCAGACATGTTCAGACTTGTCCAGACCTGTTATAGCTTACGCAAACACTTCCTGCAGCCGGTGTAAGGTAGGGGAAAATATTATATATAAGAATACTAATCATAGAAACATTAGTTTTACGATAACAATGACCGAAGACTGCTTCTCAAATCATAGTTGGGGTTTTGACTCATGGGCTGACGATCCGTGGAGCCAGGAAGAGGAGGAGGTTATACTCTGGAGTGAGACTGAAGAAAATCCTCCTCCTCCAACTCCTCCAATGGGACAACCACACTCCTGGTCGTCTAACATAACAAAGGTGGAGGGCTGCAGCTGTATAAATTGTGCCAACATTCAGGGGTGGTTAAGCCCAACACAAAATTTTGAAGGGTGCGCACCACTACAGCAATCTGAACTGGAACAGGTGTCACCACCACCACAACCCACGTCACCACCTCCTTCGTTTCAAGCAACATATAGTTTTACACTTCCTGAACCAACACTGCCTCTAGATTTAAATCCCATAAAGATAGAAATTAGGTTAGGTAATAAACTTATACATGTAATTATTAAAGATTAAAATAAAAGACATTTTATTTTTAATATGTGTTTTATTTCATTAATATATACACCGTATTTATCTCATATGCAAAGCAAAACTTGACAAGGAGAGGGAGAATAAACGTACACTTAAATATATGCTTTATTCAATTAATATACATATTATTTATACATAAGGGAAACAGAACTTAACAATGTGTAAGTATCGATATAATCTTGAGGTGTTGTTGAAGGCCAGGGACCGGAACATGGACCGCTTCTCCAACCAACAGCTTCACCATTTTCAGCTTTTCTGATATTTTCCTGAAGCCATTTAAAAATATCTGTGTGGTGACGTACAACGCTAGGCTGAAATATATAAGTTATATGGTTAGTATTTAAATATTCGAACACGTCTTCTATAAACTTGCTGTGGGCATAATAAGCAGCCTCAAAGACAGCATCATGAAGAAAATATGGATATTGCTGGTGCTCGTCAGTTGCAAATTCGATTCGAGAGCCAGATGATATTGTTTCAATAAGAAAATGCTGCTCGTAGGAAGTAATGTTCTGTAACGATAATTTTGAAAGGACTAAATTAAGATCTGTTTCAGTATTAATTTTCAACTCTCCTCTTCTTACTTCGTTAATAATTTCCCTAATAACATTAAAGGCAGCTAACATAGTTTTTAAAATTTCATTTACGATAGCGGTTTCAACACTTTTAAAGTGCGTAGCCCAAATAAGAGTTTTGCTCGGTATAGCAATACCAATTTTGTGTAATATATACTTCAAAGTTTGCAAGTCGTTACGTCCTATAGCATTACGTAAATGGAAATTATAGATTTCTCTATTTTTAACATACAGATCTTTGTTCAACCACAGTATATTTGAATTTGACGGTAACATTTTGCAGACTGAGATATCTTAGAGAGAGCTGTTGTTTATAATGTGCTTGGTGGACAGTAGCCCCAAGGCAAAGTGTTAGTATACATACAGTTGACTATTCGTTTGTCATCATGTGGGTCTAAAGCCTTTTTTCTTTGTTTTAAAGAAAATACGTTGTGGGTTTTTGATCTAATTGTTCTCTGATCGCAAAATACTGTTTCGTTATTAAACAGGCAGTCTTTGTAATCCTCAAATGTAATTCTATTCAAAGCAGCTCTGGTAATACCTTTAGCTTTCTTTGAAATTTTAAATTCTCCATTCTCAGCATCCTCTAATGTTTTGAAAGCATACAATTTTGCACGTAGACCAACAAATTCGGTAATTATTTTACCACTCATTTCGTCTTTCATTAGACCTATTACTTTTTTATTAACTTGTGGAAGGTTATATGGATTGTTCGGAGGATAATCGCTTGTATCAAATTTGTGAATATCTTCCCGTATAAAATCGTATATATTTGGATGGGTAAAGTGATATATGAGACTATCAGTGTCTGTGTACAGCAGTTTTGCTTGATTACCCATCTTCTGTTTAATATAATTGTAATGAAAATCGTATATTAAAATTTTTGAAATATCTAAGATTGAAAATCCAACGAATATTGGCTTATTAAAAACGATTTCCAACTGATTTAATTCTATAAGTACCAAGTCTTTATCTAAAATAGTACAGCTGTGAAAATTTGGTTTTGATATGTATGCACTGGCTCCGTACCTACCTTCCCATTTAGAAATTAATTTTATTGTTTTGTATTTTCTAACATTTTCCATAGTCTTTCCAAATACAGCGTTATTCATAAGTTTATAAAAATCCTTTTCAAAATTATTTTTGGCGGCTTGTCTTAATTTTGTATTTAAATCTATGTATGGTTTAAGCCAAGCTGATTGCTTAAATTTTAATATTCTGTGAATTTTTACAATTTTCAGCCCTAAACTTACAGCTTGCTGCAGATTGCGATAATTTATTACGTAGTTTTCTTTTTTAAATAAAGTGGTTGTCAATTTTGATTGTTTGGATGTTGGTGGTGTATAATGGTCAGGACATAGAGGCAAATCTTTATGAAGTTCAAATAAATTTTGAGGATATTCTAAATCGACTTCATAAATATAACCTGTTTCAGAATCTGCTGGAGTATTTAAATGATCAATTTTAGGAATATCTAAATCATTTACCCATTCAAACCCTCCATACGGTAGATATTCAGACATCCCGGCTCCGTACATGTTATTAATATCTAAATATAGGATATACGACTCAAGATCGGCTTCTACGAATTTTTCACCCATATATCGATTATTAGCTTTAGCGTATCGATTCGAACACTGTGCTAGCCCTCCTCTAATACCCCTCTCTATGAACAACAGTTGATCTACATCTGTCAGCAGCTCAAGTTTAACTTTAGTAGTTTTTAACATTGCCTGAAATGCCAATCCTGGTGCTGTGTAAAAATGTAAAGCATCTAATCCATACGTTTTCATACAATTTTCTCTAAAATTCTCAAACACATCAGCTAATAGTAGAACATCAACTGTAAGGTACATATCAGCATACTGGCCTAGAGTTTGCATATTAAATGTGTTCCAAACACGCAGTGCATGTTCATAATTTTCATCTGAAATGGCTGTTCCATGCAACTGACTAAAAAATTGTGTTTTGTCAGGAAGACTTTTATCATTCAACTTTTCAAAATTGTCTAGGTAGTCGTATGGAAAGATACCCTTACGTAGTAGTAATTCAAATTCTTCTTCGCTCTTGCAAAATTTGCGTGTAATAGTTTTTAAATTGTTCGGTAAATTTAATGACAATTGTTCTAAACTGCTAGCCATAAATCGAAATGAGTCTAAAAATCTAAAATCAAAATTTGTACCATCCACATGCTTTGTAAATGATATAAATTTTTCCTTATTTATCGGCAACAATTTAATATCTCCCATAATCAGTTTTGCCAATGGTTTTATAATAAAATGAGCGTCATAACCGCTGAGATTATGAAAGAGAACGGGAATATAATGTGCATCTTTATAGTTAAGATTACAGTGTTGATGAGCACTACCTCTATACTCACCTGTCTGATGATTGTGATCACGTACACGCACGTCTTTATCGGTGAAAGGTTCTTTACAAATGTAACAGCATACCGATTTTTGAAAAGAATCGTTTTCCTGCTGGCTAATATCCATAGGCTCTATAGTTGACAATATATTATTTACTTGATATGCTATAGATTGTAATTCTTTTACAAACCATTCCATACAGTCAGCACCACGATATACATTAAATCGAGATAAACTATCGTCATATGAACATTTTAAATAATATGCAACACTAAATGGAACATGTTTTTGATAAACCCCTGCAACGTTCTCTTCTTTTTCTAAAACACACTCCACGTCCGCGTATATGGTACTTTTTCCTGGTATTTATAGTCTTTAAATTCTATTTTTGTACCTTCTTCGGGCATTTTAATTTTGGTTTCATTTACACTATTACAATTTCTAATGTGATTTAAATATGATTCTTTAGTTACGAAATGATTTAAGCATGTATCGCATACTAAAGTTTGAGATTTTTTCTTATGCATTTGAGCTGTTACCAATCTCGATAAGTTTCTTATCCAACAGAAATGGAACTGCCCCTCATCGTTGGATATCATTAGTAAATGTATAGCATCTTTATTAATTTGAGTATTTTTACTAATATATATGGGCAATACTGAATTTTTACCAAATTTGTTTTTCCTTTCTAGCGTATATACATTTATACGTAAATCATTCATTGTTTCAAATTTTGATATATCTTTAAATTTCATTGGAAATTCTAGTCCCGAGTACTTTAAAACTTCACTGAAATGTGGATATGAAGATATTCTAGCGGAATTCCCATTTGCAGGACGTAATGCAGAAACTACAGACCACAAAAAACAATATTCGTCATCATTTTTTACGTTAATCACGGCCTTTTTATTTTTAATATCTTTAGGTAACTCAATATATTTACCTACTGTTAATGGTGTGTAATGATTTAAATTTACTTTTAAATGTAATATCTCGAGCAAACTCCAACCTGAATCACGTTCTTGAAAATCTTCTAATTTCGTCAACAACTTATTCTCAACATTAGTCTCATACCACTCTTTTAAATTGGTGCCAGAATCAATTTTTTCATTTTTAGTACCAAACGTTTTTAAATCTATCTCGCCACTACTAGGTTTTATAAAATATGCACTAAATATTACGTTAGCTTTAAGCATTAACTTATCTTTTATAATTTGTTTCACTTTTATTGAGAAACTTCTGTATGCTTTTGCAAGAAATTCTTGTGGTTCCTTATAACCTAAATTTACAATCATACCTGTTCTTATTCTACTGTTAAAACAAGATTCTACATCTTCCCATATCAACTTGTTCTTTTGTTGTTGTTGTTGTTGACCACTCCCTACACCCGCTCCCTTCTTTGCTAATTTTGTTTTTAAATTTCGCAATAATTGCCGTTGCCCCTTTAACAAACTTAAATTTGCCTCTAGCCTGAATGGATTATCATTTTTAAAACTATGCTTACGTATAAATCTACTAACAATTAAAATGGTTTTATTTACATGTTTAATCAATGACTCAGCCTCATCACTATATTTTACAATCGCTATCGCGTCTCTGATGGTTTTTATTGAGTTCGAACTTAATTCGGTAACGCTGTCTGTCGCAGACATGTTCGCGCGCGTGCAGTTGTAATACTAACTCTTGCAGGCAGCCGAGCCGCGCTATTTATTCATCGTCGCAGCTGATAATGGAGGCCTGCGTCAGCAAAAATTCAAACAAAGGCAGCATTCAATTTAGCAGTTGTGCAGATTTTCCTCAAACAATGGGTTTCTTTGTTCAATTTTTAACAGCTTTGCAAACATGTCTGGACATGTCTGAAGCTTGCTTATCTGATAATGGAGGTCAGCAAAAATTCTCCCCAGAAAACAATGGCTTCATTGTCCAATTATCGTGCAGATTTCTCAAACAATGGCTTTCATTGTTCAATTTTTACCAGCTTTGCACATTTTAATCTCCAGACAACAATAGCTTCATTGTTCTCAAATTTCGTGCTGATTTTAAAACAATTTATGCCATTGTTCTATTTACCAGCTTTGCACATTTTAATCTCCAGACAACAATACCTTCATTGTTCTCGAATTTCGTGTCGACTTTAAAACAATGGATGCCATTGTTCTACAACATCCTGCAAGAATAGGCATGTCTGTCAGACGATGACTCACATCCGGTCGAGCCTGAGAAAATGTTGATAGCTTCTGATTTACTGATAACATCCTGCAAGAATGAACATGTCTGCATCCCAGACGCTCGAGCGTGGGAAAATTTCAAAAACTACACTTTTAACCCAAAAAATTCCCGGAAGTGGCCGAGGTCAATGACCCCGACTAGGCCACGCCCACCGGCTAGGCCTGTGACCTTGACCTCGGCTAGGCCCGTGACCTTCGACTAGACTTAGCCAAGTTTCAAACCAGAGGCCGCCACGTGACACTTAGCCAAGTTTCAAACCACCGGAAGTGTCCCAGAACCCGCCTAGGTACACTACTTGGACTAAACATTAATAAATACAAAAGCAAAATTCCTGTCATCAAGATACATGAAACAGCACAAAAACAAGGAACTTACGATCGAACTGGTATAAAGCACAGTGTAGGCCTGTATGGGGGAGACGTATGAAGGAAAAGTATTAATGAAGAACCGAACAATATATACAAAGAACCCGGAATTGTAACATTCGTCAAACAACGCAGACTGACAGCCGTTCCAGTAATTTGACGTTAACTTTAATTCATTGGTAAAGTAAACAAAACCGCATCAAAATGGTAGTGCTTATGACATTTTATTCGTTCGTAAACACATATTGTGGAGCCTCATAGACGGATCTTCTTTGAAACATTTTAATTTCGCTGAAAATGAGGTTGGTACACGATATTACTAACTTCCATGAACAAGCAGACGTAGGATTTAAAAAATGTGGTGTGATACACGCACACAACTTCCTTTTTTCGACGACTGACATCGAAAGTAGATTTTTCTCACTGTCATTTGACAACAGAAAGTTGACATTTGCCGCTGAGCGTGCGTTTTCATCTTTTTGCCGCTCGCCGAGCGTTTTGGGTTTCCGCGTGAACAAAATAGTAGCCACGTCCGAATGTTTCCTTGACAACGCCCGTCATTTGTGGAAATAATCGCGTCACATGTCATATAGACTGCGCGAGTAATGTTAACTTGATTGTCAATTAATTTTTGCGATAAAACGAAATTTGATATTTTCCTTTAATAATATGCTCAGTCGTCGAAAAAATAGTATGTATATTTCGAGCTAAAAGTGCGCTTGCCGCTTTTGCATGATTGCTGGTTTCGACTTCGTCTCAACCAGCAATATTCATGCGCAAGCGGCAAGAATGCACTTTCAGCTCTTAACATACAATATACTATTACAGTGATCTTTTAATTAGCCAAAAATTTTATTTTCAATTTTTATGCATTTGTATGAAATTTTTAAAAATTGCTAATTTTACGGAAACCGTACAAAATAGAGCGTTAGTTCAAGAGACACATTTTCTCTAAAATTTTAAGCTGAATTCAAAAATAGAATAATATACCGGGTGTTCTATTTAAAATAAGAGTTAATAAAATAATAGGAAAAAAACAAAAGAAACCCATTTTAGAGGTATTCAACTTAAAAATCACCTATCTTACATCAATACACATTAAAAATGTAATAAAAATGTAAAATTTGAAAAAAATCGTTAGAGCCGTTTTTGAAAAAATCGAAAAAAACTGAAAAATCGCAAAAGTAAACACCGTACTTCCGGTTATGCGATTTTCTTCAAAAGCTTGCTGTCGTATTTAGATAGTACACAAAAATTATATATGAAGTTTTAACGCCATACGGCCATACCTCTTTTCATTTTTGAGACATTTTGTTCACAGATACACAGTTACACAGACAGACAGACCAATGAACAAAAACATGTTTTTTGGGTTCAGGGGACTCTAAAACGTGAAGATCTGTTGAAACCTCAATTTCGAATTTTTGGGGTGAATGCAATACTTCCTTTATCTTAAAAGAAAGTAAAAATATATAACCGACGAAATCATAAAATACATGGTGGAACATACCAACCTAAATGTGGAATAGGTTACACGGACGATTCCAAAACCTAAAGATCATGTGAAACCATGATCTTATAGGAACTACAAAGAAATTTCTTAGGGATTCTTGTGCTTCACAAATGTTATTGCACTTTAAAATGAATTTACGACAAGTAATAGAGTACAAATACACCCAACTAGCTACAGTGTGACACAGGCGCGGTTCTATCCCGAAAGCCTAGCAGTTTCTATCTTAATTGATTCGGAATGTATATTCGGTGGCAGTTGGAGCTGACTTTGTCTTCGTTCTCTTCTTTTTTCACCTAGTTTGGCATTGAAAGCTCCCATCAAGATTGTTAGTTTTGTAGGATGATTTTCAATTGCTGCTGTGGCATCGTCATAGAACAGATCAATCGTTTATTCGCCCCCGTTGACGTAGATGCTTGTGTGTGGATAATTTTTATAGTACAGGTTTTATTCAATTTTAGTATTAGGAAGGCTACTCTGTCTGAGATGTTTTTGTACCTTTCAATGGGGGGTGTTATCTGTTTGTTTACTAAGAACTCAACACCACTGTATGTATTATCTTCGTTGCCTCTGTAGCACAGAACACTTCCTGTTTGCAGTGTCCACTGATACTCTCATTTTCGTCTTACTTCTGAGATACCTACCTAAGATATCCTTTTAATCTATTTTAGCTATTCCTTCCTTTTTCATCAGCTAACATTGACCTTATGTTATCCGTTCTTATTGGTAATCTCGTTTTATATTTCTGTTGTCTTTCCCTTGATGATGATTTCCTTATATCTATCGAGCATTTGCCTCCTCCAGAATCCGCTAGGCCGTTCACCTTACCCACCTGGGGTATTTTTATTTTATTACTCGACATTTCATTGTTGATTGGGAGGTAATTGGCAGTTAAGTTACCATGCTAGCCCTGCGTCTTGGTAAATTAGTGGTAGTTTATCTATCTAAGACCGAATGTGCCATTTGCCACATTTTAGACGTTGCCCCACATTCAGCTTCGTCGAAGGCAGCGTGACCCTTATTGACCATATCAGATAATTACTGCTCAGGATGCCCACCTGTTGGCCTGCGGGAGGTATTTTATTTCTCTCCTACCGGGTAGATCTACCGAGCATTCCTCGATCCGCCACCTGGGGACACGCCCTGTAGGGGTTTCAGGCTCCCCTGAGGGAGCATTATCTTCTTCTTCTTCTTGCGGTACCTATCGGTTTCGGATGTTGGCTATTAACATGGATATCCTAGCTTTATTGGCTGCTGTTCGAAAGAGTTGTAGTTAGAGAGAACCATTTGCTTAGATTCTGAAGCCACGAGCATTATCTACAGTGCCTTATTAAAAAAATAATCATAATTCGATATACTTTCTTCTTGGAACTTTCTTACTAAATAAGTTGACTGTTCTGAAGTTTTTACGATTCCTAGTTATAGTTGGCTAATAAATTTTAAATTTATAATTTTGTCTTTTCTGTTTATGTTATATTGCAACATCTTCAGACGTTATCTTTTTCTTGTGCTATGTTGCTTGTCCTATTTTTCTATAGATTTTTCTATTATTTCCTTCCTTTTTAATATCATTTGTTTCTTCTTGCACTACTTTAATTTGCTTTACCTTAAGTTTTAAATATAAAACGATTCATATTTTTTCTGGCAAGTATCACATTATTATTCTAGTAATGTGTTATCCAGGATTTGTTCGTTAGTCGTTTTCTCTGCACTTATATTTTGTCTGCTCTTAAATCTTCTCTTTAATTAATTTATTTAATTCGTCGTACTCTATCTTTGACTTAATATTTTTCTTTCTATTTTTCTCTAATTTTATAAAGGGCATAGTACTTACTATCTAACGCTTTCAGCATTGAGTTTTCTATCGTTCATATAATTTTTCTTCAATCTTCAATCGAGTTTGCTTCCGTTTTTTGTTGAAGGAGATTTTCTTATTGCTTTCGTCATTTTGTAATCATTTATTAGTTTTATTTTAGTTACTTTATTTCATACAGTCCGGAAAATACAACTTTACGTCATTAATTTGAATCCGGAACGTGGAACGTTACATCACAAGGCTGGAAAGTGTTACTAGGCTACTGATGAAAAATATATTGGTGGCACAGTAAGTCTATGTCAAATTCGAGGTTAACAGGTTAGAATTTCCGTCAGTTTTGACACAGACTGACGCAAAACCATATATACAAGGTGTTTCATTAATAATTGGAAATATTTTAACTGTAGAATCCTGGGCTCAAAATATTAATATTTAACCCAAATCACTTAGATAAAATGTGGCTCGTTACTGAGATATAGGGTGTTCCATTTAAAAATTTAAAAATGATTTTTTCCCATTACTTTAAAACTATTTGACGTATCCGTATCATATTTGGCAGGAAGTTTAGACACTGTAAACCATGCTAAATTATGTTAAATAAACGTTTCTGGCTACTACCAGAGGCGTACCACAGGGGCAAGTGGGTGGTTGACCCTTCCCAAATTCTACGCCACTGGCGGAATTGCCATTTTAACACAATTTTTCGATTTTCCAATACTTTCTATGTAAATAACATACTTTTCCTTCGTCACGATAACGTCATTATTTTTCGAGATATTTAAAGTTAAACATAAAGCTGAACAGTTATTTTGATTTTAATGTGTATTAATTATGTCGGTGTTTTTTGTCATAAGATTGCATTTATTACGCAAATGAAACTTTAATCCGTATTAACAAAAAAACATAATGTTAGTTATTGAAATTTCTTGAAACTAATACATAGATGCATTCAACATAAAAAAAATGTATCCATGTATTCGTTTCAATAAATTTCAATAAATAACATTATATTTTTTTGTTAATACGGATTAAAGTTTCATTTGCGTAATAAATGCAATCTTTTGACATACAACACCAACATAATTAATACACATTAAAATCAAAATAACTGTTCCGCTTTGTTTAAATTTAAATATCTCGAAAAATAATGACGTTATCGTGACGAAGAAAGAGTATGTTATTTACATAGAAAGTATTGGAGAGTCGAAAAATTGTGCTAAAATGGCAATTCCGCCAGTGGCGTAGAATTTGGGAAGGGTCAACCACTCACTTGCCCCTGTGGTACGCCTCTGGTAGTAGTCAGAAACGTTTATTTAACACAATTTAGCATGGTTTACAGTGTCTAAACTTCCTGCCAAATATGATACGGATGCGTCAAATAGTTTTAAAGTAATGGGGAAAAATCATTTTTAAATTTTTAAATGGAACACCCTATATCTCAGTAACGAGCCACATTTTATCTAAGTGATTTGGGTTAAATATTAATATTTTGAGCCCAGGATTCTACAGTTAAAATATTTCCAATTATTAATGAAACACCCTGTATAATACACATATATTGCTAGTAGGGCCTCGGAACGCCCGAAAACATTACGGCGCCGACATAGTCTCACTTAGAGTATAACGCGTCTCGTGCGCATGCGTGAGAATTCGAACTCCGCCTTTAAAAGCGAATTTTAAACTTGCCCACTTCCCCATTGGGCGGACGACGCCGCCGCTCTTGCGCACCGCTCACCGTTATACATTGAAGAGTTGGTTGTCTGTCTCACTTCCTTCGTGAGTTTCCCACTCATAGCCGCTAGCAATATAGTAAGTATTAGATATATGCGCAAAACTTAAATTGCTAACCTCGAATTTGACAGACTTACAGTGCCACCAACATATTACTCATATTTTTGAATTTGCACAGCCATGGACTTTTTTAATGAACATGTTGTATAAAACAGTATGAAATAAAACATTGTACGACACACGGCCTTAAAATATTATTAGATTATTCGTTTAGAAATTCCCGACTGGGCTCGTTCCTCGCCTCGTCTGTAAACATCTAAACTCGTATTTTAATAAGTCATTTTCCGGCCTTGTAACGTAAATACTATATCATAATTTTTTTGCTACATGTACGTACTACATTACAGAAGGTATGTAATCAATTTAGTTTTTATAATGTATTTACAAACATTTAAAAGCGAATATATATTGTTGTAATAATAGTAAACATAAAATAGCTATTTGTGCCACAAGTGCTAAAAGTCGACGTTTATGCACGAGACATGAAAATTATGAAACGAAGCCGAAAGCTGAGTTTCATAACATGTCTCGTGTATAAACACTTTTAGCACGAGTTTGCACACAATATTTTTTCTACGGCCTTAAATTTACTGTTATTAATCCATAAATGTCGATTTAACAAAGGTTTGGATTTATGACAGTTATAATTTATGTCATAATAAAGAGATGGCCTTGACGCGCAGGTGAATGTTTCTGCAGCCACTAGCTGTCAAAGTCAGTTATCAAAGGTAATTATAAATGTACACATTTTACTTTATTCATTACATAATGCTTTAATTATTTAAAAACACTTTACCTTCCAGTTCGAAATTCTAAATTCGACACCAGCTGTTTACTTTTAGCTCATGGGCTACAAGTAAACAAATGATTTTACTTTTAACACGCTAATCTATAAAACCTAATTTTAGTGAAAAAAGATAGCGTTAAAATGCCTACATTTAGTAGTGGTCGTAGAAAAATAGTATATTATGATACGAGTTTTATAAGAAGCACAAAATGCCTTATAAACGAGGTATCATACAGTATTTTATCTACTTTGTCACTTTTTTAAGCAAAAAAATTAAAAGTTTTAGTATTTTTATTATAGCATCGCGTATCGTAATAGCCTCAATACGAACGCAAAGTAGATAAATAGTAGATTATGTTATTAGGAGTAAAAGTGATACTTTATGTGGCGAAGCTGAAGTTTATTTAGCCGAACGTCAGTGAGGCAAATAATTCAGCTAAGCCACATAAAGTCACTTTTACTCCGAATAACATATACTATTTTATCCGCAAACATATTTAGGTAAATTTCATTAATATAAATTTAAAAAAAAGGATGCATCGGCCGGGAATCGAACCCAGGCAACCCGCGTGACAGGCAAACACCGTAGCCCTGCGCCAACCTCTCTTGTTTAAATAATGCGCTACTGTAATGATATATGAACATACAGAATCACTCGAGCTAATAGCACACGGCCACAGCAACTGTCACACCATAAACCGCGGCGACAGATGCTCCGATCCGCTATTTAAAGATTTATTTAAATTAAAACTTTTTCGTACTCTTTTTGAAAATAAAAACCTGCCTACGATCTAAGTCTAAAAATTAGCAAAATTTTAAGCCATCATACAATTTAATCGGTCTAGTATATTCAGAGGAGATAGCGAACAAACATAGAAAGAAAAAAAGAGAGCAACGATTTTGTGAGCTTAGGCAGATAAAGTACGCAAAAGTCGCTATTTTATCTGCTTAGGCAGATAAAGTGACACTTTTACCTTGTCAATAAAGACACATAAGTTGTCACTTTTGTGACGTTTGCGGATAAACTATTTTTATTTCATACTGCATCGTAAAACCCATGTTTAAGTTAATGATTTTAGTCCGGAAAATAAGGCTTTACGGTATCAGGTCCGGTAAAACATTTTACCGGACTCAAATGAAATAAACAGGTCCGGTAAAACATTTTACCGGACTCAAATGAAATAAACAGGTCCGGTAAAATATTTTACCGGACTCAAATGAAATAAATCAATAATCAAACTATTTATCATTTTCAATTGAAAAAAAATTTTTTTGTAGTTTTAAGTAAAAATCTAATAATTGCAGTATGAAATAAAACGCATTACGACATACGTCCGGTAAACTTTTACAGTAGCTCGTCTCAACATTCCAGACTCGGCTCCTACGTCGCCTCGTCCCGAAACGTTTGGACTCGCTACTGTAAACTTGCGTTTACCGGACTTATAACTATTGCGTACTACGTAGTCAGAAGGTAGAATATTGCGATATTGATATAATTTGGCACTTTCTAAAAATGACAATTATTGGATGTTATAAAATTTAGAACTAATAATACCCTAAAACAACTGCTCTCGACCTTGAGCACAGAATATAAATAAATCAAATACACTTGATTTTCATTAAATATTATTGTATAGTGCTCGGTTTATAGCGGGTGTAGAAGTTGTGTGTCAGGAATTATAATTAATTAATCGTTAAAATTATTGCGTCTAATCATATTACTTTCCATACGATTTAACAGTATTAATATTCATTCCTTGTGCCTGAAAAATATAATTCTTCAGTTAGAATGAGTTCCAAACATCTTTCGACAGGTAATGGAAACTTTTATTGATTTACATTCAAGAACCGTAATTTTTTGTTGTTTAGGCTCCCAAAAACCCGAAAAGGTACCAGATAAACTACGCCTGTATTCTATGGAGTACTGTCCATTCGCCCAACGAGCTCGGTTGGTCTTACTGGCAAAAGGAATTCCCCATGACATCGTCAACATCAATTTAATGAAAAAACCCGAGTGGTACAGCGAGATACATCCAGAAGGTTTGTGCTGAGTCATAGAGTGAACTGCATGTTAAAAAACTTCACTTTCATAGGAAAAGTGCCAGCCCTTGATACAGGATCGAAAATAGTTGTTGAAAGCTTGGACATAGCCAACTTCTTGGACGAGCAGTATCCAGACCCTCCACTTTATCCGGCAGAACCGCACGCTCGAGAGCAAGACAAGGCCATCATTGAGAAAATTGGCCCTTTGGTCGGAGTTTTTTACGGCTTGCTATTTGCAGAGGAAAAACGATCGGCAAGCGACTGGCTGGAAAAGTTTGCACCTCATCTGGAACTGTTTGAAAATGAACTGAAGTCGAGGGGGTCAGCCTTCTTTGCTGGTGAAAAACCTGGAATGGTATTTGTTTTTTTTTTAATTATTAATGTGCACAGACTATTTTCAATGGTTGTTTTGTTGGTATTTTCTGTATTATTCATTTCAGCTGGATTACATGTTATGGCCATGGGCAGAACGAGCAGGAACGACTGCGATAGTATTGGGTGAGCGATTGCCAATTGGTCCCGATCAGTATCCGCTTTTACGTAACTGGCGTAAGTCAATGCGAGCAACTCCTGCCGTAAGTGCTATTTACCATGGGCCAGAGAAGTTCCATAAAGTCGTGTTGTTCAAG
Source organism: Agriotes lineatus (assembly GCA_940337035.1). Classification (NCBI taxonomy): domain Eukaryota; kingdom Metazoa; phylum Arthropoda; class Insecta; order Coleoptera; family Elateridae; genus Agriotes; species Agriotes lineatus. The sequence goes on from OW679201.1 coordinate 101,791,736, forward strand.
ACTGGTAATCTTCCTCCAGAATTTGATAGTATCTAAATTCAGAATTGCGCTCAGGACTGAGAATTTGAAATGTATGTTGTATGTTTATTATGATTGTTTATTTGTACTTAAAATTGATTTTCTGTTGTGTTATAAACTGTATTAATTTGAAAAGTATTGTTTAAAGATAATTGTTTTATACATTTCATTGGTGGTGGTATATACGTATTCTATAACTGATAATAGCGTAAGTTCTACAGCAGGAGTGTACACTAACCAATAAAGCTTTAACACGTTGCATATAGACTGCTCTTAGTATTATTTCAGCAGTTTGCTTTAGATTTAATTCATAGTTTCCAGAAGTGGTTAATTCTTGGAAATAGTAGCAGTGTGTATGTAATGACAATAAATCTATTAAGCAGTAGTCTGTGGCTGTGAGTATGTGGATGCTATGTTTGCATGCACGGTTTTTAACAGTGCAATACTGTAAATAAATAGATAATTGCACTACTTTACATTTTTATAATAAACGCAACACTTAAGAAGGTATTTCGTCATGACTTGCTAATGGTTCCGAAACTGATATAATTGTGTTTTGCTAAACACTTGATACAACAAAATGTAGAAGATTCTTTTTTAAACGTACTAATTTTAGAACATGCAATATATTTAATAATTGAAAGCATAGAATATAAGATTAACGCTACTTTTCTCTACTAATATGTAAAAAATTATATTAGCAGTTTGAAATAAATGCTTGGCCGTGATAGAAGATGGGTTTTTTATTCTTCCGTAAGTTTGTCATTATAAATACTTCAACAGTTGTAGATAACCACATTGGTCAAATAATCTCAAAAACATTTTGGGTATTTAGCCGCACTAATTAACAGGAAAACAATTTAATCTTGTTATTAATGCAACAAAAATCAATAGATTAAAGTTAACAAAGCAAAACTTATCTTTTTGGCACCTCGTAATGAACCGACTGTGTGGTCACTTCAAGTTTTGACATACGGTTATTGAATTTCATTTGTAGGAATCCAAAAATGTATTAAGTATCTGTTTTTTGCGGAAACAAAAAGTCGTCAGCTGAATAGGCAACAGAGTATACAAATTCATGCTTTCTGAAGCATCAATACCAAAGAGTATGTTGGTAAGTTCTTCCGGGTTATGCCGTGGTTGTTGATTTATACTTGAAATTTTGCTGCTCGTGCAGCGCTACCTTCCATGTGTTACTAAGGTGGTAACCTTCTCGATTGAAGTTGTTCGGATTTTTAATAATTTCCCGAATAACACAAGGGAAGTATTTTTTAGTCCTGGCTAGTATGTTCACGGAGTCGTAATTTATTCTGTTTCCCTGGTCGCAATGAGAGTTCTGCGATGGCTGATTTTTGTGTTTCCAGGTAGTGTGTGGTTCTGGTGTTCATAGCGAACTTCGATGTTTTTCGTATCTAAGACCTTTCTTTTTCTGTCGGTTACTCTGGCGATGAAGGGAAGGCAGGCGTAATTTATAGGTTTACGTTCTTTTGGTTTTATGGTGTGTTGGCATGCTTTCCTGATATCTCGTCAACTGTAGTCATTCCTGCGCAAAGCTTCTTCCCCATGTCTTAGTTTTTGCGATTTACTGTTCTCATCACAAATAGCGTTGGCCCGATGAATAAGCGTCTTGATCAATGATCTCTTTTGTTGGAGTGATGATGAGATGAAGCATGTAGATAGCGGTCGGTGTGAGTGAATCTTCTTTCGATACACTGTATGGCTTAATCTCTTGTTAGCGGTTCTTTTCATTAACACATGCAGGAAAGGTAAGCATCCACTTTCTAGAGTATACATAGATGACATCCTAGTAGCATCATCATCAGAAGAAGAGCACATATCGCACCTACAACAACTTTTCGCAAGATTGCAAGAAAAAGGAATAGTTATCAATCCAGCAAAATGTACCACAAATTCAATTCCTAGGATACCTAGGCTCGGAGCAAGGAACACAACCCTTATCTGATAAAGTCGAAACCATGCAGGACTTTGAAATTCAACCGCAAAATAGTAAGTCAAGTACTCGGAATAATCAACTACTCGAGACGATTTATTCCAGACGGCCTAAACGCAAGCATTCGTAAACGCTCTATTAAAAGAGAACCAGCCAGTAGAATGGATGGTAGAAGCATGGTGTGCGTTAGAGGAATGCAAAAGACAGATAGCTAACGCAACTTTACTCGCTCATCCAATACCCAACGCCAAGCTCTCAGTTACAACGGATGCATCAGATACCGCAGTTGGAGGCATCATACAACAACTACAAGATGATGCATGGAGACTCCTAGCTTTTCTGTCAAAGAAGCTGTCTTCAGCAGCATACGATAGAGAATCTACTTAACAATCTGACATTACCAACATCTACTCGAAGAGCGAAACTTCACAATATATACAGATCACCAAAAAAGCTTTCTCCAAGACAATTCAGGTACCTAATCTACATCGGACAGTTTTCAACAGATATCCAACACATAGCCGGAAAAGGGAACGTACTAGTCGACGCACTGTCTAGAATCGACCAAGTGAATGCAGGAATAAACTTTTAGACCCTTGGGAAGGACCAAGCATCTGACCAAGAGTTGAAGAACGTTCTAAATAAAAATATACACAAAACTGCTGCTCAAGAAAATCAACTGCTCGAGCACAACGCAGAAATTTACTGCGACATGTTAACAAACACAGCAAGACCATTCGTGACCAAGAAGTTCCGAAAGCAAGCATTCGACAGCCTACACCAGCTGCTCAGGAATACGCTTCTTCTTCTTTCTCAATTCCTTTTGCCCTTTCATGTGTCAGATTGGGAGTCCAAGTTCTTTTTTACCCAGTTCTTCCCTGCTTTCCTATCCCTTGCTAAAATTTTCATCTCTGCTTTGGTTTTACCCTTTGATCTTCCTATGTCCTCTATCTGGTCCATCCATCTTCTTGGTCTACCTCTTCTGTCTCTGATCAGTTTGCCCATTTCCATTATTCTTTTTGTTGGTCCTTCTGTGTTCATTCTTGTGATGTGCCCGTAGCAGTTTAACTGTTTTCCTTTTATTTTTTCTAATATTGGTGGTTGTTGTATAGCTTCTCTAATGTACTCATTTCTGACATGTTCCCATTTAGTTATCCCTATGATCTTCCTCAGGCAGAAACAGTAGCAACTGTAGACCCAGATTCGGAGCACCACTACGAGACATGACGGACCAAGGGAGGCAATTCGAGGCGCACCTTTTCAAGAAACTTTATTATTATTATTGGTAGTAGAAACGTAGAAAGGCATCTTTAAGCTGATATATCCACATATAATACTTACCTACATGATATTGCATTATGTTGTATCATGTTTGTTAGTAAGTAGTTGTGTTATTGTGTTATATTATATTTATGTTAGTAGTATTGTTAGTAAAATGATTGTCCAGTCTATTTTTAAATTGATTGGATGTGGCATCACTTACTTCTTCATGTAATTTGTTCCAGTCACTCACTACGCGATTACACTGGAAGCTATGACGAAATTTAAGTTCTGCTCTGGTTCTCACAGGTGTATCTTGTGTCGTCATAGAGTGGTTCTTTGTTGGAATTTGAACATGGATTTTAGCTCTGAGCGATCGTAATAATTGTTTAATATTTTGAAAGTTTCGTCAAACCGCCACGTTACTGACGTTGTTGCAGTGTTGCAAGTTTGAGCAGCTCAAGACGTTGTGAGTACTCGAGTCTTCTGAATCCTTGTGGTAGTTTAGTAGCCCGACGTTGGGCGTTGTCTATCAATGTAATATCCTTCTGGAAGTAAAGATTTCATAGGCATATGTGAAAACCGTATTCTAACCAGAGCCTACTGTACCTATATTTTGTAAATTTTGAGAAATGTGTCTGGTTTAAGACAATGGAAAGCTTTTCTTATCATGTAGATTACCGAGTTGGCAGTTTTGACAATTTTGGTTATATGCTACCATTTTAGGTTCGATTATTCCAAGGTTCACTGACAGCAGTAATAACAACGTCATCAGTGTAGTAGGCTGTCCTAGGGTTATGGACTCCAATATTCAAAATAGTACACTTGCTGGCATTTAAGTTAATAGTTCCTGGTCCACTCTTGTATTCTGTCTAGGTCTTGTTGGAGTTGCCCTGAGCTGGTTGAAGGGTTAGCAAAATATTTGACATCATCAGCGACGAATATTACATTAGGTTTTATGACCTTCCTTAAGTCGAGCATAAAGAGCGTGAATAGGATAGACAAGAGGACAGATCCCTGGGGTACTCCACTCCTTACTGATTTTGACTATGACTTTGACTTGTCTGATCTTACAAAAAATTCCCTATTTGTTAGAAAGTCTTCAATCCATTTCAACAGATTTCCACCAATTCCAAGATGATCTAATTTGGCTATAAGACCTTGAATTGGGACTCTGTCAAAGGTCTTCTCAAAATCCAAGTATACTACATCGAGAGGCACCTGGGAATCATGTCGTCCACTTATCTAGGCAAGATAGCATAGACCGTAGAACTATTGTAATGGATTACTGCCCACAACAATTCTGATTGCCTAGTTGGCAAAATGAATAATTTCAAAATGAGCACAGAATTAAATATTTTATTTATTGCAAGAAAGTCAGTAATTTTACGCTAATAGATGCACTTGATATGAGCAGTAGCAATCATAATTCGAGTAAGAAAGGTTGGCATGAGATAGGATAGAATTCAGAAGGGTTACGTTCAGAGTTTCAGTAATAATTAATGTTTGGAATGACAAATGCAGCTTGAATTATGTAGCTGACAGGGTTGAGTTAAATAACGTCAAACAATGAATTTTAAAATAATACAAGATGTTTTGTGAAGTATAGAAATTGTATGAACGTTATTAGTATTAAAGGTTTATAAGCCACAAACGGCAAGGCAACGGAAAGGTGAACCAAAACAGTACGAGGAAGTAAAGATTGCAAAGAACAATCAGGCAACCTATCGAAAGACACAGACAGTGACACAGTGCTAATTAAACTCATGTGAATAAGTGCAACTAAAAACTAAGTGATTAAGAGCAGACCAAAGTGCTACATGAACAGTTTCAAAGAAAAAAACATTTTAGTATTTAAGCAAGAACATTCTATCAAAACTATAGTTCATAAGTAAACATGTAAACTAAACCTTATTTCTTATAAACAAATGAAAATCGTTGTTCTAGGAAACGAGAATGTCAATTGTTTAACATCAAATAGAAGCTTGTAACATTTAGGGTGTGTGCCAGTTGAGCTCTCAGTTTTTACTAAATTATTAATAAAAAAAGTTATTTGTTGAGCCTGAAAAGTGATTTGATATTCACCCGTGTGCAGTCCATCTTCGTGGCTAATTTTCAAAGTGATAGCAGTGCCCAGAAAGAGAAATAGCCAACTGCAAGAATCGTCCAAGTGCGACCAACTTTGGGGTCCCTTTTCCGAGTAGCAGAGACGTCGGACAGCCAGACCCTTGTGTGATACATTTGGAGTTGCCCTTCAGGAGTGCCTGGGTGGAGAAATTTGAAGGAGGAAGTCGTCACCAAGCCTGTAATAGCCGTGGTGTCTCTTAATTGTGCAAGCCAGCAGCGGAGCACCACTTCGAAAGGTAAATTTCACAGGAAGCAGTTGGAGCAGCCCCGTAGTATTTGGGTTTCTTCAAGTTTCGACATTTCCCGAGGGGTTGAACGTGATTCCAGCGGCCCAGATCCGTTCAGATTCAAACAATTGAGATAGCGTCCCTTAGATTTGTGGTTGGAAGCCGGTTTTGCCGGAAATTAAACAAATGCAAGTTTTGTCGTCACCTACGTCATCTGAAACAAAACAGGTTAGCCGGAAGCCACTTCACATATTTAGCAGCATTTATCTGATGTGGTCTTGCCTTTTTCGGTGTTTTAATTCAATTTACGCTAAATTTTGCGGAGGAACAAATCATTTTGTGTACACTAACTTTTGAGATTATAGACCTGTCAAATACAAAGTCACGCATTTGCCATACTGGTTAATTTATCATACAACAAAGCAATTATAATACAAAGTTAATGACCCTACTCCCCTGAGACAATAGTTATATTTTTTATTTCGTGTTTTACAGGAGCTAAGCCCTAAGTAATTGCAAATAGACAAAATACAAAGAGCAATAAAGCATTTATTGAGCTAATAATTATTATATTATTTTAATTAGCCCTGAATTGGACATAGAATTCAAAAATTTTAACCATTTCATTTATAAATTGTGGTGATTTGCCCTGATTATTATTTTTATTTACTAGTGCTTTTTAATAGGTGGGGCGTCATTACACTATAAAGATTAGTTCTATAATTTGGTTTTAGTGTCTCTTTGGTTCTGGCTAAGTATATTTCAATGTAATCTGGTTAGACACTGTTGACCTACGCGGAATGAATTCGTGCTGTTCCTGAATTACTATGTTCTCTTGCATTAGAACAGTACTCAGCTGATTAACAATCATGCACTCCATGCATTTACAAGCGACACATGTGAAAAAGATGAGACGATAGTTAAGCTGTATTCAACTGATCTCCTTTCTTATAAATTGAAACCACCACACTTTCTTTCCACTGCTGAGGTAATTTGCCTTCTTGAAAGTTTTGCTGCATTATCTTTGTCAGTGGGTGGCTAAGCATTGGTGCAGTATTTTTTAGAATAATTGATGGAATTTCGTTGGGGCCCGCTGCCGAGTCTACCTTCAAGTTTTGTCAAATTTCTTTGACTATATCTTCCTCGGTGGTTTTCTCGGAGATTGCATTTCCAACTTGTGGGGTTGTGTTGAGCATGTTGCGGTTATTGAACTCTGGCTCTTGGACAAAGGTTATCTGGATCTCTTAGCGCACGCGGGATGTATATAGAGGAGGCAATGTTTTGTTTGACATAGGCATAAGAAGATTGTCACCGCTATCGATAATGTTTGATTCAAATTTTGCTTGTGCCCTTCTGATTTGATGTATGCAGTCATTTCATATTTTTGTGTAATCTTCGTACATTACATTATTGGTAATTACCATTTCCATATAGTCTAAGAGCCAGCGACAAAAATAGTTACGTCATTTCATTAAGAAAATATTTCATCTTATTATACTCGTATAACGTTGCTGATAACTAATTCGGAAGTCTGCCTGGTTTTAGGTGGTGGAAAGAAGTAGAGATATATCTATTTCACATGTTCCTTCGGAAAAGTATGTTTAGTTATGTGAAACTGACCTGACAAAATGTCACGTATCCTTTTTAAATTAGGTCATAATTTTTGATCTTTGACAAACATTTTTAGCTATACGTGTATTTGTCAAATGTCAAAAATTATAACCTAATTTTAAAAAGGATACGTTACATTTTGTCAGTTCAGTTTCACATAACTAAACATGACCTACTGGGGATACTTTTCCCAAGGACCATAAAAAATGAAATACCGAGAGAACGAATAAATTTGTAATAAGAGTCACCTGTGATACGTATTATATGTTAGACAGTTCTGACGTTTATTGTTGGTAGCACTGGCAGTCTACCTCAAATTCGAGGTTGTCAGGTTAGGTTTTGTGTCAGTTTGTGTTAAATAACAAACAAAACCTAACCTGCTAACTTCGAATTGGACATACACCGACAGTGCCACCAACATTACACATCAGTACTGCCAGATACGTTTATTTTATCCGTCTTCTCTACCACCTTGCGCCCTTGCTGCAGTTTTCTCCACCACCGGAAACCAGGCAGACTTACAAATCAATTATCAGCAATGTTAAGAGAGTATATATAGTAATATGGGATATAATCAAAACAAGGTATTTCTGACAGTTCATTGGTGTGCAACTAATTAAGTACGCCCGCTAAATTACATTTGATCGCCGCACTGTGCGTTCTTTCTGACATTTCATTGGTGTGCAGCTAATTAAGTACGCCCGCTAAATTACAGTTGATCACCGCACTGTGCGTTCTTTCTGACATTTCATTGGTGTGCAACTAATTAAGTACGCCCGCTAAATTACATTTGATCCCCGCGATGTGCGTTTATTCTGACAGTTCATTGGTGTGCAACTAATTAAGTACGCCCGCTAAATTGCATTTGATCGCCGCACTGTGCGTTCATTCTGACATTTCATTGGTGTGCCACGAATTAAACACGCCGCTAAATTACATTTAATCGCCGCATTGTGTGTTCATTCCTACATTTCACGTGTGGGGAATTAGCTAAAGATGTTTGCTGAATCACGTTTGACCAAGGCACTCTGCGTTCCGTTTTGCATTTCACTTGACCGAAATTAATCAAATAGATCCGTTAACTGTAGTTAACCCAAGCATGGTGGGCCCACTGTTGCATTTCACCTTTGTGCACTAAATAAAATATATGCGCTCTTAGTATTTGACCAAAGTATAGTGCGTTCATTTCTGCAATTCACTTTTGCGAACTTAGCTAAATAGATTGGCTGACAGTATTTAACTGAAGCATTAGGCGCGCATTCTTGAATTCACCTGTTCTTATGTAAATGCTGATGTTAGATAAGGCGCTCCCAGCTGGGTTCTTATTTAGTCTTATCCCACTGTGCCTGTAATATTGTGTGAGCCGATTAGGTCGGCCCTATTGTAACTGTCGGCCAAGGTTTTGGCCTAATAGATTGGTTTACCATATTTGTCGTATGATTATCCCTGGTACGTGTGCATGTTTGTTTACAGGGTAATCCCGTCTCTATGTCAAAATCGATGTAAGGAGACGCCTGGGGAGTGGTTCTTGAGTGATGCAGGTAGGTCGGAGCGCTGTCGCTACGCTGTTGTTCCCCAGAGTCAGTATTTGAGTATTTTTGCCCCGTTTGGCTTTCATGATTCGGTTAAGCGTGTGTTTTCCCTATTGAATCTTGTGGCGCCCATTTATTTTGTGACATCCTATGCATACCGACACGCTTGCCCTGTGGTGTACCGTTTTAGGACCACGCCCATTTCCCTGAGCGTATTCGAGCCGCGCCCTTTAGCCTGTTTCATACGATTTCCAGGGTGAGTGTGGACGTTTCCTGGTTTAAGTATTTGACACTCACTCATCCGTGAGTGTCGTTAAATCAGTTTGATACTGCAACAGTGTAAAGTGAACACTTTTTCCAATTGGTGCCCTATATTTTATATCGGTAATCAAGTTTTCCTCATTACACGTGACCAGATTCAGAAGGGATGGATTGCTATTTGCTCTGAAACGTGTTGGTTGAGTCACTATTGGATTAAACTGGTGTTTAGGTACATATTCCGGAACAGTTCTTCAGATTCAGTACAGGTGCCATAAAGCAGTGGCCACTGTAAATCCTTATAATTTAAAGTCGCCGGTTACAATTAATGTATTGCAATAAAACTTCTGTAGGAGATTGTTAGTCAAAATGTGCAATTAAAAAAGGTTGTGTTGTTGTTCCTCTTGGTTCAAATGTCACATAATAATTGTTAAGAGATTATTTACGTTTCGCCATTTTAGGTGGCTTCTTCAGAATAGATTGAATTACATTTAAAAACCTAAAATGGCGAAACGTAAATAATCTGTTAACAATTATTATGTGACGTTTGAACCAAGAGGAACAACAACACAACCTTTTTTAATTAAACATTTTGGCTAACAATCTCCTATGGAAGTTTTATTCTCTGACTAAGCCAAACATCAATTACTTATTATTAATGTATTGTGCTCGGAAGCGTCCTTGATATGATTCTATAAGATTCTATATGCATTGAGTGCAGAGTTATAAGGTCTATAGATGCCTACAAGTAAAAGATGGAGTTGCCATACTTGAATATCCAACCAGAGGTCTTCAGTGTCGGCATATGTGTAGTTTTAATTGATTTTTGCGATTATAGGGACACCTTCAACTTTTTTTGCTACGTAGACCATGACACCTCCGCCAGTTCGTCTATTTCGGTCTCTTCAATATATGCGATACCCTGGGATTTTTATGATGCTATCATTGATTGCGGTTTTAAGCCATGATTCGGTTAGAACGATTATGGAAGGATTTTGCAGATTAATGTCTACCATGAGGAGGTCAAATTTTGTGAAATAGATTGGATGTTGGTGTAATAAATTTTAATTGTTAGCAGTTTATTATATTCCACAGTATTTATTTTTTTTGTAATTGCTTGTGGAAGGATTTACTTATTTGGGATGCCACTTAGTTTATGTTAACTATTGTTGATGTATCCTTACTTTTACTAGATCATCTAGCTGTTTTTTTATTCCAATAATAAAACTGAAACTGTTTTTCGGTTTGATCGCTAAATATACGGACATTGGGGGGTATCTAGCTTTAATGGTGTCTCCTCCCTGAATTGCAGCAGTAATCAATAAGGAGATTTTTGTTGTTTTCAAATTTTCCTAGGCCGAATGTTACATTAACCAAGTCGATCTCAAAGTTCTTTAATAGCTGTTTAATTGTGATGCTCTATTTTGTCTTTTGATTATCTCTGCAATGATTTTTTCATTATTAGTAAACACTTTTTGGTTTATACGCATCTCGTTGTTTTTTTCTATAATTTTCTCTTCTAGTTTGGAAAGTTTGTTTATAAGTTTTGGTACCCTGAAAAGCCCATCCTCGCAGCCGTTGCAAAGAAACTATAGTTTCCGTTTAGATAGTTTCATGGATAATTTCAGGACAGCCTTTGCATAATTCTTCTCTGCAGCTAGCGCATGGGAACATCTGTTCAGGTGTTTTACATTAGGAGCAAATTTGCATTTTGGGACATGTGTCGGTTAACCTCCAAAACACTAATTACAAGTTCTGAGCTACAGGGAATCACTATCACCAATATTATCACAATTTAAGACCACTATCACTTTGAACAAATTTTGTTAGTGTACTTCTGATTATTAACACTATTAATATTAAAATTTGATTAATAATGATAGAGAAGATTATCACAATCAACATGACAACAAACTGTAAAAGTCTCGAAGACTTGAAGAACTTGCAGGGTTCTCAAGAATTAGAACAACGACATGTCATCCTCAAGTAAACGGAATAGTCGAAAGATGCCACCAACAACTGAAAGCCAACCTGAGATGCCACAACTCCGCGAGTGGAGCAAGAATCTGCCCACAGTGCTTCTTGGCATACATACCGCTTGGAAAGAAGACATCGCGGCAACACCTGCAGAAATGGTATACGGAGAAACGATACGCCTGCCAGCAGAATTCCTAATAGATTCCTCGCAGAACCAATCACTGGAGCCCGAAAACTATGTGACACAACTACGCAGGCATTTTCATGGCATAAAGCCAACCACTGTATCAAGTCACAGGCACCACAAACCTTTCAAATTCAAAACCCTCGAGACGACACCTGTGCAAAAACCATACGACGGCCCATATCAGGTCATCAAGCAAAGCGATAACATCTTCAAAATAGTCAAGAAAGAACGTCATATCACAGTATCAGCAGAAAGAGTCAAGCCAGCATTCGTCGAAGACCAAACTCCGCCAGCACGCCAGAGGAGCCAACTCAAGCAGCGCTACCGTCGGCAGTAACCAGCTCAAGACCCACAAGGCGAGGCAAAAAACCCGTCTTCCGGTTCGCTTCCAGATGTGACTCCGTCATTAAGTAAGGGGGTATGGAGCGGTTCGAACAGTTCAAGAATTCATAGCAAATGTGACCGCCCCGCCACTACGGCTGCGTGTGTGGAGTTCACCCGTTCCAGCTTTGGCGTCATTGGCTAAACCCCCGCTTGGTCGCCGTTTACAACACTATAAAGGAACGACTGCCACTTCAAATATTCTACCGAGCTCTGTAGTTTAGTGGTTAGTACGTCTACTTAGCATTCGGGAGGTCATAGGTTCGATTCCCGCGACCGTCTGCTCTGATTCGGGTTTTTAGGTCGTTTTCCTGAGTTAACAGAGTACTTTCTCTGAGGCAAATGCTGGGGCAATATTTCTCCACCTTTTATGACCTGTCTTCCATTCCCCCCCCCCCTTTCTCTCACACATCCTATAACTCCCGTTCTTCGCTGAAGAGGGACGCAAGGCCCGCCCCCAGTTTGAAATTACCTTGTACCTTTACCTTCAAATATTCAGCAATCTTAGTCGGTGTTTCTAACCTGTCTAAGTTGGACCACTACAGCTGGTGTTTTTATAGCCTATCTTGATCTAGCAGCTTTGAGTTCTAATAGCCGAGGTTCACGGCATCACGGACGTACCTCGTCCAAGTTACCGGCATGCACATTTTAAACTGGTAACCAGACATATTATGGGTTATGAATAAACTGAACAGTTTATATAATTTTCCTGCGGATTTACGACTAACCTAACTAAAAAGGAGGCGATCTTATGATGCTAGGAACTGTTGCATTGCCCATCGAGTTGAACTCTATTTAACAGGAGTTCTTAAACAAGAATTAACGTTGGTCTAACATGGTCTTCCATTTCTGTTAGGCTCTCCCAAAAAGGTTTCACATAGACTCCGGATGACTCTATTCCACCGAACCATGACTTCCCGTGCTCAAAGATAGCAAGAATAATAGGGAAAGCAAAAAGCTAAACCAAAGACAATATCTATTAGGATATGTATAGATCGCCCAATGTATTTACCTACCAGTTAATTCGTAACTGCTTTTTCTATTAAGAACCTGCCCAATCAATTAATTCTATTTGCCTGAAAAATCATTACTTCTTAATATAATGTAGAATTAGATTGATTACAACCGTACGGATGAAAAGCTTCCAATTTTGTATCCTTTTAAGCTGGGATTTAGCTCTTAATTTATTTGATGCTGGACGCTGTGAAGCCTCCCTCTGTTTTTTATTCAAGACAGGAAGTCATTTCCTCTTTTATTTTTAATTTGAAAATTATCAAATTAGGCTTCTATTTGAAATCAAAAAGAACTAAATGAAGATTGTGCAACCTGTATTTCTTCTAATTACTTTAAGTTGTCTAACTATCAGGTCTTGTGATCATTCAAATATAATATATTTTAGTAGCTCGACTTGGGAATGCTACAAAGTACGACAAATCATATTAATGCTTTTGGCAACCGAGTCATGTTTGTTTGTTAAACCAGCAGGCTGTGATGTGGCCTTCATAGTACTTGGTTTAACGCTCAAAGACAACGGTTTACCATGTGAATGATATTACTATATAACGAAAACTGCAATAATTACAAATAAGGTAAATAGATCGAATATACTTTATTATGTAACTTCATTTACAAAAGTGACTGATGAGGATGGTTTATAAGTTTCGGTTTGTTAGAACTGAATTATTTTATTGTTCTACATTCTACAGATAGCTGGAGTAACAACAGATGTTAGAGATTAATTGTTCATAATAAGATCACTTGTTTGCTAGTAATATCTATAACACATTAAAAATTAATTGAGGCAGTTGCATATGCTGTTGAACCAATTCCTGTAGGATGATGCTCTTGAGTACACATCTGGGATATCGCGACCACAGTTTTGGAACCACGCTACAATTCCTACAAGTCTGCTTTGGCCATTCACAGTTCTAACCAGCGGATCACCATAATCACCCAGACATGCTCCTTCTCTAATTCCATTTGAAGTACAGATCGTCGCATCAGAAATGGGTTTGTCGGGAAGTTTGCTTTGGCATTCTTCTACTGTTGTGGTTTTTAAGCCGATATGTACTAAGTGATCGGGCCTGAATCCACTACTGCCCATTGCACCCCAGCCGGCGAGAGATACGTTCTCGTCTCCTCCAACATCTTCGGTTTCGATGGAAATTGGCTGAATTGTATCGGTATAAGTGATACGTTGAACTTTCAAAATGGCTACATTATTTTCGAATGTGTCGGGATTGTAATTTTCATGAATATGGATTTCTCGTACTTTATAAGAGGTGCCGCCAACGCTAAGTCGGTTAGAACCAGCATATGCCACCCAGTTTGAAGGGTCTTGCCTAAAATGGTATATGTTGTTCTATTTTCTGATTGCTCATTCAATACAACTGTAGTTACTTACCCAATGAAAAAGTTAGCTGACGTAACGACCCATTCATTATTAATAATGGCACCGCCAACTTGATGGAAGGGGCCACCACGCTGCAGAGAGACTTCGTGAGGATATGCTCCATCAGGTGCTGCTACACCTCCCACAACTCTCGACCCTATGAGATGGTTAACTTGTGTTCTAGGCACACCAGCTAGAAAATAGAATTGTATTTACTTTGGGCATTTATTTAATCAAATGGCAATTTTTACATATTATTATAGAAGAATGTTGAATGTATGCTATTAAATTTATATAATTTGATTTACAAGACGTGGATACGTACCCAGAACGCTAGCTATGGCTACAAATAGCACTACTACTGTGTTCAACATTTTTGCAACTGATTAACTGGTTCTATGGAAATGTCTAACCTCTTTATATACTCTATATTCAATGACGCCACTATCGATTTGACGCAGATAAGGCTATAGATAACAGTTTGTCCTAAAAAATTTAGACAACTGTTTCAAGTATTGACCTTGCTCAAGGCAAGGACAATGATAGGTGCATCTAGAGCGTTAATTAATTATTCAAGAAAACATCAAATTCATGATCCACTTATTAAAACTATGTAAATACTTGTGCTAGAAAATTATATTAAGCGAAGAACACTAAAATTAACGGAAATTGCTGTGTTTAGTTCATGATATTACAATAACAAATAGAATGTAATCTAATTCAACACCAACAAAACTAGTGGGAAGCAGTGTTGAATCCAGGGGGAGACCGGGGGTAGTATAAAATCTCTCCCGGAAACAATTACCACTTCATATTCATGTTTTTTTTAATATATAAAAGAATGGGTTGTTTGCGCGGGAATAGGTAAAAATACCCCCCAGACGTTTCACCCCCCCCCCCCCCCCCCCGGAGTAATCAGTCTGAATTCAACACTGGTGGGAAGAAAATAAATTTGGAGTCAACAGACAGTGTAGCAAAAATGTGCAGAAAAGAATTCGTTCATAGCAATTGTAAATTGTGGAGAAGTAACATATGAATAATAGATAATGTATTAACGATAAGTGCTCTAGGCACAGCAATTTCGTAAATTGTAAGATTTCTTTAAATTAGAGGAATTGTGAGGGATCCCAAATAAAGGGTGTTTTTTAGAGGGATACAACTTTAAATTGAAATAAAACACAGAAAGATGTTTTTAATATCCATGAAATTGGCTTTATTTGAAAGATAATTTTATGACAATTATGTTTGAATATGATTTCGGGCATGTGACCGCCGCGATTGGCGTATACATGACGTAATCTGAAGGTCCAATTTTCACACACTCTTTTCGCAGTAAATCAGGCTGTATTTCATTTCAGCAATAACGCGTCGAATGTTGGCTTCCAAGTGCTCAATTGTTTCCGGTTTATCGGCATAGACATGCGACTTTACATATCCTCCAAGAAAATAATCTAATGGCGTCAAATCGCACAAACGAGGTGGCCAGTTAACAGATCCACTAAATGGATTTTTAACTGGCCACCTCTTTCGTGCGATTTAACGCCATTAGATTATTTTCTTTGAGGATATGTAAAGTCGCATGTCTACGTCGATAAACCGGAAACAATTGAGCACTTGGAAGCCAACATTCGACGCGTTATTGCCGAAATACAGCCTGATTTACTGTGAAGAGTGTGTGAAAATTGCGCGGCCGTCACATGCCCGAAATCATATTCAAACATAATTGTCATAAAATTATCTTTCAGATAAAGCCAATTTCATGGATATTAAAAACATATTTCTGTGTTTTATTTCAATTTAAAGTTGTATCTCTCTAAAAAAAAACACCCTTTACTACTATGACATACAAATATTCAAATCCTAGAATTCTTATTGCATTTTCACTATCAACTGAAATTTTTGGCAGAATTTGGATATTTAAAAAATATTTTTTTACATATATAATGCTTTAAACTTTAATCTAAAATAAAATACTTACATTGACTTCGACTTTCAATGGTATAAAGTTTGTTTGAGTTTATTTTTATAAATAACAGGATTATAGGTGAAGGAATAGTTTCACATAGTGGGTTATAGAAATGTACTCATCGAAAAACAAACATTTCAAAATTTTGGGTTTATTATAAACTATAAAGCTACCCTTGCCGTCCAAGCAGTAATATTAAACAAAATAAAAAGTTCTAGGGTTTTTTTGGTTGCCTTTTTTACTCCATTTTTACTTAGTCCAGTAAAATGGTGTTCAAAAAGAGCTTAAAGTGGAAAGTTCTGGTGTAATTGTTTTGAGTGACTTATTGTATGTTTTTTGGGGTGCTGAACACGAATTTGAAGTTGTCCAACAAATTTTTTTTCGGCAAATATGAGAAATCATAAAAAAACCACAAAAAATCTCAGTGTTTTTTTGCTTTTGGCTTATAACTTGCAAAGTAAGTTTTTTACGCAAAAGATGACCCTATATTAAAACAAAGACGCGAAATTTTCCTACAATTTATGTTCGTGTCATTTTTTTGTAGGACATATGGTTTCCGCGCTAAGAGGCGTTGAAAAACTGCCGAAAATCAGTAGATTTTGGAAAATAGCAAAAAACATATTTTTTATAGCCTTTCCGTTCATAGCACTAAAACTAAGCATTTCTCTGTAAACATTATCCTATACTTTGAAATAGCAGATAAAATTCTGTACAATTTATGTGTAAATAATTTTTTTCGACCGTCAATAGTTATGAGAAAAGCAATGATGAATGCATAAAGTAGTCAGTCGCCTCCTTACTGAAGGCATATACTTAAATGCATCATTACACGTTTGCGCAGATATGTAAAACGTTAACCTTAGGTTATATGGGTGCAACAAAAAGATAAACAGCGATTCATTGTTGATTAATATGAAAACTGTGCAATGTTAAACAATACATATAATAACATAGGTATATAGGTAGGTATTTTATAAAACGCTTATTTTAAATCATTATTGACATTGAAGTGAAACTCGTCAGTTAAACCAAACCCTCTTGGTCCAAGGTTCCATGATTTCTGCAAGGATGCCTTCCAGATCTTCTACAACTAAAAAAATAAATTAAATATAATTAATGACTTAGTTTTAATTGTTTGAACATTGAATAGCTGTATTAAGATACATATTTTGAACACATAAATAAAAGTGCATGAGTGAAAAAATACAGGTGAAATGGAATTATTTATGCATAGTTACCTTCAAGTACTTCAGGAAGTTCCGGGTCATCCCCGTCTTCATCGATTTCAGTAAGAGGCGTGTTATTGCAACTGGTTTCGCAGTTCACACACATATTGGAGCACTTGAGGCCTGCTTTTTTCATCCACAGTTTTTCTGACAGGTCTTCTTGCATTTGCAAGAAATAAGTTTCAAAACGGCTTGAGGTGCTGGTGGTTCTAGCGTGGTTACTGGCTCCAAACCATCTGTGGTTTTCTTCCAACCCCATTGTTCAGGATTTTCTTCATTCCCAAGCCAGCTTCGGCTGGTCGAAAGTGTTCACAGATGCTTGCTGATTCATAGATTTTCATTTTTCTACGGAAGCGAGTAAAGCTGTATACATACTGTTGAATAGCTCGGTGGAGCATTGATAAATGGCAGGCAAGCAACAAAGGTTGTGTCACAAAGGAGACCACTTGTGGTTTGCTCCATCAAACCACTCCATCCTGGAATGCTGGGCACATCTTTCCACTTGCTGTATAGTCAAATTAGGTCCGCCAAACAGGGTGTGATAGTATCGGATGAAACAAAAAACTTTTTGAAATCCTTTAAGCCAGGAGAACCTGCTTTCTCAAAATTATTCAAGGAAACAGCAGCCATCTCGTCAACTAGTTGAGCTGGTAGTATTTTCTTCACTCGGACAATTCTCTGATCTGGAGCAATAGCATTTCGTGGGATTATCAAATGTATACCCCCCATTGCATGAAAGGTATTATACCCATCCAGTGTACGAGTGTTAAAATTCGTGTTGTCATGAACGGATTGATGGAAAGCTGTGGAGTCTATTTGTAAAGAGGGTCTCATGATTACTGACACTTCCAAACGAACAGCTTCAGAATAAGAGGTGCAAAGTCCCAAGGCTCACATAATATCAATTAGTTTTCGTGACCCATACTTCTTATAAAAAAAGCTGATAGTCCAATTTGTAAGGCTGAAACAAAAGAACTAGGTCTGACAGCACTAATAACACTGTGAAATGGCTAAAACTTTTTTTTTTATTTATCACTGTCCTCACGGTTCTTCTTCAGTATCAGCATTTCAAAGAAAAGCTTGAGAACCTCAGGAACAAGGCTTTAATTTTCGTGCAAGAAAGAATCTGGAGGGGGATAATCATCCACGACATACGCTACAGATCTTATCTTTTCAAGAATTATAACAGCCGCTGTTTCAACTAATCGAAGACGTTTTTTGGTATACCACGCATCTGTCAAAATCATATGGCCAGTATGTTTGAAACATACGATCGTATTCTGTTTAATCTTTGATATGATTACATCCTCCCCATATCTCTCCAGTAGATGGTTTATTACTGTTTTCCATTGGGGAATGTATTCACCCTTTGAGCTATTAACTGGTCTAACGAAAACTGACATTCCTCATCACTGTTTTCCATAAAAGTAAAAATGTTGTCCCAATTTCTTTAGCATACAGGGCAACCTTGTTTTTCACATCAACCTTGGGCCTACCAATGTACAGATTTTTTAAACAGTTATCATGGTACTAACAATCAACAGCAATATCTGTTCATATCTCGATCAGCAGAAAGAGGGGGTCACAAGATAGTCCGCTAGCTCAATACGTCACATACCTATTTTATTATATTGATTAACATTACACAGTTTTCATATTAATCAACCATGAATCGCTGTTTATCTTTTTGTTGCACCTATATAACCTAAGGTTAACGTTTTACATATCTGGGCAGACGTATAATGATGCATTTAAGTATATGCCTCCAATAAGGAGGCGACTGACTACTTCATGCATCCGTCATTGCTTTTCTCATAACTATTGACGGTCGGAAAAAAATATTTACACATAAATTGTACAGAATTTTATCTGCTATTTCAAAGTATAGGATAATGTTTACAGAGAAATGCTTAGTTTTAGTGCTATGAACGGAAAGGCTGTAAAAAATGTGTTTCTTACTATTTTCCAAAATCTACTGATTTTCGGCAGTTTTTCAACGCCTCTTCGTGCGGAAACCATATGTCGTACTAAAAAATAATACGAACATGAATTGTAGGAAAATTTCTCGTCTTTATTTTAATATAGGGTCATCTTTTGCGTAAAAAGCTTACTTTGCAATTTATAAGCCAAAAACTAAAGAAAACTGAGATTTTTAGTGGTTTTTTTGTGATTTCTCATATTTGCCGAAAAAAATTTTGTTGGACAACTTCAGATTCGTGTTCAGCACCCCAAAAAACATAAAGTAAGCCACTAAAACCAATTACACCAAAACTTTCCACCTCAAATTACCATTTGACTGGACTAACTTCCCCTTATGAAAGACGAAAGAATTATTGTAATCGTGAAAAAATTACTTTCCATCGCTGGCGGTGTTGCTCAAAAACTATTTGTTGGATAAACACGCGATTTTGCAGATTAGATTAGATGTCTACCTGGCTTGAAACCGAATATACGTACAGTTACGGCCAAAAAAGTGGGACAGTTCTGCATTAGCAGTTATTCGTGCTTTATAAACAATATTAACTTGTGGCATTTTTAAGCAAAACTGTATCGTTGACAAATTGATGACATTTCTAAAATTACGACTAGGTACTATGTTTTTTCAGAAAATTTTTAAATGCCAACAATAACAACTAAATTAAAGCAAAATTTGTTTTTGGCCGTAACTGTACTTTCAGCCAAATACGCTGCTGAAATAGATTAAGGGAACACTAATAAAATAATTAATACTGTTTAAGATATTGAAATTTTGGATTCTGTTTCATATGCACATATTAGACAAAATCCTCGTAAGTAGTAATTCGTCTAGTTTACGCAACTCAGCACCTTATTTTTGCATTTAATGCAAGGTAAGTAACTTAAGTGCATGATGCAATAGTAGATTATGCAATGAGGGAGAGAAATGCGTTATTTTGCTGAGGTACCTACAATTCTGACTCGAGGGCGAAGCCCGAGAGTCAGAAATTGCACTGAAGCAAAATAGCATTCTCTCCGAGTTGCATATACTATTTTTTTCACGTTGCAGGAAGATTTAAAACGAAAACCCGTTTTTTTAAACGTCATTTATTGACATTTTAGTTACAATTATTTTAAAATTAGTAGCCTATGGTAAATTTTAAAGTTGGTGGCACTGTAAGTCATTATGACAAGAGCTCACAATTATGTCAAATTTGAGATTAGCATGTTAGGTCTTGCGTCAGTTTGTGTCAAAACTGACGTAAAACCTAACCTGATAACCTCGAACCTCGAATTTGACATAACTGTTCTGTCAGTCATAATGAAAACTCCCTAGGGAAATTTTTGTCTTATTTAGTCTCTAGGGAGTAAATGTTTTACTTCTGTCATAATTTTGATGCTATAGAAACCGACTTCTACTCCCGGTCGTGGAAAAAGTAATCTTTTCAATATCAAATGGGTTTATAATCTAAACATAGAAAGAATTGGGTGTGAAAATAGTTATTTAACAAACAAGTATGTTAATGAGAGCTATTAATAATCGAGACATTTTAATGCGCGAGCGCTAGCGAGCGCGTTAATTGTAGAGAATATTAATCGCCGATTAACAAACGTTGATCGTATATTATTAATTTGAAGAAAATCACTTAAAGTTTTGACATTAATGGTACCGAGTGACCATAAATGGTTGTGATTTTTGTTCTTAGGTTGGTACTGCTTATGTTGGTGGCACTGTAAGTCTATGTCAAATTCGAGATTAGCGTTTTGACACAAACTGACGCAAAACCTAATCTGCTAACCTCGAATTCGACATAGCACAGTGCCACTAACATAAACAGATTTTTAAAAACCGTTCATTAATAAAAAATCATTCATTAATAAGGGTCATTAATAGACGATTCTCTATACATTAATGAAACCCATAAATAAAGGTTCAACGGAAATCATTATTTCTCTACACTACTTACTACTAAAATCTTAATCGAGCTTAAGTTGCAAGAGCCGAACAGTAATTAAAAAGGGCCACGCCTTACATCAAATTGAAAGAAAACTTAATATAAGCCGTTTTGTTGATCCAGGGTTTAGAATCGATACTTAGAGACAAGGAGTTGTGGTAGAAGACCTGGTCAGCAGCATCGGACTGGCAAAATTTGGCCTACCTGGCAAATAATGCACGAGGCTTCCACACGTCAAAATAAGAGGAAGGGGGAGGGGAGGAAAGCACAGCCTCCAGGCTAAAGGGAAGTCCAGGGGGCAAAGCTCTGTCGCAGGCGAAATTTTTATGATTGTAGAGAGCTCGAAGACCTAAAACGCACCCCTCTTACCAGTAATGGCACAGTACAGTAATGGCAGGTAAAAGTACAACAAAATCAAAAACTACGATAAAGAAAACGATGGAGGAATAGGAAAAAAATATTCTAATAATTTTAAAATTTAAACATGAAACAAGGTAACAAAAAAATAACATCTCCTTGGCTTGATGTTGATGGCTTCGACGATGGCTTTTTGAAGAAATTGGCTGGGTCGAAGCGGCGGCCTCTAAGGACGTCTTTCACCAGCGCTCCTACCGACCAGGTAGCGCTACCCCGCGAACTTATCCGTCCGGTAACCGTAGATTGTCCTTCACCAAAGTCTACCTGACGAATAGTCTCGCTACCCAGGGTGTAACTTTAACCGACCAATGTGTGGGCAGGTAAGATTTACCGGCACCAGTTACTGTCAAAATGGACATTATGGAGGTCGCGCATAACCTTATTTTCGAAAGCGATGAGGAAGATGAATTGAAAATGAAAGAATTCGTAGGCCACGATTCATTCGTAATCGGTTAGAGCATTTTACGGATACGGACGACATTGATTTTGTGCAAAGATTCAGGCTATCAAAGAGAAGTTGCGTTGAATTGTTGGAGCTGATTGATCATAGGTTGGAATTTCCCAGTGACAAGTCAAGTAGGTATATCTGTATAAAATTTTATTTTCTACTTTGTATTCCAATTAGCTTTTTCATTTAAGTTTACTTTTGTCGCAGGAACTATGCAGTTTATCCAGTAAATCAGCTCCTTTTGTGTTTGAGATTTGGCTTTACGGGCATTTTTTTAAACGTATTCCAAAGGTTTTCAGCTTATCCTCCGTTCTGTGACAAAACTGTGACATGGAGTTGAACTCCTCACAAAGTTGCTTCCACGCGGCAGCTTTCTCACCTCTTGTAACTGCATCACTCTTCTTATTTTCTATTACGTCTTTGAATTTTGGTAAAATTATGTCAGTGAACACTTTCACAAAATTTTTTGCTCGTTTATATCGTTTCTTTGCGTCCATTGCAAATGCACTGACAGTTGACAGAAGGAGAAGCCCTGTAAACAAGTGACACACACCAACAAATACAAACTACCAACTGTGTGGCTCTCCGTTGCACTAGTTTTGCATGATTTTCACTGGTGAAAAACGCTGGATTTTAGCAACACTGCACGGTTACCTACCGAGAACCTTTCTACCCAACGGATAGCGTGGTGAAACGCGAGCGGTCTACCAGACAGTTAGTAAAGACCCGATAACGTACCGCCCCGGCAACTACCGGGCCGATAGCGAATTTCTGATGAAAGACGCCCTAAGAGCAATTTTTTCCTAGCTTTTTCTCATTTCACAGTGTCACTTTGATGCATCAGACATTTCACATTTCAATTTGGGCACATCAATTTTCAAACGACTAAAACCTTTGCCTTGCAATAATTTGACAGAGTGCCCGCAGAGCAGGCTGGACCCTGCTTCTGGAGACTTTTAGCTTGGTTACGAACTTATCGACCCTGCAGGGATCTGTGAGGTACAATCGTAAATTATACCTAGATGGTAAAGAGCACACATACAATCATGTTCATTCTACGACTACTAAGAAATAATGCACAAACAAAACTGGGACAATACTTTGACACAAAGTTTGGAAGTTTTTTGAATTTTGTAAAAACATTTGTGCAAAAAAATTGTGTGGACATGTTGGCCTCCAAACCGGTATTGGCGTACCGGATATTTGCCCGGTGGGCCAGTCCGACACTGCTGGTCAGGGCCGAAAGCGGGCATGAAGCAGACAGCAATACAGATTTGTACACAATTGTGCTCTTAAACGATGCACATCCACTGAGATCTTCATAATGAACTCAGAAGAGTCAGCGGTGCCCAAGATACTACAGAAACCATAGCACTTTCAGGAACTTCGGTTGGCCTATGGTCCGTTTCATTGTCATCATCTACCAGCTTCACTCGTTTTAAAAAGTAAGACTTCAACGACGTTTGCTTTCTTTCGCACTCATTACAAAAGGATGTTCTTTAATAGTTACCTATAAAAAATCTGTAAAAGACTTTACCCAAAACTTCCCTAGTCGACATTGTGACACTAAATAATTTTTAAAAATGAAATTAAGTTAGGAGTAAAAATATCTTAACGTTTCTAATAAATTAAATAAATTTTTAAATAAAAAAATCCGTTACCGTAAGGATTTGAACCGTGGCGCTTGCGACTGCGAACAAATGATACTGACCAATTCCTTACGGAGAACTGTTGGTATCGCCGGGTTTCAGCTGGCTTAACCTTCACGCCGGGAGTGTCTTAAGAAAATTAATGATATATTTTACATCAATAAACCAATGTAGATAATTCTTTCACTCAACATTTCTTTATTAATTTTTAAACATATACGCAGGATGTATATATTTATGTGCAATAGTTTTTACGATATACGTCGATGCCTTGCCCAAATATGCGTTTCCCGTGTATTTCAAGGTTTGGAATTTATGCATTTATGCGGCTCGCGGCCTAAAAATCAAAGGAAAATAGAGGTAACAATATCTTAACACTTGCTTATGCAAATTACAGCAATTATCAAATTTAAAAAATTACCGGGGAGGGATTCGATCAACATCATCTGCGGATACAATCGTCGATAGTCAGATAGATTTCTGCGCTATGCAGGCTCGCTGATGCGTGCGACGTGTATTTAAGGGAAGGGTGTTATTGTGGAAACTTTTTGAATTTTTTGCGACCCTATCTTGTATTTGTTGGGTTCTATTTTCATCAAGTGTTAGGCCTGGTCTATATGAAAATTACTACTTTAATCTATTGTCCACTTAACGCAAATATAAACCAAATTTTATTTTTTAAGGTGCTGACCCTGTATATTTTTGTATGAAATTGTACCGGTTTTATTCCAGGTACATATATAATATGTATGCAAAATATCGTCTTCCTCCGACAAATACTTTTTGAGCGATACTGTCAAAAGACAGACAGACAGACGGAATTGAGAAAACCTGTTTTTCGTCATCTAGGCACTCTGAAACGTGAAGATCTAAAGGAATCTCGGAAGGTGATTTTTTCGCGATTACAATACTTTCTTCTTGAATGCCTATATTGACCAACCGGCCCGGGTACAAAACTGTCAATCAACCCCAAGCAGGTAGTTAGGCGATAACGTGCAAATCACCTTCTGAGAGCTGTTTACAGTTGCTCAGATTGTTATTTCTTGGAATTCAATGAAGAGTAGTGGTGTCCTTGCAGATAAAACTGTGCATATAAAAACGAATCTCCTGCAATTTACGAATTCAAAAATCACTCTAAAGCCGGCTCGAGAGCCGTCTGGGAAAAACAGGTACCGGCTCGTCGAGCCGGTGCGAGCCGGCTCCAATACACCACTGTTTTTAACACTCCTACAGATCTCGTTGCCGTACCTGAACGAATAATTGCTGTCCGATTCATCGAGTACAGAATTGCAAACCATGTGATACCTACTGTAGCCTGTATAGGTTCAGGATTTCTGTTCCAGATTATGCCAAGTCACACGTAGCAGCTTAGACAAGAAGGTTCATGGAAGAACACAAAATCCTCATGATGGACTGACTCGCTGTTAGCCAAGACCTTAATCCAATCGAACACTTATAGTACAAGTTGAATCAGAAGATCAGGAAACGACCTGTAACTCCAGAAGGTCTTCAACAGCTCATGGTAGTTCTTCTGAAGAAATGGACCAACACACCTCCAGAAGATGTACGGAGAATGATTCAAAGTATGCCGCCAAGGTACCAGACCATCATCCAAGTTCATAGAGATCATATGTGCGATTCGATTGCTTTTTAATTTTTTGAAATTTATTAACAGTTTCTAAGCCTAGTTTGGCACAGTTTTTCCATGTTTGCTTGTTCTTTGAGTTTAAAAGATAGGAATAATTAAATTTCATATTTTTTTAGATATGTAATAATCTAGCCAATTTACTGAGCTTCGCCATTTGCAGTTACTGAAAATAGAATTTTGTAACTGTTTTTTTTAGTATTTTCCTAATTTATTGGCGCCGTGTAAGGTAAGCATCTTAAATTAATAAAGTTCCGTCTATTTTTGCTTTCGCGAGAACTATAAGTTAAATAAAGTAATATGTCGCATATAGTCCAGGTTTTTTACCCTTGATGAAAATAGATGTATTTTGAACCCCATAGATACGGGATGAACACCTTAAAAAACGATTTTTTTTCCTTCGATATTTTCAAAATTGTTAGTTTCAAAACTTCCACTTGCGAGGGAAGTTCTGAGTAAAACTGTTTTACAGATTTTTAATATGAATATTGGTTAAATAGATCGCCTACATTTTACTGTTAGGAAAATGTCGATAAATAGGAAATTGTTACAGATATTAAGTAAGTATGGAAAATATTTGACTATGTTGGGATCTGCGAAATTCAAGCCATGTTTAAAGGATTAAATGGACCATGTACCACTTACGACCAGACCATTGTTTTTGCGCAGTGGCGACTTTTGTACTTTGTTATCGTTTGCTGGTATTCCCTACTTGCTCCACTGGGCTTAATAATGTTGATTCCATCAATTGACTAACTGATATAAATACAAGTTTACCACTTATATTCAAGTAGTTTTCGCACTGATTATGGGATTACGGTACTCCACTAGATTTCGATTTGATATTATTCAAATTTGCCGGAATCACAGACATGTAGTTAAACGTCAGTGATTATTATTTATGACGTTGAAAACTGTAAAAATAGCACCTCAAAGTTGAGATTTAATACAAGTCTATGCCTGCACATGAGGAAAATGTATGTCTTATATAATAAATTCAGGTGATGTTGAAGCAAATATAATATTAATGAATTTATAGAGCATGTGTTGCAGCAAGAATAAATACAAGAAGATAGAAAACGAAATCATTTCGGGAAAAAATAAAATCGGCTCAAATGACCAACCAGACAATAATTTTAAGTAATGTCACCATCAGACACAAGAAGGAATGTCATGTTAACATCATATTTTTGAAAAGACATTATTGAACGAATCATGTTATTTTACCGTCTTTTTTATCAGTTAAAATATTTGCACCACCATTAAAGTCACCCTGTATATGATATACAGGGTTTTCCGATTGCTTTGCACCATTTATCAATTGTGTTTTCTTACTTTTCGAATGAGATTCACATTTGCCAAATTTATTTCACCTGTTATCAATTAAGTTCTCTTTTTATCAAAACAATTTCCATTTATGTCAATTGAGTTTCCCTTCAACATTTGTTAAACATGGAACGTGCAAGAAGGCGAAACCAGTAAAATAAGTAATGAGGTGGGTGGTTTAATAATTAATTCCATGACTGTCTTCTGGTACTGTAGGAAGACCGTTTAACGTGAAACCCAATACAGCGAGAAAAATTTATTGCAAAACACATACTCATACAATATCCATAATATGTACCTCAGAGGCAAACTGTGTTTAGTCCAAATATGGCGAAATCGAGTTAAGAATGTAGCGAGGTAGCACTAGTGCCTTCTCCGTCAGAGAATGGTTGCTATTTTACTTGCCGTTTTTTAATTTGTTAAATTTTGATGAAATAACCAGTACAACGATCTTTATAACGTAGTTTACTGGTTATTGAATTAATTTTCTTCTCCAATGTGGGTGTTCTTTGTGAATTTTTTATTACTACCTCACCTTCAGCGCTTAACCTCAACTTAACCTATAAATTTGAACACGTGGTTTCACCTGTTTTTAACCAATGATCATTTTGGCCTGAAGATGAAGCCAGTTTGGCTTCGAAACATGTCGCCTTTTTAATAAATGTACGTGGAGAAGACTACTGCGTTTTATTGCTTCCAAATTTTAACTACTTCCGACGATACTGAACAATTATAGATAAGCATCGCCTTTTAAAAATTGTAAATAAGCATTTGGAGTATTATACAACCCACATCAATAACATTACCTAGCAGTTGTCAGTATTACAATAAATAATAATACGAGGGAAGCGCCAAAATTTCCTGGCCTGATATAGATCCAGGTAGCCCATTGGTTTAAGTCTTATTAGCCTTGGAAAAAACAAAAATGGATTTTATGTCAATTAGTTTTCTTATAACTAACACTCGCTCATCACGATGTCAGAAATCACGAAAATTGAGTATCGAGCTGTTATCAAATTCCTTACTGGAGAAGGTATTTCTGCTCAAAACATCAAAGATCGGCTGGGGTAAATTCCCCATCTTATTCTCTGGTAAAAGATTGGTCAAAACGGTTTCGAATGGGGCAGGAATCCTTGGAAAATGACGCAAGCACAGGAAGGACGGTGGTGACGGACGACAAGATTGCCCTTGTTGAGTATCTCGTATTAAGCGATCGACGCTTGAAGGTGAAAGAAATATCAAAAATGTCGGGGCTTTCAGATACAAGCGTTCGCCGAATCTTCCACGATCATTTAGGCATGAATAAAGTTAGTGCAAGGTGGGTCCCCAAACATCTCTCAGCAGTTCAGCGCCAGTGTCGTGTTGAATGTGCTCGATCCTTTTTGGAGCTCTGTGGAGAAAACCCTGTGGATGTGTTGAAGACAATTGCCACAGGGGATGAAACTATGGTTCTTTACTATGATCCTTTGTCCAAAAGGGAGTCGATGGAATGGAGAATAAAAGGAGAAGCACCGCCAAGAAAGTTCAGGGTCCATCAGTCGACAAAAAAGGTGATGGCTACGATTTTTTGGGATTGGGAGGGCATTCTTCTCATAGACTTTAAAGAACGCAATACCACAGTCAACGGGGCATTTTATGCAGCACTCCTGCACAAATTACGACAAAACATTCGGGAGAAAAGACGTGGGAAATTAACCAGAGGCGTGCGTTTGCTGCACGAAAATGCATCCGTGCACACTGCTGGAATTGCGCAAGCCGCAATTCGTGACGCGGTTTCGAACAAATCGATCACCCTCCGTATAGTCCAGATATGGCCCCCAGTGACTATTACCTGTTTAGAGATTTGAAAAAGAACCTTCGCGGACGCCATTTCAGTGACGATGAAGAGGTGAAGGCTGCAGTTTGGGCACATTTTGAAGACAAACTGAAGGAATATTATTTTAAGAATATTGAATTGTTGCTGAAACGATGTAGTAAGTGTATTGATGTCAGGGGAAATATATTGAAAAATAAAATTTAATTGGGAGTCTACCTCGTGTCTTTCATAGTCAGGCCGGGAAATTTTGGCGCTTCCCTCATTCAATACCTGTTACAGATACCATTAAAAATGTGGGTGTAATCCTTGAATGACATTTTTGTTTAAAAAAAACCATTTAAATGTTTACAAAGAGCTTATTGCATCTTAAAAACTACTTTCTTAAAATGTATGCAACATTAATAACAAGAGATTAGTAAAAAACCCAATTAGGGCAGGCTGTGATATGTGTTATACGTTTGGCAGTACTGAAGTGTATTGTCAGTCTATGTCAAATTCGAGATTTGCAGGTTAAGTTTTACTTTTTATGGAAAATAAGTATCACTATCCCAGTATACAAGAAAGGCAATAAAAAGTGCCCAGGGAACTATAGAGGCGTAACACTATTAGGAGCTATCTTAAAACTTTTTACAAGTATAATAAAGACCGAAATTAGTAGTAAAGTTCCAATCAGTGCAGAACAACAAGGGTTTCTCTAAAATAGGTCCACGACAGATGCAATATTTATCCTAAGACAAATTAAGGAAAAAACACTGGAATTCTGCACCCCAGCTTATCTATGTTTTATTGACATGACCAAAGCGTTTGACAGAGTACAACTAAAAGACCATCATTACTATATTAAAACAAAACCAAGTACCAAATAAAATAATCAAAGTTATACAAGATGAATAAAACAAGAATAAGAACAAACGGCGAGCTCACTGAAGAAATCCCTATAAGTGCAGGCATAAGACAAGGGGACAGCCTCAGTCCTCTACTATTTAATTTAATTATGGACAAGATAATTGAGGAAGTACAACAAGAAAACCAAGGATACAGGATGGGCAATCAAGAGCTGAAAATAATATGCTACGCCGACGATGCAGTAATAATGGCAGAAACAGAAAATGATCTTCAACGCCTGTTAAATAAATACAAAATAGCCGCAGAAAAATATAACATGAGCATATCACTCGAAAAAAACAAAATGTCTCACTATATCAAGAGAGCCCCTAAGATGCAAATTGGTCATTGACAACACCCCTATTGAACAGGTTATGAAATTTTCATATCTAGGAGTCGAATTATCCAGCTACACAGACCTTTACCAAGAAGTCTTCAAACAGACTAGTAAAGCGGCCTCGATTTCAGGTGCCATGCAAGATATCATATGGAATAACAGAGACATGAACGTCGAAAGTAAAGTTCGTATAGGTACCTATATAAAACATGCATTAGACCAATTATGACATACGCAGCAGAAACAAGAGCCGACACATGTAAAACAAAAAATCTGTTGCGCACCAATGAAATGAAAATACTTCGGAACATCACTGGGAAAACGAGGCTAGATAGAATAAGAAATTATGAGATACGACGTAGATGCAACACAGAGGATATAGTTAGATGGACCAGGCAAAGAAGACGAATGTGGAACAATCATGTACAACGGATGGACCACGATAGATTAGCAAAAGCTGTCAGCAACTTAAAGCCACATGGAACCAGACCACCAGGTAGACCGCCGAAAAGGTGGCGAGATTGCTGGACATCAACGTCCCAAGAATAATTTGTATCAGTAAACACAGGTCTCTGACCTAACGTAAGAAGAAGAAGAAGTTTTACGTCAGTTTGTGTCAAACAACAAACAAAACCTAACCTACTAATCTCGAATTTGACATAGACTGACAATACACTTCAGTACTGTCAAACGTATAGCACATATCACAGCCTGCCCTTATTGGTTTTTTTATGGATCTCTTGTTATCAAGACCACATTATGTAACAGTATGGTGTAATCTTTGGTTGATTATTGTGATTTGTGTTGTAAGAATTTTGTATTGATTCACAAGATAAATCCAAGACCCAAAAACTTCAAAATGCATGTTTGTCATATGGTATAAAAAATACAGTAGGCTATTTCCTTCATATCCATAATAATGCGTAATCACTATGGTTTCTATCAATTTAACAATGACAGAAATTCAAACGTCAAAATTTAACCGCGGTTAAATATGTGTCAAAATTTAATCGTGCGTAATTTTAACATGATTATTAAAGGTGCTTCACCAACTGAATTTATCTATTTATTCAGGAAATAATCACGCCGAACATCCCGCGTGCATGTAAATTATCCTGAATAAATTTTGACGATTTTCTGTCAGAATGTTTTGCTCTGAAGAAATATATCTCGTAAATTTTCCTCCCCAAAATTCTTGTTGAGCGGCAAAATTTTATCTACGACTGCCTAAAATTGAGAAAAGTGCATTAAGAGAAATGTCAGATCTGTCATTTTCAAAAATATTTTAGTAGGCAAATGTCATTATGTCATTCATTTGACACTATTTCAGTTATGTAATGGTTTCATTACGCAACTGAGTTGTGTGCTTACATACACGTAGATTAATGATGCTGTTATCCCACTTGTATAGTACATAACTATTACAAGCTTGATGAGTGTTGTAATATAGAACAAAATTTAATAGGAACAATGAAATCTTAGATTATAAGAGCCGATGCCGTCCAGACCGTAAGCAGGCGCGCGCAGCATGAACGGCCTGCATACTAGCAAGTGGCGCGCGCGCACAAATGGCGATACCGCATTTGTATTGTTAACGCTGGCAAGGCCGGACGTCGGCTGTCCACCAGCTTAAGCAAGCATTTTTATTGTTAACCGTTTCTCTACGCTGGCCGGGCCAGACGTAGGCTGGCCACGAGTTCTAGTCTATCATTATAAACATTAAAAACGTCGACATTCTGTTTAGTGTTTTAGGAGAAGACTGATTGAGTACATAATTATTTGGAATTTAAAACCAGTCCTCTAAAGCATAGCAATATTTTTCTTAATCAGTGATTAACAAACTACTTATGCAGTAAAATATACTGAAAACTACAGACTAGAGTCAACAGATCATGTTTAATTAATTGAAAAAATACCCAATTTACTTAAAAACAGCAAATGACCTCACAAGCTCGCGACGTCAACTAAATAAGACCTGTATCGCCGCCGACCTGAACTATGAGTACCGATATTAGGTACATGTTGATTGCAATTATCAATTATAATTGAGCATTTTTCAATGTGCTTTCGCTGGTGTTTGTTGGTGTGCGAGTGAGTGACTTAGCATCATCATCATCATTAGTCGTTTCCTTATTTCTAAGGATCGAGATTTTCCTCAATTCTATGATCAAGCTTTCTCCATTTGTTCCGATATTCTGCAGTTGTTATAGAGTCTCGGAAGAAGGTATCAGTGAGACGTTCTACTTGATCAGTTCAACGTGTTGGAGAAAGCTCTCTACCCCTGAATGCTTCGACGTTTGATATTTACACAAATAAACACGTAAATAGCTGTTACAGATGGTTGTAAAATAAATGCATTGTCACCGCATTGAGATTTTCTAGCGTTTCAAAACCGTTGCCGGTGAATAAAAATTGTTAATGCTAGTCTAACTGCAATTGTATACCATATTTGTGTAAGTGTTTGTTAGATATTTTGACCATTAGCCGAATAAGTTTTGTGTTCAGAGGCAATTACACAAATGTCAATAAGGTGCCTGTGTTTAGGGCAGACTTTACTCCAACGAAACACACATAAGGTATGCCAGTTAGATTTTCTTATAGGTAATATTTTATATACTATAACGGAGCTGATATTGACATTTCTTATAGAGGAAGTGATACGTACCGGTAATTTGATTTAAAATAAAACTAAATTATTTGTTTGTTTCTTAAACCAAATTACCCAGGCACAACAGGAGAGTTAGTTCATTTTCTCTACAATCAATACTTCAATTCAGAAGTATTGTGGTAATAGTATATTACGTTACAACATCAGTAAGTGCCTTAGAATAGGTCGAGAAACAGTTAGGAAAACGAGGCTCCAGAGCCCTGTTCCAACAAGGTACTTAACGATTGAGTGTTGTATACCATTTTTGCGCTATCAGTTAATAATAATTAAAATACCGTCGAATATTACAAATATTGTTTGCCTAAATAAAGTGGACGATTGTTGTTTCTATAGTAACTAAATACAAAACCATTTTCTATAACAATCCTAGGACCGTTATATTCATAACAGGTCTGTTAATTTGTTGTTGTCATACCAACCAACAAGGAGACGGTAAGCTGACCTTTTAGTCGCAAATAATGAAGCTGAAAATAAGTAGAAATAGGTTGGTAGCGCAAAAAATAAATAATAGTCGATTGAGCAATAGAGATAATGGTAAAAAACCAATAAATAAACCAAATTTGGAGTTTTATATTCAATACCTATATTAGCAAGTGACTTATTAAATTTTGGGATTGATATTGTGCTTCCTAGAGTTTTGTATTCAAAATTACGGCTTTTGCTTTGAAACTCGTTTTTCATTGCAGAAAAAAAGCGAATGGGGTGCGACTAAGGGCTGAGTTAACGACCGGTAATCCCATTTCCACAGGACACCCTTAATTTTTATGTTATAAATACATGTAAACATTCTGCGTCAATGCCCTATTTAATGCTAAATTCTACCGACGGGCGACCTTCCTGTGCTGACTTCACGCCGGAGCGCTTAAGCCTATATTCTTTAGGTGGTGCCTATTGACTTAACTCACAAATACATCACTGTCGCATACGATAGAAATTCCATTTAATCATATATAATCCGTGCACAATGTTTCCTCTTCCCACTAGGCTGTTATATGTTTTTATGTCCTACCAGTACATTAATTGAAATTAATGACTCTATTTTAAGGTATCTTAGATACAAAAGAACGCTCCAGGGCAATTATTTTCTTCATAAGAACACTAGGGTTATTATGAAAAATTAACAGTATTTGTTTCCATGGATACAACTTTATTATGCACCACTGTCACAATGAAAATTAATGACAGCTCAGCTAATGTCACAAATCTAACTTAGATCAGCTAACTAGATCAATCTTAAATACTATATCATAGTAATTATATGAATTGAATATGAATTAGGTAAGAAAATTGGTAGGACATAAAACCTTGAAGGCACCACGGGCATTATAAGCTAAGAGCCCGCGATTGTTGTACACACCTCGGGCCAAACCCTCGGCTAGTACACTAACAATCTTGGGCTCTTATTTTACTCATAATGCCCTTGGTACCTTAATAACTATTATTTTTATTGCATGCATGAATTGTGATAGAAGTCAAACTATGACATGAAACTATGGCATTTTTTAGAACTGCTTTATTGACAGTTTTGCAATTTTATTTCAACATTCGGAATATTTTACTGAACGAGAGAAAAATTTAACTGGCAACAATACAAGCCTTAGAAAATCATAACCATAAATTGAAAATAACTTAACCCAATGTTATTATGTCTAGTTATTTCGCATGCGCATCAACAAAAATTTCACCTTAAGATAGCCTGCTGGGAGGATAGGGCAATGAATGCTTCTCTTATGTGAGATAGAATCACAGTATGGCCGACTGTAGACGGAGCACAGCAGGAGCGGTTTAAGCGAAAGGGCCTGATTACATTTAGGTATAGAAATATTAGCCACTTATTTATTTTTAAAAGTTTATAACAAATTCCATCAATTAATCTTAAAGGACACAATTCGTTAAAAACCCCTCACCACACAAATATTTAACAACTGCTAAATACGTATTTTGATAGCCAAGCTGTCATCATCTGTAGCTACGAAAAACTTACACAGCTAAATGGCAACGATATGCTCGTGACCAAGTCACAAAATCCATTTGTATAATTTTAAAACCACGGGCTCCAGCAGTGCTTTTTTTATTTTAAAGGAATTTTTAATAGATAATGCAGATATACACTATTTTTATAGATATAATTTTATAATGGTAATTACAATTTAATGACTTATTTGTGTACGAAAACATAAAAAAGCAAAATTATATTTTGTGCCATTCAGTTTATCTTTTGAATTCGTCGAGTTTCGAAAGTTCAGAAGTGGTGTCGCTTTAAGTGAGTGTGCAAAGTTAACAATTTTGAACGTTGTTTGTTTTTTAATCAATAACGAAAATTATAAAATTTCATCTGCTGCTAGAGGCATTTTCATATATGATGGCAAAAATAAAACACTGTTGAATGTCGCAGAACCAACTTGTCAGTGCCAATTAAAACCTAACATTGTATGTTACAACCGTCGTATGCGTTGATTGTTTATAACAAGTCTGTTCACTGACCTAAAAAGTTTGCTTCTTGACAACCGAAGTTTTATAACAGATGTCACCAATATCGCGTGTTACAGAAAACTGTAAATACTCACCAGCATTTCAGAAATACTGAATTCAACGAAACATAATAGAGAAAACTTATGTGAAGTGACAAATATCTTGAAATTTGGTATAATGTGTATAATGTCTGCTACAATGGCCATGTTACACGCATTGTTCACAATTTAGAAGAACGAATGGATTGTACGTGTCTGGAAATGTTGACTAGGTAGTGTTAACACTTGTACGCCACTAATAGACTTATAAAAACTTGTATATCTATAAGACAGAGGATCTTTGTAATGCGCTATTTCATTTCTTTAATATATAATACTAGTAACATTTTAATAAAGATAATTGCATATTTTCTACCGGTAGGAAATGCCATGAAAATTACTGCATCTTTATTAACAGACCCCCTAAAATCACATTTTGAATGTAGAGATCACAATCAGCCCATTGTTGAAAGAATTTTATCAAAATTGATTAAATCTCTGCGTAGCAGTTATTGCAAAACACGAACAAATACAATAGTTATTTACCTAACAAGTTCGGGAAAATTCTTGACGAAAGAGGTAGGTACCGTTACGGCCAACTCAAAGTGCACGGCAGATTTTTAGCTTGTAATACGATATTCTAATCATAGACGTCGAGTTTTGACGTTTACGTTTGGCATCAACTGTCATAGAACTGAAAACTCGAAAAATTCCCAGACATTTGTCAGAAGCAGAGAAAATGCGAGCTATTACAAAACTGGAAGAGAACTGGTCGCTGAGTCGAGTCGCAGCAGATTTGCATGTGAGCAAGAGCTGCATTTTCAAAATTAAAAATCGTTTTGGCAGTAGAGACTTCTGCAAGAAAAGTTGCAACCGACTATTTGAATGAAATCGACGATTTTTAGAACAGGACTGTTTTCTCAGATGAAAAGGTATTTCAATCATTTACCAATTGACGATTAAGGGTGTATAATAGACCACAAAATTCAAGATTTGAGAAGCAATATTATTCAACCCTTAAGTAGTGGACGATTCTCTGTAAACGTATGGGGATGGATCAATGCTCACGGATCTGGGGCATGCTATAGAATTAATGGTCGACTGAATGCTGAAAATTATTGCAATATTTTGCAAAATGTGATGCTGCCATCTGTAAGAGAGGTCTTTCCTAATCAATTTACTTTTCAACAGGCAAGATATTACTTAATTAATTAATTTAGTTTATGTTAACGTAATTGATAACATTATTTTCACAGGATAACTGTCCTGTGCATGCAGCAGGGATTGTTCATTGATGGTTTGATGAGAATAATATCAATTTATTACCATGGCCTGCAAAAAGTCCGGACTTGAACCCTATCGAAAATGTTTGGGGGTATTTAACTAAAAAAAATTATACCAGGGAGTTTGCACCAAACAACGTCGATGAATTATGGGAAAGAATAATAAATGCTTGGAAGGAACTGAGAGGATACAATATGGAAACATTGGTCAACTCTATGCGAAACAAACTGCAAAGCGTAGTAGCAATTGAATACTGATACATATTTATTAAATACATATTATTACATGTACAGTTTGTTTACTTGTGAAACTTTGTTAAAATACAAACATTAAAAAAGTAATACCTATTCTTACAATCACAAGCAACGCCACTGGAGAAACCCTCATTTAATAAGCCGAAAAATCGCAAAAATAACCATAGTAACAAAAAACCGTGCACTTTGAGGTGTCCGTAACTGTACAATGTTTTTTGTAACGAATAACTCAAAATATTTGAAAAAGTTAAAAAAATATTATTTAGTGTTTTACAACTTTACTGAGTTGGCAGCACAAATTACTAAGTTTTTATACGTATCCTAGCACCTGTTAGCTTTTGTTGACGTTTACAGGGCCCCTGGAACACACAATTGCCATAGTTTTTGTGGGAAAGTAAAAAACACCCCGGTGCGGGAAAAGCTTAGAATATAATATAATATGGCAGGAAGGAGTGTTGCGCACTGTTACCATTGAATTACAGTGCGACGGAAGTCGCCATTTGTCTCAACCATTCGTGACTCATACCAAAAGTATGTGGTTGACAGTTTGTGCTGTTTGGATCAGCTGAAGCTTTTAAAATAGTGAAAATATACATATAATAGGTATTAATCCAAATGAAATCGTGTTGTTAGTGCTACAGACAAGAGTAGTGTGTAAATAGTTGTATTTCTTACGTTAAAAACTTTGAATTCCGTGTAGTGTCCATAACCAAAAAACAATGGTTAGTTGTGCAGCTTGCGGTTGTTCTAAGACTCCGAAAACAACAAGTTTAGGAATTACTTTCCATCAGTAAGTATGTATATGTAATTTATGAACCAGATGAGTTAAAATACGAACTTTGGCACCACTTGTCAACATAACCTTAAAGATGTTGGCCAGTGGCGTACACAGGGTCCATATCTTGAGTATTTAGCAGATCATGATTATGCATTTACTGCTGACGCTTTGTCTCCCTATAGTAGGGAAATTGTCACTTATATCGCCGGATTTGTAAGCTTTAAACTGGGCAAAAAATTGCGTTGCGAAAACTGCATTTCGCAGCTCTATGGCGACCGTGACGACTTTTTGAAGTCATTAATTACACAGAAGTCACGGGGCGGATTAAGTTACCCCAGTAACAACGTTTTAACTATATGTTTCCAGTGCGAAAAAATGATAAGAAGAGCACAAAATACAGACTGTAAAATAAGCACTGCAGTTTTGTGTTCAAAACTCTTATTCTTTTTTATCGACAAAAATTTATTTTCTACAATGGAAATGCATGACGTGTCTCCACTCGAGAGTCACAAAGTTTTATTAATTAAGTCTATTTGTAATCTATTTTTAAATACCCGTATTCATTATATTTGCAGAAATAAACTTGCTGCAAATACGTTAAGAATCCGTAATATGTGTACTAAATTAATACATTTTAAGGGACAATAATAGTGATTATGTTATTAGGAGTAAAAGTGATACTTTATGTGGCGAAGCTGAAGTTTATTTAGCCGAACGTTAGTGAGGCAAATAATTCAGCTAAGCCACATAAAGTCACTTTTACTCCGAATAACATATACTATTTTATCCGCAAACGTATTCAGGTAAATTTCATTAATATAAATTTAAAAAAAAGGATGCATCGGCCGGGAATCGAACCCAGGCCACCCGCGTGACTGGCGAACACCGTACCCCTGCGCTAACCGCTCTTGTTCAAATAACGCGCTGCTGTAATGATATATGAACATACTGAATCACCCGAGCTAATAGCACACGGCCACAGCAGCTGTCACACCATAAACCACGGCGACAGATGCTCGGATCTGCTGCTTAAAGGTTTAAATTAAAACTTTTTCGTACTCTTTTTAAAAATATAAACCAGCCTACGATTTAAGCCTAAAAATTAGCAAAATTTTAAGCCATGATACAATTTAATCGGTCCAGTATCTTCGGAGGAGATAGAGAACAAACATAGAAAGAAAGAGGGCAA
Organism: Agriotes lineatus; assembly: GCA_940337035.1. Lineage (NCBI taxonomy): Eukaryota > Metazoa > Arthropoda > Insecta > Coleoptera > Elateridae > Agriotes > Agriotes lineatus. The sequence goes on from OW679201.1 coordinate 101,829,966, forward strand.
CGATTTTGTGTGCTTAGGCAGATAAAGTACGCAAAAGTCGCTATTTTATCTGCTTAGGCAGATAAAGTGACACTTTTACCTTGTCAATAAAGACAAATAAGTTGTAACTTTTGTGACGTTTGCGGATAAAATCTTTTTGTTGTGTTTTGTTATTTTCGTTATACCATTCCAAAGTCATCGCAAGCAAATATTCCTACTAATTACTCTATTAGGATTTGTACGTCTCGTGTTACCTTTGGAATGTGACGCCACTGGCAGGCGGAAACATACATCCGCCATATTGGTCAACCATTCCCGTCTCAGGTGTGTGCAATGTATTGTCCTTCCTGATGTTTTATATTCTAAGGGGAAAAGTCATTTTCGGCGCATCGGGAATGACCGGGAAATATGAATTTTGAAATCATGAGTGCAAAAACTGTTTTACTAAGTATATACAAATACCTTAATATATATTAAGGTATTTGGTATATACTTTGCATTCTAAACCACTGAGTAGAAAGGCAATAACGTTTTTATGGGTTCTTTTGTGTTTATAAGATGTATACAAAGTTACATTAAACTTACTTTTCATTCTATATTTAACATTAAAGGAGAAATTAAACGGCTCTTTAATATTTGACAATGTCATAAAACGTGTATAACCAAACATTTGACAATGGCATTGACAACTTACAAATCTCAGTGTTAAACCCTGAATCTTAGATTCCATTGACACGCGATAGCAGCGCCTCTAGTTGTAAATTTAGATGGAATGGACAGACTTGTTACAATCGTTTATGAGAAAATTTACACTTGTTGACACTGACAAGTTGGTTTTGTGACATTCAACAGTGTTATATTTTCGCCATCAGATATGAAAATGCCTCTAGTTGTGCTTCTTTAATGACTGGGGTTAGCGGAAAGAGCATCTATAACATTAAAAAAAAGAGCTAACCGTCCAGTTAAAATCTCCTGGACAAACAAGGAAAAAACAAGTAAGTCACGCAAATTTACGTGAATTTACGTTCGACGAGGGGGTTAAAATTTTCCTTATGAGGATTTCTCATTATAAGCGTTTTATGAAAAATATACCACGTTTCTTAAAGCAAACCTATAACTTTGTAAAATTAAAAAGTTACCTTCTTTTTCTCTATCAACGTTATACAGGCTTTTGAAAGATTGGTTTTGTTTACAAAATAGGAGGTCGGAACAGTATTATGTTCGAACGAGAAGATATTATTAATTGGAGACATATATATTTAAGGACTATAAGACAATATAGAAGAGAATATTATATTATAATTTACTTAGACGAATCATGGGGCTGTCGACAGGTAAAGTACCACATAGCAGGATTTGATTCAAAGAAACTGGTCTGGCTAATGGGAAGGAGCCGGAGAACCACAAATCTTTTGATAGGGATCTTGACGGACCATTGTAAATTAAAGAGACAGCTAGCGCTGATAGGAGTAGAGGAAGATCCCATTTGCCCAAGATGTGGGAGGGATGACGAAACATCCTTACACTACTTGGAAGAATGCAAGGAGTATGGGCGACTGGGGTATACAACCTTTGGAGCAGCTACGCTTCGAATGGAAGAGTTGACCTCCCTATCTTGGGCCAATATTCTGATCTTTATTAGAAAATCAGGAAGGTTTAAGCAGGAAGAAGAACCCATCGAAGAGGACGATAATGAAGGTGGGATGACATGGGGTTGGCAAAAAGAGCCTATGGTGGCCTACTTGCTAGACTTCGGTGTCCCCACAACTACTAGTACTACTACTCATGGGTTAATATTGGACAGTTTGATAATTATGAATGGCATGATGCCACTAAAAAGAATGGGGGGACCTGGAAGGAGCCTCCCAGAAGGATGCGAAAAGTCGGGACTGTGCTAAAGAATAAGAAGGAAAATCGTATTCGGACGTTTTCCTGGGCAACGTCTCTGACGGGTAATACCTTCCACACCAGAAGCATAAAACACGAATACGATGTGCAAGCGGTCCTTTTCAGGATGAAAATTGACTGTTATTTCAATTAATATTGAAGGAATATTTTCTTCTCAAGAAGAACTTTAGAAAGCGGCGTGCAAAGAAGAAAAGTGCGATGTCCTGTGCCTCCAAGAAACTCACAAAGGTTTTAAACAAGAGGAACGAGCTCACAAATAGTATGGTAGCAGGGCCGGATTTACCAATTTGCCGCCTGTAGGCTCAATAATGTTTGCCGCCCCTTAGGGGCAGCCAAGTTTTTGCGCCGCAGGCGAAAATTTCTGAAACGTCAAGGTCAACGCGGTTTAAGAAAAATTATAAAATTTACCTACTAGTAATAAACAACTGAAATCTCAACAAATAAAAGCGAGATGTTTTTAATAGAAACACAATGTTTGAAAGATATTAAATATTTTTTTTGGGATTCATTTTATTAAAATTTCAGTGCAAAGAACATTAGTAGTAGTTTTCGAAAATTATAATCTACTCACTTAAGACATTGTTTAAACATTGTTGTTTTCATTCAAGATTTATTTCAGATTTTAAAAATGTATTTTTTTATACTTTACTTATTCTCCTTAGCATAGAATTTCGGCTTAGACCGCGTAGTATTTGTATATGAATACCCAGCATTTTCTGGCTTAATGTGCCTTGCACCTTGTAAAGTCGAGCAAAAACCCGCGCGATGGCCATGCTCTCTGGTGGCTCGTGTAGTTTGAGTATCTTGAGAACGAGGATACTTAGGCAGATTTGGCCGTTTTGCTGTTTGTGCATCCATATTCACTGACGTTTTGCAAGGCCTTGCAGCTTGCATCATCAGAGTGAGCCAGAAAATGCTGGGTATTCATATACAAATACTACGCGGTCTAAGCCGAAATTCTATGCTAAGGAGAATAATTCGAGTAACCGCGAAAGCCTCAAACAGTACATATACTTTACTTACCTAGATCAATTACTAATTGTTTTTTCAGAGTTACGCACTTCATGCTAATGTTAATGTTTAAAATAAATTATTAGTAATCAACACTGAATTTTAAATTTGCTTGCGACGCGCCTTTTTTAAAGCAATATCGTCTATTATATCATCATAGTTTGAAGCAAATCTTTAGCTCCTGCTATTTGTTTCGCCATTTAGTCACTTCCGGGCCAGCCTGTATATTTTCACTTGAGTTATTATTCGCTGTATTTCAAACGATATCAAATCTTGTCTGCGCATTAGTGTTGGTTTTGGTTTTTCCGAAATTCACTTATCTCTGCGCCAGCGTTGTTTTGCGGGCATTCTATTTCTACATTCGGTTGAAGTAACTTGCTTCTACGAAGGCATTCCCGCGTGCTACGGCACCAATTATTAATTAACTTCGTTTATGGGCTGATGACTGAAATCAGGTATGTCTACGCTACTTGTTGATATTTATTTTAGTAATTTCCCGTTTTTTATTAGCTCTTTGACGATATTCTTCAACGTCACTTTTAAACGCCGTTTTTAAGCGACTTCTTATATTGGATTGACGCCACGTTAGATGTCCTAATCGGCATCATAATTAATAATTTGGACCCGCAACTCCTTTCTGGAATGTCAACTTGAGCTTGCCAAGTGGTACAAGGAGCGTCTAGTCCATTATCAAATTCGGCCACGAGTTCGAGATTGCTGTCGGCTTACGTTAAGCTAATCCTGGACAATTCAGTGCCTGCCGGCAACGTTTTTTTCCACCATTCAGGTTAGTCTTGTTTCAACTTTTGTTGATAACTACGTCCGCCTATGAATTGTTGGCTGAATCGATTCTGACGACGCTTCAGATTTACAATTTACAAATCTAAACTACGCTTTACAAATTTAAAACGTAATGTATTAATGGTCCATAACTCTATGCTTTACAAATTTAAAACATAATGTATTAATTGTTCCCAAATTTACAATTAACAAGTTTAAAGTTTTGCTAAATGAATACATATTAAGAATTTTGTAAAAAGTGCCCTCACGCCATTTTACTATCACTACCGAGATAACGGTTAAAACATATGACAGTGGTAAGCTTACTCCTTCATTGAATTGCAATCACATTCAATCCAAGAGCCCAAAAGAGGTTCGCATACTTTTTGTACGTGCTGCATTTTCAGTATTAATAATATACTGTATTATATGCTGTATTTAAACTTTGTGATAAACAATTTACAGACCTAATTACGATGTTGCAAGCAACTATTATTTATTAATTAAATAAACTTAATTATTGCTGTAATTTTATTTATTTCTCGAAATCTGTGATTTCTGGTGCCCTGTGTTTTTGCTATTATTAAGGGAGCTTGCAGTAGTGCGGCTGATGATAAAGATCTGCGACCCAAGGCCACCGAATTTGAAGCTAGCTAGGTCATTGCGGTAAGTAAGAACATTTCAGAGCGACCGTGGTGTATAAATGATAAGGGGGTTGATCTGCGATTATACTACCATTGATTATTATTAGTGATCGATCGCAGGTTGGCTTCTTTATTGTTTCAAGTTAAGTTTTCGTGCCACTGCCGATTCAATACAGAGTATCGTCAAATGATTAAGTTTTTCTTGAGAAATCGATGATCTCAAGTAGTTTTTTACCCGCTTGAGACAAGAGAAGCTACGTTCACCAGAACAGTTGGTTGCCGGAATACAAACCGAAATTCGTACGGCAATATCGAGGTTTGGAGATACAGATTGAAGTGAATGGTCTCTGATGAACTTGCACATACCAATTAAGGTTTTCTTAGGCTTCTCATTTAGGACAGAACAATGCGCTCGAAAGTGTAGACATTCGTCTACTAAATCATCTTCAATGTTACACTTATAAATGTTCACTAAAGATTTTGCTTTGCTTATTAAAATATCGGTGGTCATGTCATCCATTTCTATAAAAAAAGAGAACTTTTTTTGGAATTCTACATAAGCATTATGCCTCTTAGCTAACTCATTTTGTAGTCGGTCGATAATTTTTATAAACGTCTCTATTCTAAAAGAATCTCTGCCACTTGATTCTGATTCCTCTTGTTGAGTTTCGTCATGCCAACGTTTCCTCTTCGGTTGTCTCTTGTAGTCCTTTTCATAATTTTTTATTTCACTTATTTGCATTGCAAGTGCTTCGAAATGATTAAAATTGTTACGCTCAGTTTTTGTGAACTCTTCAAGAGATCCATAGAGATTTGAAATTATGACTATATCAGTAGTTACGGCTTGTATTTTTTGATTGACTAAATTCAAACGATTTAGAAAACAACTCCAAAAACAAACCATCAAAGCTGTTTCTAGTCTTTCCAATTTTAAACGGATTCCTTTAGCTTCACATCTTGTTATGGGTTTTTGAGACGTATCATCCTCGATATAAGCCAATGTAGCAATAACAGGTTTCCAAGAGTCTTTCAAACTTTGGCAAGCATCATCTCTAGCCGACCAACGTGTATAAGAAAGTTGTTTTAATGTCTTTCCTTTGTCGATTTTAGACATTAAAATTTGCCATCGAGTCGTAGACTTAGAAAAAAAAACATAAAGTTCTTCAAGTAAATTGAAAAACCAACAAGCTTCTTCGCAACATTCAGCTGCCGTGGTTCCAACTAAATTTAAAGAATGGGCCGAACAAGGAATATATAAAGCCAATGGTGCCCGTTCTTGAATTTTTGCCTGCAAACCATTATACAATCCCGACATATTTGAAGCATTGTCATAGGACTGTCCTCGGCAGTCTTTTAAATCAATTTTTAAATTCTGTAATTCATGAGTAAGGGCATTCAACATTTCTTCAGCTTTGTGCCCTGCTGATGGTATAAATGTAAGAAAACGTTCGGAAGGCATACCGTTTTTCATTACATTTCGAATCACTAAAGTAAGTTGATCCACGTGAGAAATGTCTGGAGTAGAGTCCACTATTAGAGAAAAATATTTTGCTTCTTTAATTTCTTCACAAATTGTAGCTTTAACTTTTTCTGCCATTAAACTAATGAATTCGTTGCAAATGGTCGAACTTAAATAGCTAGTATTTCCACTACCTGTGTTTCCAAAACGCGCAATATGTTTAGCCAAAAATGGGTCGAATTCCGCAATTAATTCTAAAACCATTGAATAATTTCCATTTCCAGGCGAACCAAATATTTCATTATCTCCTCTAAAAGCAAGACCCCTTGAAGATAAAGCCTTTACAGCAGCAGCTACTCTTGTTAAAACGTTTCTCCAGTATATTGTTTCTTCGTCTATTTGAGCTGTAAGGGCATAGTCTATACGACCACGAGCAATAGCTCTTGATTTCATCGCAAGTACACAGGATTTATGAACGGAAGAATTTTCATGATGTGTAACACGACTTCCAGCATTTTTCCAGTCACTAAATCCATCTTTACTTTCAAACTGAGTCTGATTACTATTACAAAAAAGTAAACAGGGAACACAAAAAACTGAACCTTTACTTTCGGAATAAATTAGCCAATTGCTTGAGGTTTTCTCGCCATTCAGTAATTTTCGTTCAAACAATGTTTTTGTGAAGAATCGATTATAATCAGCATAATTATGTTTACTTCTAGTAAAGTCAGATGATACATTTTGATCAAAACCGCAAATCGCAATGTAATCCTTCATGGTGTCGTTCAAAATCCAGTAAGCAGGATCTTTATTGAAAGTGAACGATTTTTGTTCATGACTACCAGACGTAGACGCTTCATCGCCTTTCTCATAAGAGTCATCAGCAACAGGCGTATCTAATGGTTCTTGTTCACCACTAGTAGACGCCCTTGCGCCTTGTTCTTCTACTGTAGCGGAGGACTCTTTTTCTGTATATTTAATAGATACAGAATCAATATCAAGAACAATTTATTGATTGATTCAGTACTAGAGTACCGATTTGTGAACAACATTCCACTTTTAGCTAAAATCCGTACTCCAGTACTGTTTCTCAAAAAGTTACAAATTAGAAATTAAATTTCTGATTTTTCAATAAGTAAGAATTGGTTCAAAAATTAAGTGTGATTCAAGCTTTTAAATCATTAATTCCACTACGCAAACACAAAAACAACCAGAACTAGAAAATCGTACATCCTGGCATTGGATGGTGTATTTAATTCAAATTCTAACTTCCAATTTGAACTTGATCAATACCTACTTATTTTTTTTAATCAAAAATACATATTTAATTTTTGCCATAAATGTACTCACCATCTTGATTCTGTATTGAGTTCTCGATTTCCAAAGCTGGCTCTGTATTAACACTATGTTCTAAACTACTTTTATTACTATAAATGTTAAATAATGTGTCTATTTTCACAGTTTTTTTCACCACAATCTCCCTTTCTTTGGCTTTCAATTGTGCAAGTTTTTTGTATTTTGCACCACTAAGCCTTTTCCTACCACTCATTTTTAAAAAATTAAAAAACAAAAACTTAGCAGTCACTATCAAAGAACGCACAAGACTAACTTACGAAATACGAATGTACATATATAGAGAAATAGTTATATTTAAAGTACAAAAATGATTACTTGCAACTTGCAATCACAGCTCAAAAGCAACCACATCCACTTACATTTCATTTGGTTTTCTTAGAAATTAGCTTATGTAGGCAAATGTAACTCTATACTTCAGGGGCTCTAGAAGTTGATATGCTTGATAAGCTTATTTGAGTTAACTAACAAATTAGAAAATGTATGGTTGCAAAATATTTTCGTGTAGATACCTAATAAAATACTTATTATTTTTTACTTTTACATTCTAAATTTGCTGCCTCAAAAATTTGCCGCTCTAGGCAGCAGCCTACTCAGCCTATTTAGAAATATGGCCCTGTATGGTAGTGCTATTTTTGGTAAACCAAATACACATATATTAACAACAGCCTACACTGAAGAGAGAAATGTAGATATTTTAACAATGGACTTACCCAAAGGCACGATATCATCCTTATATAAACCACCTAACGCCTCATTTATCTTTAAAGAACTCACTAACTTTAGAACTAAAGGATCCACTTCATCATCGGCGACTTTTATAGCCACAGTAATGTGTGGGAGTACGAGCACGACGATAGAAACGGAGAAGCAGCCATTCAGTGGGTGGAATCTAATCAGTTGTTCCTAGTGCATGAAGTAAACTTCCATTTTCGTTTAATAATGGAAGATGGCGCAGGAGATACAATACACCTGCAAATATATCTGTGAATGAATATTTCTTGCCAGTTACTAATGAATGGCGGAGTACAACATCGTATAAGGAAACCAAAGATTAGGAGACATGAAGAAAGTGAGAATAGTCGGTTCAATAGAAGTTTCAGTAAGAATTTCGATGTAAGAATGTGAAAGCCGCGAGTTTAGATGACATCAGAATGGAACAAATTAAGCATTTTGGAGAAACTACAAAGGCGTGTCTACTAAAACTAGTTAACTGCTGTCTGGCAAGGCATCAAATTCCAAAAAACTTTAGAAAAACTCGTGTGATAGCTATATTAAAACCCGGAAAAGATGTATCTCTTCCAAATAGCTATCGGCCTATCTCACTTTTAAGTCATTTCCCCTGAAAACTAAAGCTGTATTTATGCTGATGACTTGGCGCTTGTAACTCAAGCTAAAGACTTCAAAACAATCGAACATAGTCTCACTATACACTTGAACTTCTTGCAACATACTATAAAGCTAACCAACTGCAGCCCACCCCTGGGAAAACGCAGGTATGGCCTTGCATATTAAAAACTGAGAAGCAAAAAGGCGACTTCAAGTGACATAGAGGAGTGTTTAAATGGAGCGCTACTATGCTGTAAAATATCTAGGAGTTACATTTGATCGTTCTTCAACTTATAAAAGGCATTCGGGCACTTCATTCCATGTAGAAACATGGCGTGAGACAAGGTGAGTCAGGGTCGACGAAATATCTCTTTCCGAAACCCAGTCAATCTGGCACCGTTCACGGCCTACTGGGTGATGTGGTTAGCATCACGCCTTCGACGACTGGCTTACTTTCCCTACTTTCATAACTGTGGTTTCGGCACCTAATTTTTAAAGCGACTGGGTGGGCCGCCATCCAGTTCCAAATTTGGGGATTGAACCCCGTACCGTGGCATCGCAGCCTGAGCCCCCTAACCGCTCTGCCACTCTGGCAATAAACTTATAAAAGGTATTGTACGACAACTACATAAAGCTGCTGCTCGTAACAATCTCTTGAGAAAATTAACTTGCACAGACTGGGGACGCACTTTCAGACGCTACGAACCTCTGCGTGGTACAAATCCGCTCATAACAAAGAATTCGACATAAGGCTCGATGAAACATTTATTTCACATTCGTTGCACGGACACCAACCTCCACAGCGCAGGTTCAAATGGAGAAACAGCTTCTTCCATTCCTCAACAAAGATCCGAGCAAGGCTAGAATCTATAGGCGGAAAAGTAAAATTGCACATCTTCTCAGCTGGTTAGCACCTTCTAAAACCGTACCTCCTGGTTATGGGGAACATTGGTCCATATGAAAATCCCTTAGCAGATTGCGTGCCAGCGTAGCGAAATCTAAGGACACCTTCAAAGATGGGATCGAGGAAGATACGTTATGTGCATGTGGGGCAGAACAGACAACGCGTCATTTGTACCAATTTGACAGATGTCTAACTACATGCAGCGATGAGGACCTTGCAAACGCTGAAAGAAATTCACTCTAAGGAGGCTTTATAAAAGGCGCACAACGTGTCTTTGCGGCAAAAAAGAATACGGAGACTACTACGATGAAATGTTTAATGAATTTTTAATTCCAAGAGTACTCAAAAACGGGCGTAAAAACGTTGTTGTAATGGGATAACGCTTCGTATGATTCATGAAAGATTTCCGAGGACTTCCTGGAAAAAGGACGAAATCAAAGAATCGCTACAACAGGACATTTTTTCGAAGATAATTATTTCAAATCGGAATTCCTACAAACAGCGTTAACATTTAGAGATCAATATGATAAGTATCGAATTGAAGAAATGGCAGCACAACATAATGTGACAATATTACGGTTACCTTCTTAACAATGCTAATTAAATCATATCGAAATGGTTTGGAATCAGATAAAAAGATATGTGACCACGTATAACACTAATTCTAACGGATATGTTCTTAATTTAATAACTAAAGCCTTCGAATGGGCCACAGAGCAGAATTGGAAAAACTTTGTTACACACGTAATTGATAAATATGAGCAGGAAATGTGTAAAGCAGACAATACTCAGGATAATATCAAACAATTTATTACAACCGTAAATACCGGATCGAGCAGCGAAAGTGATATTTTCGACGTTAATGAGGTTTTAGATTTCAATTAAGTAAATAGCTGATTCCAATTGGTGAGTATGATCTTAGTTTTCTTATTCCTGATTTTGTGTATTGTGCCAGGAGCTTTAATAGTTATTTATGTATTAAGGGCGTAATCAATAGATTATATAGCACGAGGTAATTTCCTGAGAGCTATAATCGTATATATTTTATTTAATTTTGGTTCTCAAAATGGACAAAAATCAAGGATTCAGTATTTCGGCTGCAGATTACTGCGTCATCGTTGTGCTGGCGCTGTGAATTTTTGGTGTGCTATGGTTTCTATGCAGATTATTGGTGTTGCTATACTACATTGTCGGTGCTTGTTATACTTCCTAGCAACTTTATACGCCCAAGGGACATAAAAGCTATTTTACGCCCGCTATCCAGTGCCAATAAACAAGATTAAGGTTCCAAAATGAAATAAAGGCAGTTTAATAGTAATTAAATAAGTATGCAATAATTATAAAATGTCGCACTTACAGCCATTGTTGTAGTAGAAAAACGCATGTAAATAATATAATTAATACTTAGTTGATAGATAAAAATAATGTTTGTAATATAGTATATTTGAGTAACAGGAGAGTGCTTCCATTTTAAGAAGTTCCATGGATACGTTTTGGTTTTGCATGAGTATCCATGTAGCTTCAACAGTGGCCGCACTTCAGAATATATCAATGAGGCGGTGCCATCCGGCCGCTGCCTGGTCTGTCCCCTCCAGTTCTAAGCCATGGCAAGCTCTAGTGGCAACCGGCAACTGCGCACTCCATAAGGCTCCGTACTTATCTTTAGAAACTAGAGAACCAATGACAACAAAATATTTTAAAAGGTTTAACTAGAGAACCGTAATAGTAGCTAACCGTATAAAAGCTGCCCAAGGGACTGTTTTCAACCCCTGCATACCATAATTCTTTTCTGGGGCCGCCACACACACGGCAGCAGTTTACTACCCGCAATTTGCAACACATATTTCCAAAGAAAATATTAACGTATGTATTTAACTCTGCAAAAAGGTTAAGCACTGCCGATCGGAATAAAGAATACTGGTAAATCACGTTGACACTTTTTAAAGTATGTATTTTTAATAAAATTACGCCATCATCTTAAAATGTTATTTCGAAAAATATGAAAATCGATTTTTGTTAATATCTTTATAATTTATGTTTAAATAAAACAGTTGTCTAACGCAATTCACTCGATTCTAATGAGAAGGAGAACGGAAAAAATAAATAAACTCATAATTTACTTGTAGAAGAATTTTATTGTTTATTATGTTACAAACATTAATTATTAATTTAATATATTGACAAATTTAAAACGTATTATTACAATAATAACATACTTATATAATGCATGTGTAATAAATTTCATAATTACATCTTTACTTAAATATAATTAGATTACATAACTTAGGACGATGTGTCCAATAATTGTATTATAGAAGACGTTTCATCAAGTCGTTTGTTTTCTAAAATTTTCCGAACATTTTTCATGTACAAAGTCAACGTTAGTAATAGACAGACAACTATACATAGCAAAATGACAACACAGAAGTCAGTAAAATTAAAATAAGAATTAGTAACTTCTACAGTAAAAGTTCTAGATTTATTAACTAACTGATATAACTGGTCTAAAGCAGTAATTGTATTACCTTCACCTTCTAAAGGAAGATTTATTGTTTTAGAACGTTTATAATACTGCAACAGTTGGATAAGTGCGTTTGTAATTTCTTTGGTGCTGGTTTCAATATTCGACAAATTTGTTATAGGATCATTATTGATATTTTGAAACACCTTGGAATGCATCTTATTTTTCAATACTGAATTATCAAAATCAGATGAGTTTATCTCTCCACCAGTTTCATATTCAGAACACAATATACCATCAACATTTTCTTTCTGTGTATTGTGAAGTTGCATTAAATAAATAATCTTTTCCTCCTTCTCTGAACGCTTTAAGCATCTTTGTTAGAAATTTACACGACCATATATTGCCATTGACACTAATAAAGCGCAAATATGGTAAATGTGACAACAGAGATGTATAATTTATGAAAGATAAATTATTATCATCCAAATCTAGCAATTCTAACCGGTTCAATGGATACACCACCGCTTCGTTTACAGCAGAAAGTCTATTATGAGAGAAATTTAACTGAGTTATTTCTTTTAAATTGGAGAAACTGCCAGTTTTAAATTGTGATAAATAATTGACACCTAAGTTTAAAGTTTTTAAATTTGGAAAGATTCTAAGGGAGCCCAGTGGAAGTTCTTTAATCGTATTATTACTTAATGATAACTGCTGCAGGTTGCCTAAACCGATGAAAGAGTCAGTGGTAAGCGTCGATATTTTATTGCTGCTTAAGTCGAGGCTTTTTAAATTATTTAAATCTCTGAATATGTTGGCAAGAATATTTTCTAAACGGTTGTAGTTCAGTTTCAAATTCTGAAGACTAGAAAGGTCAAAAAATGTTTCTTCCTGCAAGCTCTTCAACTTGTTGGCACTTAAATCTAATGAAATTAGTTTATTCAACCCCTTGAATGCGTGAATCTCAATAAATTCTCATTTATTTGAAGACAAATTTAAAAATTGAAGTTTATGTAAATTCGAAAAAATATTTGCTTCGATTTGTTTACTGTTGTTACTCAGGCCAATCGTTTGTAAAGAATATAAGTTAAGACTTTCATTTCCAATCGACGTTAGCTTATTGAAAGTCAGATTAAGGCCTGTTAATTCTGTTAATTTTTCAAAATTACTTGCATAAATTTGAGTCAGATTGTTGTTACTTACTGATAATTGCCTTAACTCACTTATATTATCTATAAAATCAATGTTACCTAATTCATTGTGGTCCAAATTAATAACTCTTAGGTTTGAAAAGTTGATGAAAGTATCGTTTGCTATAGACTGAATACAGTTATTTCTTAAATTCAGTTCGAATAGCAGGTGTTTAACCTGTTGATTAAATGATGCACTTGTAATAAATGGATTATAGGAATCTTCTACATTCAAAGTGTCACAGACGTCCCCTTGATAATAATAATTATTATTGGAATCATAGTAAGTAGTTAAATCCAATGTTATATTTTTACAAACAAGTATTCTTTGGATATAACAGGTAGTATCATACTCGTATTGTCGTTTGTTATGTATAGAATTCCATTTAGAGCATTGCGAAGAGGATCCGAGTTGTATATTTGCCACTGTTGTAATGCACCACAGAGAAAGTGATGGCAGCGACGTTTTCATGATATTCTGAAACATATATTTATATATTAAGTACTTAATTGATATTATTTATAGACAAAATGAAGGAATATATTCAATTTGAATATTATGCTTCACTTAAAAATTTTATTAACTAATAATTTTCGGATATGAAGTATCTTAATAAATTAAGTGAAGAGACTACGCATGGTGTTTGAATAAAACGTATGTGTATAAGAATTTTAAAAAGTAAGAGAAACTGACCGTGGTATAATTTTTTTTTGTATGAAAACCTATATTTATTCTGAATTCAAATACTATTGTAAAACGGTGGGGCTATTTTATTGAAGAATAAAATAATTTACTTTAAATAACTTGGGCGACTCTACTCAGCCTCTTTTAATTCATAAATCTTTTACAGAATTCATATCCAAAATTTTTAATTTTGTGTACCGGTACTTTTTAAAAAATAATATTTTCAGAACAGTATTTACTGAATTGAAGTTCTGTGATTATACAGGGTGATTTACATCAAGAAGCAAAACATGAGAATTTGTGTTCAGGATTAAATTCTACACAAAAAATATGAAATATTGTTTCCGTTTCTGAAGATAAATGAAGCAAAGAATTTTCTAAATTGAAAATTCCCTTGCAGCGTCCTATCATAGATTTCCACCATCCTCTTGGAAATGCATCGGAAAATATACGGCGAAATGTCTGACGTCTATTCAGGAATCTTCATTGATATTCCTAACAATTTTCTAAAATGTAGCGTTTAATACTTTTATGTCTTACCAGTACATTTATAATGGTCTTTCTACCTGTGATACGGAATATAAAAACAAGTCCATAACAGCCGGGGCATTATGATTATAATTTGTAACGCCTGCTTATTATGCGGGCATTATCGCTTACCTGAGCCTTAATCGCACCACCTTAATTGGCACTAGACTTCGGATTACACATTTTGTTTGCAACTGAACGGGCCACTTTAAATAAAACCATGATTAAGTTATTTGTTGTTTACTATGTAAAACAAAATATCTCTTTACACTTACAGAGACAGCATTTCAATATTCGTCAAAGTTAAAAACTGTATAGGCCTATAATTAGTTGGTAATTACTATATAATATGTATTATTTATTGTTTGTAAAAATAACCCAGACATTTAACATAATGTAATCAACCCATTTCACTATACTGATTAATTTTTGTTTATGAAAATTTATACCGGCGCTTTGTTTCGAGATATTTAGTTGTAACGGTTTCGTTGATACTTAGAAACCTTCTGCCATCTAATAATAATTAAACACCTTTGCCGGCAAAAGTTGCCAGGTAATGACTACACAAGGATTCATGGCGAGTGATTAGAAAGTATAGTGCCCAGTGCATGGGTCGTTTACAGGTAAACAACACACCAGAGGATTAAGAAAGTGCCCAGTTCATGCACAGCCTGACTCGATGCGTCGATGCGTACTCAGCAATGGTTGATCATCCACTTTCTGAACCACGATTTACGTTATTAAAAAACACTCAAACACATAAAATTTTGCATGCACCACTGGCATTACTCAACATTTATGCCCTCGGGCACAAGCATCTTTATAATGCCTTTGGTGCTTAAATAAAAAATAACTATTTGCTTCGCCCTCGTTTATAAAACTGCAAATTTATGAAAAAAGTATGACTTTCAAAACTAGTTGTACAAATTACTATACTATAACTATATAAATACTTTTCAGAATTTACACTAGTAAAAATATTTACCATCAAGGCCTGCTTAGTATCAGAAATGGAGTCAGTAGTCTTAGGCTGCCTTAATGTCAATTTTACTTATTTGTCCTTTACCACGCTACGGACAGATCGTTGTCCCCTCTCATTCTAAAATAATTTAGAGCGAAAGGGGATAACGATCTGTCCATACCTTGGATTGACATCAAGGCACCCTAAGTAATCCTAAGTGATAATTACCAGACTAGTAGAATGTTTTGTTTTCAAGCAATTTCCATGGCATACTAATAATTCTATGGTAAAAATAATAAGTACGACAAACTTCTTTCTTCAATATTTTAACAAAAGCTGATATCAAAAGATTTCTTTCATATGTCTTGCTTAAAATTCAAGTCTGAACACCAGATTTCATTTTTCGCCTTCTTGTGCAATTTAGCATATATTAAAACAATTACTGTGCAATGGAGTTTAACAATTAAAAAAGTAAACAATTGAAACCAAACTGAAAGTTCAGTCGACTATAATCCATTCACTTCTTTTTGCATGAAGATTGGCAATGGATTTTTGTTGTTAAGTTGCACATGAACAGAACCATAATTTCGATTTTGTTGTATAACCTGTATAACTTCCAACAACTTGACTGTTATTTGACAGAAAAGAAAATTGTTGCCAACTGGACTGCTTATTTCGATATTACATATGAAGAAATTTTTAAAATTTAAAGTATTGTAAGCCCTTCCATGTACTTAATTAAAAATGTCTTCAATTACTGAAACTGAATGCATACATAAAAATAACTAAAGTTATATTTTCAGTTGTGCTTAAATATGGCATCTTTGTATTTCAAAGTGTTTTGTTATCATTTCTAACCTAAATTCAGTTGGGAACCATAACCTCAAATGTACACCTCGTTAAACACAACAGAGTAATTTTAAACAGCAAAATTGGGAAACTTCAATGGTCAACCTTCATGCAAAAAAGATGCGAGTATAGTTTGTGTATCGAAACCTTTTGTACTTACAGTTACTTTAACAGCTACAAAACACACTGATGTTCCTAACACAGCTCTATGGCTTCACAGGACTAAATGCCTGTATAAATTGCTTCCCATATTTACATGACATTTTATCATTTAGTTCGGACTAAGCAAACTGTCAGTAGATACTCTTATCATTTTTCAACAAACAGCAGAGGTCATTTCTGTCGTGAAAGCGGAAACAAGACTGTGGTTTTTGAATGAGGTCTACTTTGACGGATTAAATTGTATTCTTATATATTTTTATAAAATCTAGAATTGATCTTTGTACTTTTTTAGTTCTAATGGCTGCGGTTTGTGTGCAATTTAGTGATGATATGATTAACATGTGATAAAATAGCAGCTTGGTGTATATACTTTATTTTATGTGATTTATGAATATATCAAGCAGGATACTGTAAGAGATATGGACGCATGCCCAGTCACATGCTAAGTTCTCACCCACACTGACACAACTTATATTTTCATTATCTAGTAAATACCTACAACTATTCGTTATTTCCGTTGTGACATTCCTACTGTACTGATGTGATCTGCAGTTTAGAGATAAATTAATGCTAAATTGTTATTAGATTTTAAAAAAGATAATGAAAATAATAGAAGATCAAAGTTCCATTCCTTCCATAAATAGAATATCTATACAACATGCTTGATACTGGAGGCAGATGTATGAGTATAACAAATTTAATTAATGCAGTGAATAAAAATTATAGGTGTGTGCTCTATGTAGTACTTATCTGTCGTTAGACCGTTAGATGCAAGAATTATAGTAAAAAAAAATTTTACAAAACTATTCATAAAAATTATTTACACGTTTAACTCTCGTATAAGGAGCGTTTATGTGTCACTTATAAAATGGGAGCTCCGGCAATTTGCTTAAGTCAGTACGCGAGTTAATTAGAATATTTTGAGGCTGAGAAGACTAATGGTGGTTCTCTTTTAACAATTGATGGACTGAATGATGTGCAAAACCTATTTTACTTGTAAACTACAGTGCAGTGCCAGCATTTGCGTTTCAAAAACGAACTTAATAGAAAATTATTTTATCTAAGTACATAGAATCACAACGGTGCGTGGTGTTTTAAAAATCAATGCTTTTACGGTATAAACAGTAAACAAATCTTCTTCAGAATATATTGAAAAGCACCCCGCGACTCTCAATAAAAATGAGTAAAACGTTCTGTTTCTGGATAAGGGTTGGCCATGATTTCGTTTTATCAAGTTACTTTCTTTATTATATGTATTTTTTCTATAGCACATGTTAAAGTGTGCTTTTATCAACTCAAAACAAAAGGTCAAGTTTTACTTTAACAGCAAGGGTAGATAAAGTAGCACTTTAACATCAAGGATAGATAAAGTAATTTAATTTTATAACTTTTGTTTAAATTAAATATGACAGCATCGCATTATCGTAGCAACCCAATCTAGCTACTGACATTTTGAAATGTCATGGACTGTCTTTATTTTCTTTTGAAATTGTTAAAGTTCTTGCTATAGAAAAAAATATTGTATTATACACGACGATAAAGTTATTTCTATCCACTCTTGAATCATTAACGTCTCGACTTCGTCTCGACGTTAAACGATTCACACGTGGATAAAATTTAACTTTATCGTCTTGTATAATAAATTACTATTGTTTAATTTAGGTTTTCCTATTATTAAAAACTACGTTTTACGGTGCTGCCAAATCTAAATTTAGCGATTTTAAGAAGATCTCGGTAGTTCATGTCAAGCTCGTGTCAATTTGAATTCAAGTTGAATTAACGCAGCAAGAAGATGCCCAAAATGATATCAAAAGAAACCAAAGTGCACATTAAAAAATGGTTTGAAACCCTACGAAATATGCGGCCTGATTTAACTCATGATTGTCTGGTAAACAGCGTTTGCAATATTTTTGGGGTAAAGATAATTACATACATGTTTTGTATATTTACCTAATAACGCATTAATTTTTAGTTTGGGAGGTCGACAATAGAAACAGAAGCGTCTATTATACCTGTACACTACCACGGGAACGTCGGAGCAATCATATAGCAATGCCCAGTGAACAAGAAAATTGAAGAAGATCAAACCCCCTGAGTGGATGCAGCGAAAGTGCAGTCGAAACAAAGCACAGCATAGTGCGGTAGTTCATATTTTATTCTCTGTGCATGGTTGAAATTATAGCATTTTTCAGGTACTCTACCGAACAGTAGCTTAACTTCATGTTTCTCCTTCAGCTCGTTTAGGCGCTTATTGTAAAGAAGGGATTAACCGAGGTACCTACTATAACATGAAAATAAAAGACGTGTTGCCAATATCGTCGAAAAATACGCTAAAACACAGAGGAAGACAATTAAAATTCTAACAATTTTCTGCTACTTGTAAAAAACATGTTGTGATTACTTTAATAAAAAATTAGATTTATAAAATCTCTTGCGTTAAGATCCAGAGGAAGCGCAAACGATAAATGATAGAAAACATAACCTTAAGATAAAATTATCGAACGTCAAATATTAAAGTAACAATTCAACTCCTTAAACACTAATCACACTGCCAAAACTGTCTAAATTCCATGGCCAACCCTCATCCAGAAAGATCGCGAATGCAATGTACTCAAATAGTTAGTTTAGTAATTATACGTAAAATAGTTACTGATTTTCTTATATCTATCATTAGGTGAGTAAACATTTTTTTTGTTAAATTGTACAATAATATTAATATAATATGATCAGATATTATTTTCATCTAGTATGGCTATGGAATATTTCCTAATTTATGAATGCAACTATCAGTCACTTAAAAATCAAATGTCAAGTTTGACATTGATGTATAAACTTAGTTGCATTCATAAATTAGGAACTATTCCATAGCCATACAAGATGAAAATAATTTCTGATCATACTTTATTATGATAACCAAGACATCAACAGAAAACACATCTAAATTAGTGCTTTACGCTACTAGTGTTATAAAACCGCAATAACCAAATTACACAGAGGTTTTCTAGCACGGCTCAAAATACCTTCCAACAAATTTATTAGAAAAATTAAGAACACCCAGACTGTGACACTGGGCACATCTACTGGAAGGTTAAATTACCTTATTATTGTATCAGCTTGTAAACTCTTCTCGCGATTTAACAAAAAAGTATTGTACGCAGCTCCTACTGAAAGTGTGTTTACTGAAATAGTACTTCCAGGATTTTCCCGCGGTTCATCCTGGAAATTGCCTACTCGTCTTGTAAAGTCTCACTTTCAGTAAACTCTTGTAAGCCGGGTTATTGTTAATACTACATGAGATTAGTGCCTTCGAATAGACTCTAATGTACGTAAGTACGTTATTACAACGTTGTTTGTATGGAGCTAGGTTGATTTTACTAAAAAGGTATTGGTTGCTATTGACGACGGGTCGTAAACAACTCACTTACGTCCCTAGGGAAGGTGACTAGCCTAGCAGCGTATCAGTTGACACTCTAATGTAATTTATTCGAATTTTTTACTTTATCGGGCGTAGGAAAAATGTAATATGCAACTCGGAAAGGAAATATCTTTGGCTAGTCTCGTCCTCGATTGGCAAATGCTGTTTACTTCCTTTGATATAAATAACTATTTAGCACGATCGCATTTTTTTATATACTTACTAGCATTGTTAGCAGATCGGGTAAGTTGAACTTACTACTCCAGACTGGTTTCCATATAAATTATAAAAGTAACTACTAAATTTAGAGAATATCCTTGCTCTTTGATCGTGAGAAAAATAATATGCGATACACAATCCTTAACTGCGTATAACAGATCCTTTTGGTCTCTGCTTGTAACTTTTATCGGCCTGGCGTAACGCACTTACCGATCTTGTATCGTAATATACTATAATATGTGTAACTAAAGAGCCGTGATAGTAGCTAACCGGATACAAACTACATCAGACTGACCGTTTTCAACCCCTTCCTAACATTATTACTTTCTGAAATCGCACACCCACAGCAGCATTCTATTATATTCAGTTTGTAACAGGCATATTCGAAGAAGACATTATCTGCCCAACTCTGCAAAAGGTGAAACACATAAGAAAATTCTGATCGGGAAGATTTGGATGTTCATCCTGATAAATATTTAAAAATATGTATTTTTACTTAGGTAGACGATCATCTGAAAATGTTATTTCTAAAATATTAAAATCTGTTTTTGTCCATTATTCTTCCAACTCATTATTTATATTTAATTAGAACAATTAACTTCTATTGAAGATAATTAGAAACAGAGGTGTGGCTTTTTAGAGTCAAATTTATTGATTATTATGTTATACATTTCAATTAATTTAATTAGTTTGACAGATTTGCAGCTTTTATTAAAATAATACATGTATCACTGATATCATAATTACATAACATCTTTACTTAATAGTTATTTGTACACCTAGGCTACGAAATAACTCTTTGGCGTACCGAAGAATGTTTGACGGTATAGACCAGGGATGAGCAATCTTTTTTTACAACGGGCCAGCTACAAGTTTAAAAATGTTGTGCGGTCCGCATGTAAGAAACTTATGATAATACAAACACTGAATGATGAACTCAAATGATCTCTTTATTAACAAAATAAACCTAATATAAAAATTACAGAAATAAAACACTCATTAATAATAAAAATAATACCATTAAAAAGCGACGAAAGATATATGTGGGAAAAGATTATTTAATGCGAAATAGGGTACAATGAGGCTGTAAAGATTTTTAGAGGTCAAAATGTAAAAATCTTTGAAGGCCGCACAAGAAAGTGTGGTCTAAACGAATACAGATAATCAAAAACATATCATTACATTTTTGTGCAACCGTGCTGTAAAATATACGGCTGCGAAATTCGTTTTCGCGGATGGTACTAATAACAACGGCCTGGAAAGATTTACGACTGCGAAAACAAATTTCGCAGCCGTAATTACTTGGTAAAATTAACTTTTCGGCATGTTTGCCCAAAAATACGACTAGTTTTATAATTACTATGATGTATTCTATAATTCTATTATAGAATACGTTTCATTCAATCGTTTGTTTTCTATTTCTTTACGAAAATATTTTATGTACAAGGTCAATGTTAATAATACACAAACTATACATAACAAAATAACAATAAATAGATCAAAGATATTAAAATTAGAATCAGTAATTTCTACAGTAAAAGTTTTAGATTTGTTATCAAATAGCTGATATAATTGGTTTAAAGGTACATACTTAGTAAATGTCTTATCTTCACCTTCTAAAGAAGGATTTACTGTTTTAGAACGGTTATAATACTGCAATAATTGGATAACTGCGTTTGTGTTTTCTTTGATACTGGTTACAATATTAGACAAATATGTTTTAAAATCTGTTATATCATTACTGATATTTTTAAAAACTGCAGAGTGCATCTTACGGTCCAGTACAACATTAACAAAATCAGATTCATTGATCTCTTCGCCAGTTTCAGATTCAGAACACAATATACCATCAACATTTTCTTCAGTGTATCGTGAAGTAGCATTAAATAAATAGTCTTTTCCTTTTGTTCTAAACGTTTTGAGCATATTTGTTAGAAATTTACACGACCATATATTGTCATTGATACTAATAAAATGCAGACTTGGTACATGTAAAAACAGAGATGTATAATTTATGAATGATAAACTATTATTATCTAAATCCAGCAGTTGCAATTTTTTCAGTGGATACAACACCACTTCGTTCACAGCAAAAAATCTATTATGAGAGAGGTTTAAGTTAATTAGTTCTTTCAAATTGGAAAAACTGCCAGTTTTAAATGTTAAGAAATTGATATCGAAGTTTAATGTTTCTAATTTTGGAATATTTCTAAAGCAGCCCACTGGAACTTCCTTAATCGTATTATTACTTAATGATAACTGTTTCAGGTTGTCTAAACCGATGAAAGAGTCAGTAGCAAGCGTTGATATTTTATTGCTGCTTAAGTCGAGGCTTTTTAAATTACTTAAATCGCTGAATATGTTGGCAAGAATATTTTCTAAACAGTTGTAGTTCAGTTTCAAATTCTGAAGGCTAGAAAGGTCAAAAAATGTTTCTTCCTGCAAGCTCTTCAACTTGTTGGCACTTAAATCTAATGAAATTAACTCACTTAATCCTTTGAATGCGTGAATCTCAATAAATTCCAATTTATTTGAAGACAAATTTAAAAATTGAAGTTTATGTAAATTCGAAAAAATATTTGCTTCTATTCGTTTACTGTTATTATTACTCAGGTCAATCGTTGGTAAAGAATATAATAAGTTAAGACTTTCATTTCCAATCGACGTTAGTTTATTGAAAGCCATGTTAAGGCCTTCTAATTCTTTTAATTTTTCAAAATTACTTGCATGCAATTGAGTCAAATTATTGTTACTTACTGATAATTGACTTAACTCACTTATATTATCTATAAAATCAAGGTCACTTAATTCATTGTTGTCGAGGTTAATAAATTCTAACTCCGAAAAGTCGATGAAAGTATCGTTCGCTATAGACTGAATACAATTATTCTTTAAATTTAGTTCGTATAGCTGGCATTTAGCTTGTTGATTAAATGATGCACGTGTAATAAATGGAATATACGAATCTTCTATATCCAAAATGTCATAGTAGTCCCAACAAGCCTCATTATCATAATAAGTAGTTAATTCCAGGCTTATATTTTTACAAATAAGCTTTCTTCCGTCATAACAGGTTTTATATTTACATATGTAGCCTATATCAATCCAACCAGAACATTGCGAAGACGATCCGAATTGTATGTGTACCACTGTTGCAATGCACCACAGAGCAAGTGATGGTAGCGACAGTTTCATGATATTCTGAAACATATATTTAATTATTTATATAATAATAATAATAATACATACTTTATTGGTGAAAAAAGAAAACAAAATAAAAGTATACTTCCTTACAAAGATTTGCTCATCGTAATGGTACCTGCAACTTAACCTATTTAAACAAAAACCAAAATCCTTCACCAACGGACGAAGTTCAGATCGTTCGGAGACGAGCTGTTCTACCACTTAACCCAGAGTATAACTAAAATTTATTATTTCATATTGAGTTGCTCGAGATTATGCTTAATTGAGAATTTTCTTAAAACTAAATTGAAATCCTAAATTATTTTATTGATTAAACCAAAAATAAAAAAAAACGGAATCCGCATGTATGTGAATGTACACATTAAATGTGTTAACCACTATTCATTAAAATTGTCCTATATCTATTCTTAAAACAGAGTAAACTTATTCCGATCAGATGTTCAGGAAAAGAGTTCTACATTTTGTAAATATTAAATGTAAAACATCTTTCATATAAACAGGGCCCCCGCAAGGGTTATCGTCGCCCGCGTGCTGGAAATATTTTGGCGCCCTTTGAATATACAAGGTGTTATGGAAATTAGTGCAAATATTTTAACCCGTAATAGAATTCGGTAAACTGCACAACTTTTCCATTTATCACTATTTCGGAAACGCCCTCAACACTGAGTTAAAATTCAAAACAGTTTTACTCTAAAAATGCATACCCACCTATGGAATACTGTTTTAATTTAAACGAACAGAACACAAAAAAAAATTCTTTGATATGCAAACCAACAAAAACTGCATAGTTACTGATAAAACCTTAGTTCACATATGGTCAGCAACGTACCTTACCAATTGAGGTAGGCAAGTTATTGACCGCATGTTTTTTGTGCAAGAACTTTGCAGTTTTAATATATCTTGTGTCATTCACCTTTAACGTAGATTTGCTTACCAAGCGGCTCGTCAAATTTGGGGGAGATAGATGATTGAAAAAATATGCGATTAAATGAAAAACGATAAATAGAAAAGTTGTTCAATTTGGTGAGCTCGATCACTGGTTAAAATATTTGCACTCTTTTCCACAACACCCTGTATGTAGTACTTATATAAATAATATTTTGAAGTATAAAAACTTTAAACTGTTACATATGTTTTTTTAAATTTCCTGGTTTGCTGTAGTTGTAGTTGTTTAAACATTTTAGCCACATGCGAAAACACATTTTATTTTAATTTTGTAATGACACAACACAGATTTTAAAAACTAAAATTTTATTCTTCTTTAAATTTTTTACAAAGGAAAAAACAAACCAAACAATAAACAAATAAAACATGCAATCATCCAAAAATTAAATAGGTTTTTTTCTGGAGTTGGCTGCTGCAAATTCTTTTATAATATTGTCAAAATGAATTTTATGGAGGATCTCTTGCTCTATAGCTAAGATTTCCAAACCAGATAATCTTTCTTGTAACATGGTAGACCTCAAATACTTTAAAAAAAAAATTATTTTGAGAAGGATCTCTCACCAGAAGCTACAGACACAGGTAAAGTAAGCAGGATTCTTAATGTAATGGTAATATTTGGTAGAGATGAAGTTAGATTGTTTTCAAATATATATTGTGGAAGTCGAGGGGATTTGACGCTTCAGGTAAGTAATGAAAACAACCTTAGGGCTTTTATCTCATTAAAAAATCATTTTCTTCTACGTCAGCTTCCTTCTTTTTCTGATTAGTTAGCTTTTGTTGTAGAGCACGACAGCTTTTTAAAATATCCTCGTCATTTAATTTAAAAATATCACTAAAAAACCAAAAACGTCATAATCAGATATCATTTCAAATCTACTATTTAAAGAACTTAGTGTTTGATCAACTATTTTTAAAAAAGAAATTTATTTTAAACGCGGTTTTTGGATCTTGAGGTGTCTCATCGCTATATTCATAATCAAACAATTTTGGTTTATACTTTCGTTTAACAGTATTTAACGGAAGAAAACCTTGCTCTATCTCAAGAGCGGCTGCTAGTTTTCCAGCTTGAGCAAGTTATTCCTCGAAAACATTATCATCTCTATAATTTTTATTCAGGGTATTGTATATTGCACACAGAATTAACTAACCTATCGATTTTATTATATTTAAAAATTAAAACTAAAGGACTAGCTATTTGATTTCAAAAATATAATGTGTTCTGTCACAATAGGTCATTATATCAACGAACATAAACTTCAATAAGATTATTGATTATATTATGAATTGAGTTAAAAAAAAGATTTCTTTAGTGCCTTAGTGCTTTGTTCATTGGAATCATTTGAGATTGTTGAAAAAATAAAAATTCAAATTGTATACAAATCTCCGGTTTGGCGCCCCTTTTGACTGGCGCCCGCGTGCGGTGCACGCGTTGCACGCGCGGTTGCGGGGGCCCTGCATATAAAGCTGATTTATGGATGGGTGGAGATATTTACCCTCTAGATCTAATATTAATGGAATGCACATCTGTTCGGAATTTTATATTATTGTACAGATATGGTGGAGAAAAATTTGTGATAATCTTGTAGCATAGCGTAGCAAAATAAAATTTTCGTCGTTGTGTCATATTAAGCCATTTCAGCGTCTTTAACCTGTGATGTACGTGATCTCTTCTGCGAAAACCAAAAATAAATATTACGCAAAAGTTTTGCACTTTTTGGATTAAATATTATGTATTCAACTATTAAATACTCAATTTACATTATTACTGATAGATGACAAGATGAAGAAATATTTTAAATTAGCATATTGTATTTAACTTTGTTCTATCAAGTAGCTGTTACAAATTTTATTAGTTCATTTTCAGATTAAGAAATATAAAAGAAATAAGTGAAGATAATTATATACTATAAGAAAGAATAAAAAACTGGAGAAACTGTATGTGGTACAACATTTTTTCTTGTATGTGTATTTCATCTGAATTCAAAATCTATTCTACAAATGTGGGGCTATTTTCGTCTCCAATAAAACAATTTACTGTAAATAACTTAGGTGACTCTTCGAGTTCGTTTAATTCATAAGTTTCTTCAGTCTTAATTTTGAAAACTTTTAATATTGCGTACCGGTACCTAGCTTACAAAAAATAATATTTTTAGAACATTATCTACTGTATGGAAATTCTGTGATTACACAGCGTGATTTACATCATGTGGCAAAAAATTAGAATTTGTGTTTAGAAATTATTATTAAGCAAAACATATGAAACAGTTTTTTTTATCGGCCGTTGTATAGGAAATATCGAGGCAAGAAATTTTCTGAACTGAATATTTTCTTGCAGAGTTGTATGGTAGATTTTCACCACCCCACCAGTATGACGATTACCATTCTACATTGTCGCAGCCTTTGAAATTCATGGGAAAATATACAACGAAATGTCTTTTTAGGAATCTTCTGTGATATTCACAACTTTCTAAACTATTACCGCTGCAAAAGCCGTAATCAAAAAGAATGTCTGGATATTCTTTATTTTGGACCTGAATTTTTGGCAAAAGATTATTTTTTACACTAAGAATTAAGAGCAACACGCAAAGTATGTGACAATTGTCAAAAACTACTAGTTTTTTGTTTTCAAGAAATTTCCATGGCACACTATTTCTTATATGGAAAATTTCAATGATAAATTTCTGTATCAAAATTTCTATAACAAAGGCGGATAGGAAAAAAGCATTTTCATATGTTTTGTATACTATTTAATTCTGAACACGAATTTTCATTCTTCACCACCTGATGTAAATAATACCTACTTATATCATATATTTCAACAATTAGGGTGCGATGAAAGCTAACTATTTAAAAAAAATACAAACTAAACAATTGAAACCAAACTAAACTTTTTTACTTACAGTTACTTTAACAGCTACAAAGCGCACTGATGTTCCTCACACAGCTCTATTCCTTTACAGCACCAAATGTCTGTATAAATTACTTCCCATATTAACATGACATTTTATCATTTAGCTCTGACTAAGCAAACGGTCAGCAGATACGCTTATCATTTCAACAAACAGCAGAGGGCATAAAAGCCGAGACATGCATAGACTACTACAAGACTGTTTTGGGGATCTTGTATCAGTACCACACTGACAAATAAAGTTGTATTGTTAGATATTTTTAAAAAAGTTGAAATTGATGTATGTATTTTTCAGTTTCAAAGATTTCCGCTTGAATGCAATGTGATAATATAGCAACTTTGTTGTACAGATATAATTTTTGTGTTTTATGAAGCAGGATATTGTAGAAGATATAGATAAACCTCAGTCACATGTAAAATTTTCGCCCACACGGACTCAGCTTATATTTTTATTGTCTAATAGTAAAACAACTACTATTAGTTATTTCCGTAGCGATATTGTTATTATTAACTTTACTTTACTTAAATTAATTCTAAAATAATACGATATAGTGATTTTATAATAGGTAATTTTTAAAAGATCAAATGTTACATACAGGAGACAGATCCATGAGCATAACAAACTTAATTAAGACAGTTATTGAAAATTATAAAATATCCATAGCACTTAATTTGTCGGTAGGTTGTTAGTAAGCACGAATCCTTGAAATTTATTTGTTTTTGTTGAAATATTTTGAAAAAGTGAGTTAAAAATTATTCTCACGTTCAATTCCCGTTATAAGGAGCTTTTGTGTGTCATTTATAAAACGGGCAAATCCGGCAATTTTTCAGAATATCTTGATGACTAGAAGGCTAATGATGATTTTCTTTTATCAATTGGTAAAAGTACATGAGGTAGATACAATAGTATATTACGCTACAAGTTGAGAAAAGTGATGTTTTTCTGAACAAGTATGGCGTGTTTGAGTATGAGCGTTAGCGAGTACTTAAACGGCTATACGAGTTCAGAAAAACCACTTTTCTAACATGTTGAGTATACTATTTTATCGCATTTCATAAGAAATGTAAAATATTAAATTTGTACATACAAGTGACACTAACTGCCAAAACATAACCAAGATGAGCATAACTCATTCCTATGTACTAAAGCACAATAAGCAGCTCCAGTTGATTTTATGCGTTTGGCAGTACTGAAGTGTGATGTTGGTAACACTGAAGTCTATATCGAATTCGAGGTTAGCAGGTTAGGTTTTGCGTCAATTTGTGTCAAAACTGACGCAAAACCTAACCTGCTAACCTCGAATTTGACATAGACTTACAGTGTCACCAACAACACACTTCGGTATTGCCAAACGTAAAACGAATCGCCATTGCTAGGCAGAAAAGTGTTGCTAATGATTAAAGTACCACATTTCTTATCGATTTTGAATGAAGAAATGCAGTACATTTCCAAATGAAATGCGATAAAACTTATTTTACTTATACATCACGGTGCAGTGTCAGCATTCACTTTTTAAACGTACTTACTATTTTTTTATTATACCTGCATCAGAATCGCCAGGCAATTAAAGCTCGCCGAGCTTTAAAGGTTGTCAAGGAAACGACTGAATGCAACAACGGACATGGACGCGACAAAAACGTAAATAATTCTCGTAACTATAGTAGCAATATTATTATGCCCTCTCGATTTATCACGACAAAAATTATTTCTAAGTTTTTAGTGCGTAATTTATTTCCAGTATTGGAGGTATAATAAAAAATAGCGTAAAGTATTCGTGGATAACTGGTGCTTAAAACACTTGCTCTATTTCGAGCACTCCGGCTATGCCGTCGTGCTCGAAAACTCGCGCGTGTTTTAAAGACCTTGTTATCCACTCATACTTTAATATACTATTTCTAATTACATCGAACTGCTGGTGCCTTAAAAATCAGGATTTTCAAAGTAAAAATAGTAAACAAATCTGATCTAGACAATTTTGAAAAGCACCTCGTGACCCCCAATAAAAAACTTCAGCGTATGGCCTAGAAGTCATTTTTCCGCAATAGTAAAGTTCTCTGAGAGCTATGATGTATGATATGTACTTAGATCGTAAGTTAGTTATTATATTTAAAATAGCTACTGATTTTTTTTATCTATCAAAATCTGCAAATGTTTTCGAGGAATATTTTAAAAAGGACGATGATCGATGTCGTTTATCTGAGCAATCACATATTGCTTCCAAACGAGTACATTTTCTCCAAGCGTATGTACAATTAGAACTACGTCATCAATTGCCTATTCTTGATGAAACGTGAATTTTTGCTATTGGTGGTAACGGAAAATCTCGGCAAGTAATAGTACAAAGATTGTGAAACACTTAGTATATGGACCACGGAAGAAATTTGTCATCTTTCATGCTGAAACTTTCGAAGATAATAATAAAAATTTTCTTAAATTTCGACTACTCTCCATACCCAAAGCCGATAAAAAGCAGGATACGTAATAATTCATAAATTATGTGCAAAATATGCCCACCAAGTAATAAGATTGCCATATCACCGCCAATTTAATGCTATTGAATTGGTATGGTATCAGTGTAAAAGGTATGTAAATGCAAATATGTTTAGGTTTTAAGCATATTTTATTGTAGTTTATGCACTATAGTATGTACGTACATGCTTGAGTGTTGTAATATGGAACAAAATTTAATAGGAACGATGTTTATCAATCTATAATTATAAACATTAAAAACATCGACAGTGCGTTTAGTGATTTAGGAGAAGACTGATTGAAAACTGATTGGGTACATAATTATTTGGAATTTGAAACAAATCTCTGAAGCATAACAATCTTTTCCTAAATCAGTGATTAACAAACCACTTATGCAGTAAAATATACTCAAAACTACACACTACAGTCAACAGATCATGTTTAATTCATTGAACAAATGTCCAATTTACTTAAAAACAGCAAATGACCTCACGAGCTCGTGACGTCAGGTAATTAAGGCCTGTATGGCCGCCGACCTGAACTATGAGTACCGATGTTAGGTACATGTTGATGGCAATTATCAATTATAGTTGAGCATTTTTCAATAGACAAGTTAATCAGTGCCTTCGCTAGTGTTTGTTGGCGTGAGTGTGAATGACTTACCACCATCATCATCATTAGTCGTTCCCTTATTTCTAAGAATCGTGATTTTCCTCAATTCTATTAACAAGCTCTCTTCATTTGTTTCAATCTTCTGCAGTTGTTATTGAGTCTCGGAAGAAGGCATCAGTGAGACGTTGTACTTGATCAGTTCAACGTGTTGGAGAACACTCTCTACCTCTGAATGCTTCAACATTCTCGGATACTATGGACGTCTTGCGATATGTCCAAAAAAACTATAGCAAACGCCGCTGAAAACAGATAGAACACTTGATTGCAAATGTTAGTTATAAAATGGATTCGATGTTCGT
Source organism: Agriotes lineatus (assembly GCA_940337035.1). Classification (NCBI taxonomy): domain Eukaryota; kingdom Metazoa; phylum Arthropoda; class Insecta; order Coleoptera; family Elateridae; genus Agriotes; species Agriotes lineatus. Next base: position 101,860,301 of record OW679201.1, read on the forward strand.
TCAGTTGTAAATCTTCACCAAATACTCCATCATATACTGGAGACTTGCGTTTCTTTAAGGACTTAATAGCCTCCTCCATCTCTGATATTTCAGGTTCAAAGTCATTTTCTGTGATACTGATTGGAAACGTGTTGTAAGTCACGTCTGTCTTTCTATAGAGCTGGCCATAATAGCTCTTCCACACCTCTAAGATTTGCTGAATGTCATTGGTAATTATGCCTTGTGTATCCTCAATGCTTCAGCTGTTAGGTTTGAAGTCTCTAGCAAGTGTATGCACTTTTTGAAAGAGATCACGAGACTCGTTGTCGACACCGTGGTTTTCTATTTCTTCACAGATACTATTAATGTATAGTTGTTTGTCGGCACTGCAGCGACGTTTGATATTTACTATCAATATTGCACAAATAAACACGTAAATAACCGTTACAGGTGGTTGTAAAATAAATGCATTGTCACCGCATGGCGATTTTCTAGCGTTTCAAAACCGTTGCCGGTGAATAAAAATTGTTAATACTAGTCTAACTGCAATTGTATACCATATTTGAGTAAGCGTTTATAGATAGATATTTTGACCATTAGCCGAATAAGTTTTGTGTTCAGAGGTAACTACACAAATGTGAATAAGGGGCATGTGTTTATTTATTTTATTTATTTAACCAGTAATCCATACAGAATTTTGTAATCCAATTTACATTGTACTGGGAATACAAGAATAACTAAAGTAAATTTATCTATTAACTTGTGAAACTATGTCTTTGGTAAGGCTGTGGAATAAATCTATGTTATTTGTCAAATGGATTTTATTTATAGTTAACAGAATTTTTGGGAAATGTGAAGAAATATGTTGTACTGCAAACAGAATATTATTCTTTTAGTCTAGCCAGTGGAACTTTTAATCCTATTTCTTCTAATAATTCTGGAGAGTTGACAGCTTTATGTAATAATTTATATATAAAAGTCACAGAAGCAATGTCTCGTCGTACTACTTTAGGGCAGGCTTTATTCCAACGAAACACACACAAGGTTGCGAGTGAGATTTCTTATAGGTAATATTATATAGACTATAACAGAGCTGATATTGAAATTTCTTATAGAGGAAGCGATGCGTAGCGGTAATGTTTAAAAAAACTAATATATTTGATAGTTCTTTTGTTCCTTAAACCAAAGTATCCAGACACACCAGGAGGGTTATTTAGTTCATTTTCTCTACAATAAATACTTCAAAATTATTGTGGTAAAATAAATAACAGTCGATTGAGAAAAGTATATAATGGTAGAAAACTAAGCACGTTAACCAATAAATAAACCAAATTTGGACTTTTATATATCATACCTAGATTAGAAAGTGACTTACAAGTACTATAATACAGAATCCCAACAAATACGCTTGCACTACCACAGAGCAATATTAGAAATGCTGTTTGGAAACTAATTTTATTTGATTACCTAAAATCATTTGCGGACCTTTTGGATTAGAAAGTACCATAAAACGTAACTATTGCAGATGAGGCAGAGAACATTGACCATTCCAGAGAATTTGAGTGCGTTTGCACTGTCACAGAGTGAAATTAAAAAGCGACAATACGTTCAATCTTTTGACGGCAGTGACTGGACGCACTTGCGTTGGCATTGGCTTGTTTCAATAATTCCATGGAATCACTGATTTTTTTAAAATGCTAGTTTTATTTTTTTTAAATGCTAGTTTTATTTTTTGCATTCCTTCGGTTATGGAAAATATGAAAAATGGTTAACAACAGTATGAATAGATGCAGTATTTTTTTCTCTACAAAAAATGTATTTACACTTTAGCTCTAAAATAATTAGGGGAGCCAATACTTGGACATTAAGAATTTAACACGAGATGAAAAAAAAATTGACCGGAAGTCGACCTCGGAAAAGAAATCCGATTTCCGGTTTCTATATATTTTTGGAATCTACTCTTCAAACTGAGTCGAATGATATATATCTCGTCCTCCTAAAATATATCTCCATTTTCTTGCTTCTCAGTTAATAATAACAAGTTAATTAAAATTTGAGATTGATATTGCACTATAGTGAATTTATTTTAATAGTTAACATAGCAGTTTCGTTTCTATGCCAGCATTTAATCATACATATCACTTCCATAGTTACCAATGAAATAAATAGATTAGAGCGTTTATTTTAAGAGTTAACATACGAATTTGAACTAGGTAAATTTACTTGCTAATAAGAAACTTTAAATTGGTTACCGGAATGTAGCTATGCAACTAAAAAGTATATACGTAGGAACAACTTGTGTGTTGTATCTTCTCTTCAGTTGTATACATTAAGATAACTTTTGTCTTTTTGACAAGTAATAATTCCTATGTTAACTCGTAAAATACACGCTCTAATCTATTGGTCTCATTTGTAACTATGAAAATGACCTGTATGATTAAATGATGGCAGAAACGAAAAGCTTACGTTAACTATTAAAATAAATTCCCTGTATGTACTTGTACTAGAGTTTTGTTTTTAAAACTACGGTTTTTACTTTGAAACTTCGTTTTCCATTACAAAAAAGCGAATGAAGTGCGACTAAGGGCTCAATTCACGACTGGTAATTCCATTTCAACAGGACACCCTTTTTTAAAGTTATAAATACACTCTTCGCCTATGCGTAATGTAACGCTAAATTCTACCGACGGCGACGGACGGGCGACCTTATTGTACTGACGTCACGCCGGAGCGCTTAAACCTTTATTCTTTATTATTATTGGTGGTGTCCATTGACTTAACTCACAAATACATCACTGTCGCATAAGATAGAAATTCCATTTAAGCATACATAATCCACTCACAATGTTTTCTCTTCCCAGTAGACTGTTATATGTATTTAATCGGTTGTATGCATGAATTGTGGTAGGAATCAAACTGTGACATGAAACTGTCATTTTTTAGAACTGCTTTCATCACATGGTTGCAATTTGAATTGCAAAATTCCGAATACTTTACTGAAGGAGACAAAAATTTAACTGGTAAAAATGCAAGCCTTAGAAAATCATATCAAAAAATGTAAACAACATAACCCAATGTTGTCATGTCTAGTTATTTCGCGCCTGCTGAGAAGAGGCAACATTGTGAATGGATTATACTATAGTGAATTTCATACAAAGTGTAGTATGGCGAGAATAGGGCAATGTTTGTCTTATGGGAGATAGATTCACAGCGTTGCCGGCTGTAGACCGAGAACGGCGGGACCGGTTTAAGCCAAAGGACCTGATTAGCTTTAGGCATATAAATATTATGCACTTCTGTATGTATGTATGTATGTATGTATGTATGTATGTATGTATGTATTATCTGTAACCTCATTTTCCTTGCGGTGTAGAGGCTGGTGCTTTATGCGCTGGCATTTGGCGGTACAATGCTCAACTTTCCTCAGATTCGGGATACAAAGTTGGAGCGCGCTTTTGGTACTTGCGTAGCAACCATTGTGTGAGGTGTATGTCTTAGTAATGTGTTGACCTTGTTATTCTATCTCTTAGGTCTGTGGTTCTGAGTAGAGCACAGTTAATTTGGTGCCCAACTGTGAATGTTCTCACCGAGCCCGATTGCAATCCCCAAGGCTACGGAAAAAATCCGACCCCCGCGGGATTCCAACCGAGGACTTGCTTAATGCAAGCCTGGTGCTTACCCAACTGCGACACGCGGCTTTTATGCATTTATTTATTTTTAAAAGTTGATTTTTAAATTACCCTTACGACAAATTCCATCGATTCAACTAAAAGGAATTTTTAAAGATAATGCAGGTCTGCCTAAAATGACACACTGAGCTTATTTTGAATTTGGCGCTTTAAACCGGCTTCCGACGGTTCAAGTCAGAGTTTATGTTGGTAGCTCTGCATTCCTACGCGATCGCGCCATTCTAACACAAACAGTGTGTGTGCAGTGAGTGAATTTTATAATTGTAAGTATTTGATGTTATATTTTCGATTTGGTTAAACCAATATCCTGGAAATATTTAAAAGCATATTTAGCTCCGATTATGACTAATGCCAATGTGGTCATTATTGTTCATTTTCTTTATACAGGGTGTATTAAAAATGGCGCATAATCTTCAGGTAGAACCATTCTTTGATTAATTCTGAGTAGAAAATCTTGATACTAAAATGTTGGATTGGTCTTTATACGCCCAGTAGTAGTGGGGCAGCGAAACTGGAGCACCTGTCAATCAAACTATTAATTCCGCGAATTTAATCCGCGATTACGCGAAATAAATCCGCGGTTTGCCCTAATTAATTTCGCGGTTTGCTCTAATTATTCTTCATATGTGCTACTGATTAATCACATATGAAGTTTGATATGTAATTTACATATGTGCTACTGATTAAATTACGCATTAGCTTCCGATTAAATTACGCGCGGCCATTTTTAATTTGCTCCCGGAATTACGCGGCGGTGCGCATGAATGGATTAACCAGAGTTCTATTAACCCTACCTACTATAGGAAATTTTTTGAATTTAAATCTCCCGGGTGTCGGCCATCTTGGTTTTCTGCGCGCGCACTTCTCACGGCTGTCGTTTTTAATTTTGAATTTTCGCGGAAATATTTGAATTTCAAACTGGTAGATCTTCCGTCTCCCTCATCGAAGCTGCTGTCTCTCTCTCTCTCATGCACGGCGGCCATTTTAATTTCGCGCGAATATTTGAATTTTAAATTTTTTTCAGATTTTTTTCTAAGTCCCTGTTTTGAATTTAACTTCTCGGGTGTCGTCCATCTTGGTTTTCTCACATTTATTTTAATTTAAAAAAAGCTTCCTGCGATGGCCCATGGCTGGAGTCGAACCAGCGATCACAGCATTACGAGTACGAAGTCTTAACCAACTGGGCTATCGAAGCGATCGAGGTTAAAGGAATTAAACATAGTCACTTACGTGTCACGAGCCCAGCTTTAAACAAACTATTTTTCAAAAAGGTTATTTATGAAATTGGAAATGCATTGCCTGTGTTGTTAAATGACTTGTAGTAATTTTAAATAACTGATTTTACGGTTGGATGTGTCATAATTAATAATTTTATAATTTGTGCCTGCTATATGACTGGATTAACGAGGTTCTCATTGTCCCTACCTACTATAGGAAATTTCCGTCTAAGTTCCCTTTTTAAAACAGGTCGGTGCCTGTGTTTTGTCTGGTTTTAAAGGTTTGAACATTGTACAACTTAGCTGTTCTGACATTACGCTTCCATATTCATATTATAAATAAATTTTAAATGTTATTTTCGACTGAGTTTTAGCCGCTTATAAATTACAATAGCTAGTTTAAAAATTAAATGGTGGATAAGAGGTAAAGCCAGTTCGTAAATATAAAAACGAGTTACAAATTTGATTTTAATATATTCCTGAAATACTAAGTATGAAAAGGTCTCATATAGGTAAAAAAAGCCGGGTTGCGTTGCTCTCAGCTACAGTGTTTCGGCTACTTTTCAAGTCGTAAATATAAAAACGAGCTACAAATTTGATTTTAATATAGTCCTGAAATACTAAGTATGAAAAGATCTCATATAATATCATTAAATTATTTATAAAACCACGGCTATTATCCATTTTTCATATTTGAAATGCTAGAATATGGTTAATTTTACGGTTCTATGTGTAATTACAAAAGACATTATAGCCCCAATGCGAACTTTCTATTTTGTCATCCTCAAATGGCCTAACAGGTCGTTGCCTGCCGGCCACAATTATATACAGTCTGTTCTATAAAAAAGGCCCCGCCTTCTAGCTACTTTATTATTTATTTTAAACCAAATAAACCTTATATCAAATCAAATGGCACATAAAAACCTACATTTTAACACTATCAAATTTTTTTTATCTTCAATTGTTTCAGAGTGGTGACGTCACGTGCAATTTTTTTAAATGACACGGTATATATTTTTTGACATTTTCTGGTAGAGGTTTTTTTTCTCTTTTCAACAATATAAATATTTCATGCACTTGCATAAAAAAAAATTCGTGAAAAATTACAACACTTTTTCACAGTGAGAGGCCATGATACAAAACTGTAAACAGAAGTGTAACTCAGAAAAACAAAACAAATAGTAGCCAAACGCTTTAACTGTCAGATTTCAGAATAATCTAAAGTGTTTATTGTTTTGTTTTTCTGAGTTACACTTTTGTTTATAGTTTTGTATGGTGGCCTCCCACCGATTAAAAAGTTTTTTAATTTTTCTCGAAAATTTTCTTATGTAAGGGCATAAAATATTTATATTGTTGAAAAAAAAACCTCTACCAGAAAATGTCAAAAAATATATACAGTGTCATTTAAAAAAATTGCACGTGACGTCACCACTCTGAAACAATTAAAGATACAAAATTTTTGATAGTGTTAAAATGTAGGTTTTTATGTGCCATTTGATTTGATATCAGGTTTATTGGGTTTAAAATAAATAATAAAGTAGCTAGAAGGCGGGGCCTTTTTTATAGAACAGACGGTATATATCAGCAATAAGATAACATGAACAAGAAGATATACGTATTGCTTGAGTAAGAAAGAGATAAACATAGTAGTAAGTCTGGCGAGAATGCGGAGAAAAATATATTATCACAGCTTGATGACGACATGTCTACTAATATAATTTTTTGTATGGCTATCTTTTTCTTACAATTTCGTTGAAAAAATGTTCTGACACCGTCATTTCACTTAAAATTTTTCAAAAACTGACATCATGTCACTTGAAATTATACAAAAAACGATATTTTTATTCAATAAGCGATAAAAAATACACCATCCCACATCCTTTCACTTAAAAAATTATCACAATTCGTCTTACAAAACGATTTATAATAACGGAAATGATGTAAAACAGTTTAAGAGTTATTTCTAAGCATAATTTTGCAAACGTTTAACAAATAAACCGTAATTTTTTAAAGTAAATCACACATTTATGAAATCGTAGCTCAATTTATATGAATTTTCGATACTTTGTATGTGAAAAATAGCTTCAAATACTAATATTTGAATAAAAACATGCAATTTCCAAAGCATTTCGTTTTAAATTTTAGAAAATGGACATCATCTCCCATAAAAATTTATAAAAATCGCCATCTTGTCACATTAAATTCTGCAAAAACGACAAAAAACAATATTTTTATACAACTTTCATTGAAAAATAGTAAAATTTTACGAAAATACGTCTGTGTTGACGGCAAATTAAAATAAATTTGAATAAAAGCACGCAAAAATTACGAAAATACGTATGTGTTGACCCCCAAAGTAACAACAGTTTGAATAAAACACGCAATTTCATTGAAAAATCTACTACCACATACATTTCGATAAACAAAACTTCAGTTATGTGGTCTCTTTGTGCATTTTTATCACAAAAATTCTTGTACAATTGACTAAATATGCATGTGATGACGACAAATTAACTCAAAATTGAACAAAAATCAAGCAATCGCACAGCATCGCACATAAATTTTCACAAAAATCGACATCATGTCGCATAAATTATACAAAAACTGTCATCATGTCACTTGAAATTATACAAAAAACGATATTTTTACTCAACACACGACGAAAATTGAACAAAAATCACGCAATTACATGCCATCTCACATAATTTTTACAAAAATTGACATCATGTTACATAAACTATGCATAATTTTGCAAATGTTTTACACTTTTTATAAAATTCATCGCTCAAAATTAAAAGAAATAGCAATTTCGTTGAAAAAATCTTTTACCACAAGCATTTCGATAAACAAAATTCAAAAATTCTTGTGCTTTTGATGGAAATATATGTATGTTGATCACAAATTAACATAAACTTGAATAAAACACACAATTTCGTTGAAAAATTTGCAAATGTTTTAGACTTTTCTATAAAATGTATCGCCCAAAATTAAAAGAAATCACGCCATTATGAAATCGTAGATTGATTTTTTTGAAATTTTACACTTTGTAACTGTAAAATAACTGCAAATACTAATATTTTAGCTTTAGATTTTGTAATTATTGCAGATTCGAGAAAAAACAAAAGCAGAGTAGAAATAAAAAACACAAACACTTTGTAATAAACAAATATATTGTTCTTATTTCGTATATAATACTTAATAATATAAATATAAATGTACAGCTGAATGTCTTATTTTCTAAAAAATTCGCTAGCAATTTACAAAACTGTAGTTTGAGGTGCACAACATTTCAAATTAAAAAGGCTGCAAGTAATAAATCAGAATTTCATTGTGTCACTTTTAAGTTTAAGATGCACCCAATCTAGAATGCCCTTCGTTTTTTGGTGTTGATGACATCTGCCTTAGAGGCGTTTTTCTAACGGCCCTTTTTTGGAGGCGTTTCCTTATCGGCGTTTTTCTGACTGAACCTTTTTGATGTGGACTTGGATGAGTAGCTGGTGTTTTTAATTTATATTCTAAATCGGACTCGCAGTTATCAGTTTCCATTTCGGTTTTTCTTGTAGTACCAGTCGGGGTTGGCTTCTTTTGCTGTTTAGGTTTAGCTAGCAGCACATTAGCAACGTTAAGGTCTTTGATGTAATCAGCAAATTGCAGGCGTCCGGGTGGATTAATAGTTTTTCGAGGCCGCAGAGTGTCGTGAATTAAATCGACTATGTTAGACGCCGGTAAAATTTCACCCTTTATAGTAACGGTACCCTTGTGATCCCAGCTCACATCGCTTGAGGTACTCAAAATGCGTAGGAAAACTTCAGCTTTTTTCTTAAAAGTTTTGGGAAGTGTAGATAAAATAACGGCATTTGATAGGCTGTCACTGGTTGTTTCAATAGGTATTTTGATTGGCTGCCGCGCCTGGTTTGTGAAATGAAGGAATCGTTGTAACACTTGATTGTACTGGATCCATTTATCGTGATCAGTTAATTTGGACTTTAAAACTTTTTGCATTTCGTCATCAAGCTGTGATAATATATTTTTCTCCGCATCATCGCCAGACTTAAGACGTTGGACAAATTCCGGCGATACAATCAACATCTTCCGCTCTTTGTCCATTTTAGTCGAAAAGGAGCTCAGTCGTTTGTTCTAGTAGAGCCGTCGTGAATAAACTAGCTTAAAATCAAGACTTTCATAATAAATATATAAAAAAAATATGACAGGTACGGGAATCGAACCCGTATTCTCTCGCGAGATCAGAACTTGAATCTGACGCCTTAACCATTCGGCCAACCTGCCTCCCTATATAAACGAGCACTCTCTGCATAATTAAGAAAACATATAGTTTAAAAGCCTTCTACATGCAATTTCATACAATATTTCATATAAATTAAGGCATATACAAATTTCTAAATCGGTTTTGATATATATTTATCGAAAGACTCGACCCTCAGCTACCGTTTTATTATTTGTCGTGATGCGTCATCGTTGAATTTACAAGAGCCAACCTGTCTACGATGTGACGTACGCAATGTCTCCATACCTTTTATTTTAAAATTCTATAAAACTAGAGGTCCAAACTGCTGCCGCATCAGGTAACAGAGTACAATGGTTTAAAACGTGTTAGTGCGGCATCAGGAAATTTCCTATAGTAGGTAGGGACAATGAGAACCTCGTTAATCCAGTCATATAGCAGGCACAAATTATAAAATTATTAATTATGACACATCCAACCGTAAAATCAGTTATTTAAAATTACTACAAGTCATTTAACAACACAGGCAATGCATTTCCAATTTCATAAATAACCTTTTTGAAAAATAGTTTGTTTAAAGCTGGGCTTGTGACACGTAAGTGACTATGTTTAATTCCTTTAACCTCGATCGCTTCGATAGCCCAGTTGGTTAAGACTTCGTACTCGTAATGCTGTGATCGCTGGTTCGACTCCAGCCATGGGCCATCGCAGGAAGCTTTTTTTAAATTAAAATAATTGTGAGAAAACCAAGATGGACGACACCCGAGAAGTTAAATTCAAAACAGGGACTTAGAAAAAAATCTGAAAAAAATTTCAAATTCAAATATTCGCGCGAAATTAAAATGGCCGCCGTGCATGAGAGAGAGAGAGAGACAGCAGCTTCGATGAGGGAGACGGAAGATCTACCAGTTTGAAATTCAAATATTTCCGCGAAAATTCAAAATTAAAAACTGAAAAATTTCCTATAGTAGGTAGGGTTAATGGAACTCTGGTTAATCCATTCATGCGCACCGCCGCGTAATTCCGGGAGCAAATTAAAAATGGCCGCGCGTAATTTAATCGGAAGCTAATGCGTAATTTAATCAGTAGCACATATGTAAATTACATATCAAACTTCATATGTGATTAATCAGTAGCACATATGAAGAATAATTAGAGCAAACCGCGAAATTAATTAGGGCAAACCGCGGATTTATTTCGCGTAATCGCGGATTAAATTCGCGGAATTAATAGTTTGATTGACAGGTGCTCCAGTTTCGCTGCCCCACTACTACTAGCCCTCACGAGTGGTAGCTAAAAAACATTTTTTCACAGGTAAAGTTGCTGTTTTAAATACGTCAAAATGTCATGAAGGAAAGTAATTCAAAATGTAAAATTACTAATTTGCTAAGAAGAAAGGGATTGTCATATTAAGCCTTACATCACACTGCACCCACCGTATGTAGCCTCTAGAATTCTAGATGATGCATTTTACGGACCCATGAAAACCTATTACGACCTGGAAGTTTCTTTGTGGCTTAAGGCAAATCCTGACAGAGTTTTGTCAAAATTCCAAATAACCAGATTATTTGCAGCAGCTTATTCCAAGTCTGCGCAAACTGCAATTACCCAAAACGGTTTTTTGAATACTGGAATCTGGCCAGTGAATCCCAATATTTTCCCAGATCATTTATTCGCACCCTCAGACACTACAAACGTCATGCAATCCATTAATGATGAAAAGAACAATAACCCATAACGAAGATGTGAATGATGGAGATGACAATGACGAAGTTGTCAATAATCACAATGTCGACCTCGAGATTGAAAATTCTGGGACTTCTGAACAACTACCAGCTGAAAAATTGCCACGTCACCACGAACAAGGGGCAGCTGCATCTTCATCTTGCATCTTGCTTAATGTTTTCTGTTCAAAAAATTTCTCCAATCCGCAAGCAATTTCAACCACTACAAGAAAACGCAAGGCCAATGTATCTGAAGAGCTTACAGGTACTCCAAATATAGAAGATATGAAGGAAAACAGTTGGTAAAAGGTAAGATAGAAAGAGCCCAGGAACAACAGCAAGAGAATTAAAGAAGAGGTTAGTCCAGCCATCCTCTGAAGAAGATGAACCAAAAAAAAAACAAAGAGATACGCCGCACAAAAAGACAGAGCAAGAAAAGATTGGTCCAACCTGAATCTGAAAGTAATTCTGGTCCTGAAAAAAATGCATTTGAAGATGACAACGAAATGATGCGGCTTGTATATATTGTAATTCGCTATTTTCCTATCCAAGAGTAGGGAAAAATGGATTAAATGCCTGAAATGTAAAAACTAGGCCCACTGCGAGTGGGCTGATGTTTCACCAAACTGAAAAGTTTTTATTTGTGAGATTTGCCTTTAAATTAAGTAATTATTTAAATTTGGTAATCTTAGTTTTATTTTTCGTTAATAAATGAGTTCCTTGCATTTTATTGTGTTCTTGACTTTTTTCTCTTCATATGTCGTTTTTCCCGCAAGTTGGCCTAAAATTACATAGTGATACACTATCTTTTAAGTCTTGTGTTTTTTACCAATTTCTAACATTAACTATAACATAATTTTCAGCTATTCTGTGACCGGAAATGCTTAGGGTATGTAATTTTAGGCAGAATTCCCCTACACTATTTTTATAGTCATATAACTTTATAATGGTAATTACAATTTAATGACTTATTTGTGTACGAAAACAGCAAAAGGCAAAATTATGTTTTGTGCCCTTTAGTTTATCTTTTGGCTTCTTGGAGTTACCATCATGGAATGGAAAAGTTTAAAGGTGGCGACATATTGAGAGTGTGGGTGTGCAAAGTTAACAGTTTTGAAAGTTGTTGTTTTTTAATAAATAACAAAAATTATAACATTTGTTGTCGTGCTTCTTTAATGACTAGGGTTGGCTGGCGGGAGGAACACCTATACCATTAAAAGAGAAAAGAACCAACAGGCCAGTTAAAATCGTCTGGACAAACAAGAAAGAATCTTGTGTGATACACGCACACAACTTTTATCTTTAAAGAACCCACTCAGTTTAGAACCAAAAGATCCACTTTATCATCGGCGACTTTAATAGTCACAGTGATGTGTAGGAGTACGAGCATGACGATAAAAACGGAGAGCAGTCATTCAGTGGGCGGAATCTAATCAGTTGTTCCTAGTGCATGCCAGTAAACTTCCATTTTCGTTAATAATGGAAGTTGGCGCAGGGGATACAACCCTGATCTGTCTTTGTAAGTGATGACATTTCACAGCATGTAATATATCACTGTCTTACGGTGTTACTACAATTAATATCAAATTAAATATCCCTTTTTCTATCCATTAAAAAGAAGCAATATCAGTTATAGCTCACTTATGTACTTACCTTACTTAAAAGGAATCAAACAATCTTGAATTTTATATTTGAATAGTATTTGTGACTTATAGTCAAATTTGATCGTAGAGAATACTATATTGCTACTACGTATCAATCATCAATTATTATTCCTCACAATTAATGGAATTTAACGTGCCTATTTATCGTAGATTATCAATTCAAGTTATTTTTTACTACTTGATATAAACAACCCTCTGGTTGCCCTTTACAACACCACCAGTTAAAACATACAACTGTTACATCACATGATATACATTAGATATCTGGATATTATTTAAATTAAATGTATCATTCATACGGTATGCTGAATTACAAACAGTGCACAAAAGTAGTAGGCAATCCAATTCCAAATACAGAACACCGACCAATTATATGTCAAGTAGTAACAGCAGTTCTTTCGCAAGGCGTGAAACTGCGCAGAAGGTTTAACTTCAACAAAGCTGACTGGCAAAAATTTGCACATACTTTAGATACAATGGTTGCTGATATCAACCCGCACCTGAATGATTTCCACAGTTATGAATGCTACGCAAATTTCATCGAGGCTATCAATTCCACATGGCTGCAGAACGAACTATCTACAAGGTCTTACACCTAACTCTGCTGTCAACATGGAGGAATATATATCCCTGTTCGAGGTCAACCCGTTAGGGGAGAATACAATCCAAGCTGGCAGAGTTCCAGTGGCGTAGCCAGAGTTGGCCCTTGGGGGGGGATATACAATAATAAAAATATATAGTAACTGTTTACTTACGTTTTTTATAGATTGCATAAAAAAAATGCAAATATTAAAAAATATTTTTAGAATAGTAGTCGTTATTCGACAAAAAACTTTACAAAACAAAATCTAAGTGCCGCGGTTTTTTGGCCAGTTCGTCAAATATTTCATCTACTTCAACTAGTATTTGTGTGCAGGTCGATATGGTTTCTTATATTTTGTTACAAAACATGCAGAGTTTATATTGCAAGATTTTTAATGGAAATAATATGGCCAAATTTGAAAAATTGGATTTGACAAGCAATAGTAAATAATGTAAGTTGCTTTTTTTAAGTTTCTGACTCTTGGGGGGGGATATATCCCCATATCCCCCCCCCGTGGCTACGCCACTGCAGAGTTCTAGTGTCTACAATAGCTGAGGCAAAAGAAACCGCTGGATAAATGCTGTGGAAGACCTTTACATGACTAAAAAGCAGTCAAACGGCATGAGAACTATTTAAACAACTAAATAGTGATCCAAATAATTGCAACACACATACAAGGATTAGGAAACTTGAAGAAAGTGAGAATAGTCGGTTCAGTAGAAGTTTCAGTAAAACAGAACTAGAAGAATCGATTGTCGATGTAAGAATGGGAAAGCGCAGGATTGGATGACATCAAAATGGAACAAATTAAGCATTTTGAAGAAACTACAATGGAGTGGCTACTAAAACTAGTTAACTGCTATCTGACAATGCATCAAATTCCAAAAAAACTGGAGAAAAACTCGTGTGATAGCTATATTAAAACCCGGAAAAGGTATATCTCTTCCAAAAAGCTATCGGCTTATCTCACTTTTAAGTCACTTATATATATAATCGTAGAAAAAATGCTGTGAATAGAACTATCGAAACTATTGAACCATTATTCATTCCTCAGCAGGTAGACTTTCGCCAGGAAAGAGCTGTCAAGCACAGATCCTTAACTTGACATAGTATATTGAGGATAGGTATGAAACCTCCATGATACAGGTGCGGCTTGTATTGATTTTTCAGCTGCGTACGACACAGTTAATCACCAGATACCGATGTATAAATTATATAATCTCACCAAGATTATGGCTTTGTTCAAATGGTTGCACCCTCCTTGGTAACCGTAGATTCTCTGCCGAGTTCCAGGAAAAACAGAGTAGGTGGAAAACGCAAAAGAATGGCGTACTACGGGGAAGCTTCCCTTCTGTTTAATATTTACACCGATCATCAGTCACTTCTCCTGAAAACTAGAAGCTGTATTTATGCTGATGACTTGGAGCTTGCAACTCAAGCTAAAGACTTTAAAACAATGGAACATAGTCTCACTAATACACTTGGACATCTTGCAACATACTATAAAGCAAAGCAACTGCAGCCCACCCCTGAGAAAACGTAGGTATGGCCTTCCATATTAAAAACCGAGAAGCAAAAAGACGACTTCAAGTGACATAGTGAGTGTTCAACTGGACCGAGCTCTGCGGTTTAGTGGTTAGCACGCTATTTAACATTCGGGAGGTTGTGGGTTCGATTCCCGCGACCGTCTGCTTTGATTCAGGTTTTTAGGAGGCTTTCTGAGCCATCAGGGTACTTTCTCTGAGGCAAATGTTGGGACAAAATTTTTCCACCTTTCCTGGCCTCTCTTCCATTCTCCACCCCTATTTTCTCTCACCCATCCTATAATTCCCGTTCTTGGCTGAAGAGGGACGCAGGGTGCCTGTAGCAGCCCTCCCCCAGTTGGGGAATTGAAATGACCCCGAACCTTTTCTTTTTTCAGCTGGAGCGCTGTTATGCTCCAAAATATCTGGGAGTTACATTTGATCGTTTTTTAACTTATAAAAGGAATTGTACGAAAACTAAACAAAAAGCTGCTGCTTGTAATAATCTCTTGCTAAATTAACTGGCACAGACTGGGGACGCACCTTCAGAAGCTACGAACCTATGTGTAGTACAAAACCGCTCATACCAAAAAAATCGACATAGCACTCGATGAAACCTGTCGGCGTATTACGGGTTGTCTGAAAATGACACCAGTAGATAAAGTGCAGGGAGGTGGCTGCAAATAAGGAGCGGCTGAAGGTATTCTTTTCACATTCGTTGGACGGACACCAACCTCCACAGAGCAGGTGCAAATCTTGAAACAGCTTCTTCCATTCCTCGACAAAGTTCCGAGCAAGACTAGAATCGATAGGTGGAAAACTAAAACTGCACATCTTGTCAGCTGGGTAGAACCCTCTGAAACCTTGCTTCCTGGTCAATGGGAACACTTGCCCATATGGAAATCCATTAACAGATTGTGTGCCAGCGTTGCGAAATCGAAGGACAACCTTCAAAGATGGGGTTACTTGGTCGAGGAAGATACATTATGTGAATGCGGGGAAGAACAGACATCGAGTCATATGTATCAATGTGCCAGATGCATCGATGAGGACCTTGTAAACGCTGAAGGAAGACTACGGAGGCTACCACGACGAATGTTTAAAGAGCATAGAAACGTTGTAATGGATAACGCGTCGTATCATTCGTGCAAAGAAAGATTTCCGAGGATATCGTGGAAAAAGAAAAAATCAAAGAAGTGCTTGTTACGGTATTAAAACAACTTTACGACACCCACCCAAGGTAAGCATCGCACCACTGAATCAGTCCTGGAAAACTGGCACACTTGCCCTGAGATTTGCTAGAAACAGGCTAAAGGGCCACGGCTGGAACGCTCAGGGAGTCGGGCGTGAGTCACACGATACGTTCTGGGCAAGCGTGTTGAGGCATATATATCGGGTACGTCAAAATTATGAGGGCGCCACCAAGCCTGTCTTAACCCGAATAACCGGGCCTGGGCGGTTAGACGGGGGCGAAGCATTCAAAATACTCCGTCGATAAAGATTCTCATGAGCTGCAAGCTCAAATAACAATTTCGTACTGGAATGGTAATATTGGGACTCTTTGGCCGAGACTGCGCAATCACTGGACCTACCTGCACGCTCTGATCTCTCACGTCTCGCCGTACACCAATCTTTACACTGTAAAAGGCGCTATCTGAAACAAAGCATGCACAGGTCGAATAGGAATAATACGTCCCTTAACTAAATATGCGTCTATTGATCGCTAATTACATCTGGGCAGCAAATCGTGCCGCCAAGCTTATGTTACTGCTTACGTTAAGCACCAGCTGATGGACGCGCTATGCTAATGAACAACACGCTATGGGTGGCCGGCCGCAGTGGGCTCGACCCTTTACATATTAGAGTACAGTTTAGAAATACGCGCTCCGGCAAAAGGGCGCGTTAGTGCGCGATAACAGACGCCGACTTGCAGAGGCAGAGGGGCAGCGTGACTGCAATATTTGACCAGGAAGAGGGGCTACCATAGCCTCACTAAAGCATGCGAATTTGGAATAGTTGCCAGCCCCCCCCCCCGCTATGTCGCCCCCGCAGTCGTTGGCTGCGGTTAACACCTAGGAAGCAAAGCACAAAGCCCTAGCAAACATAAACAAAAAGCTCGAACAGATTAGGGCGCGCCAGGCTCAGCACGGCGAGGCGTTAATTCTATTTAGGTATTAATCGGTACAATATAGCGAAGCTCGCGCACCTAACGTTACTGAATTAAAAGTTAGCACAAACGTAACACCAAATCATAGGCGCAGAGTTCTTTAGCTATTTAGGCGATGAAACGCAAAACTCGCGCACATGAACTTACTAGCAGGCTACCAAAGTAGCGTCTTGCAGCATGGTGGCCTCAAACCGGCATTAAAAGCCGCGACAAGCAAGCAAGGGGCATGCATCCGCCCACATAAAGTTGAGCACAAAGCACCAACGCTCGCACAAGTGACAGTTATTATGTTGAAATGGTTGCAATTACAAATACCTTAGTCCGCAGACGGTCCATGAGAGTGGCGTGCAGTCAGTTGGTAGAAGGCGGCAGTCTGTGGCAGCTCAATCGCCAAAACACGGCATTAGGGGTAAACGGGCTGGAATCCGCCAAGATGGCGGCGTTAGGACGCTCTCCTGAGAGCACACTACAGCGGCAAAGAAGCCTACTTCGTCCTGCCTAGAAAGATCCTCGAAACAGCGAATTGCAAAGGGAAAGCCCCCTTTCTCACCAACGCAGAACTGGCCCCAAGAAGCCCTTCACACACCTACGCCTTGGCGTAAAGACGTGCCACTCACACAATCACACGCTACCTCCTTCGATCAACGGCCAGAGCTGAACTCCCCAAGCAAACCGTGTTATGGCCCCTGCAGTGGCGTGAGCCAAACGGCCTTGCCACGTGACTCTCGGCAGCCAATGGCGATGCGCTCCATAAAACAAATTAATTCCGGTATCAAAGACAGCCAATGGCAAAGCGCCTCAACGGAGTGATTTCTAGAAGTTTCGGAATTCTTGCGAGCGATAACACCCGCCTGCCAAAGTAGCAGCAAAGGGGTGCTCCAACTGACGAGAAATACTGCGTTTGGGGCCAAATATGTGCAAAATCATTATTATAGAATTAGGCGATAAAGCCAAATAAGTAACTAAAAGGGTTTAGCACACGGGCACGCTGCCCTAAGGCCTAGGTGGCTAATTAAAATACCAAAATGACCTGAATCAAATGTGCGGAAGATGAGATTGTATTTGTGCGCAAAAATTAACAATGGTTTTAAAATAGCAGCAAGTTGCCCTAAAGGCGTGAAATGCAATTAAGCATCTACAACAGCAAAATGACTTAACAAACGCCCACCCCAAACCCGCAAACACAACCCAAAATCCACCCTATTTATCTTAAGGAGCTTCTACCATAAATTATCACGAGGTTGTAATTGATATAAAGAAAATTATAACTAATGATTGTCAAGTTCTTCATTATGGAGATACTCTTAAGATTAAACTCAACTTATCAGATGATTACAGAAAGCTCTCAGAGTACTACGATAACAACAACATCAGATACTATACATATTAAAACCCAGACTCTGTAAATATTTCCGTAGTAATAAAAAATGTGCCTATTTCACTATCAGAAGATGACGTCTTTAAAGAATTAACTCCGAAATATCCGGTTATTAAAGTCACGCGTCTATACAATAAGTATAAGTACCCCATCCCAATTTGTGCAGTAGAATTAAAACGGGAAGGCAGCAGCAAGGAAATATTCAATTGAAAAACCATTCATTATTATATGGTTACTGTAGAACCACATCGAAGATCAAATGACATACGTCAATGCACTCGATGCCAAAGGTATAGACATACTAAAAACTATTGCCATTTAGAGCACATGCGTGAAATGCACCGAAAATCATCACTACAAAGAGTGCACAAAGGAGAATAATCAAAAACCAAAGTGCATAAAATGCAAGGAAGAGCACCCACTTAATTTCACAGGTTGTCAATATTATCTGAATTGTCTAAATCAAAAACAGAAACTTTCCAGTCAAAAAAAGTCAGTTCGAATTTATAATAAGCCCGAATACCAAACGTTTGCTGTAAACTGGCCAAAACTTCGCTAGACTTAACACAAGTAATCCAACAATTACAACCAATTATTGAAAAAATTAAATCATTTATCAGCAACTTAATTTTAAATGTCCTTAACAATGGCAGTAAATAGATCACGATTATTCAATCAATTCATCGTCCTAAATTGGAATGCTAACGGAGTGAAAAGTCAGAAAGCAGAATTTTGTGATTTTATAAAGCGTCACAATATCGATATCGCCTGTATTAGCAAGACACATTTAAAAATTAAGAAAAAAATTTGTATTCCTGGTTATCAAATATACAGAAATGATCGTATTGCCTTCCGGTGGAACTGCAATAATAATTAAACTTAATACTACGCACCACCAAGTTATGCTACCAACAGATCACTTAGAATCACTTACAATCAACTAATATAAAAATACAAATGGCAAACAAACAAATCATAACAATAATAGCTGCTTATCAACAACCAAACAAAAGATTATTGCCTGAAGATATAATAGGTTTATTTGACAACAACAACTCCACCCTTCTCCTTCTTGGTGATTTAAATAGCAAAAATCAAATGTAGGGTTGCCGAGCAAATAATCCCAACCGGAGTAAATTGCAAAAAATCACATCATATCACCGCATACAAGTTATGTCTCCAACGGAATATACTTATTATCCTTATAGACAAGATCACTCACCTGACATACTTCACATTGGACTAATAAAACATCTAGGTGGTTCAGTAAATCTACAAGTTCTTACAGAACTTAACTCTGACCACCTACTGGTAGTACTAAGTTTTAACAGACAGCCAGAATCAATAATACGTAAAGTAGTCTGATTAATGGCTGAATAAACTGGGAGAAGTATGAGAAACAACTTGACTTAAACATAAATCCACAAATTCTTCCATACACTAAGCAATCAGCCGACTATGCTGTTAGACATTCAACTGCCACTATTATACGTGCAACCCAAGCAGCAACTGAAACTCCCCATCGCCAATCTTTGATGTCATTATCAAGTTCATTAAATATAAATGTAATGTATTACAATGACATCGCTTACGATACTCACATTTTCCAATACTGCAGGCAACCTTCGATTCCAGGCTAAATTATTCGCAGATTGGGGAAATTTACCGTTCGATTATAATATTAAAGACTTACGATTTCATCCGTTTATTAACTCCTTCATAAATTAATGTTGCAGTCACTTTTCTGCCAAGACTAACATGTAAAATAAAAAGTGGTATTTCTACTAGTTCTTAAGTGGGTTGGTGCTTTATCATTTTTCTACGTAACCGAAGAAAATCGAATTCAACAGATGTTGCTATAAAGAAACAAGTAGATTAGTTATTTCATTTCGTGACGGTTTTTTCATCATTACTGTGTAGTACCAGTGGTGTAGTGTCAAAATTACCTGTGCCAGAGCCAGGGACGTATACAGAAAATCATTCGAGGGGGGGGGGATATATGGAATATGACCCAGTTAAGTGGAGGGTCCGGTGGCCTTCCTCCGAAAATGTTTTGAAAATCATTAACAAAACGGTGAGCTTTGATGCTCTCCGAGTACTGTTTTTACAGCTAGGTGTCAAAAGGTTTTCAATGCTATTTTGAAAAAAAAATTAAATTTTGGGGGTACACCCACAGTACTAATACCTGTTATAGTAATGATTGAAATTATCAGGTTAATCATTCGTAATATTAAACATTTTAATGTAACACTATTTCTAAATAACGTAAGTATTAATATTAATACAAATTTAGATTTCAGTTTAGGGGTTGGAGTGGCAAGTGTAAAAATTAAAAATTTTATTGTGTGAATGGACAGACATTTTATTTATGTAAATTAGGCTAACAAAAATTGGAATGAACAAACTATTATTATTTATTTTAACCTATTTAGTATCTTTAAGTGTACTACCAAGTTATATACATCATACAAGGTTATAACATGTGAGCATGAGAAAACGAAACCAAGCTTGGCTTAGAAAAAATTAAATCATGTGCTGTACTACTTCTGATGTTTTAAATTTAAATATGACAGTTTTTCTAATCGTGGAAGTGTCAAGTTGTTGACATCTAAAGTAGACTCCAAAATGCATCTTAGTTTCTTATTCTTTGTTTGGATTGTTTGCTACTCTCGTTTTTGTGTCAGTTGCTGATCGATGGCTTCTCAACCATGTGATGACGTATGGCTCGGGCTCCAATTTTTACAGAGGTGGACTTTGGAGTTTTATAAACAATAGAGCTAAGACATCAATGTGTTTCTTGATGGTGTGATTATGGAGTTCATACTGCTGAAATCTCTTTCACAGTCAGCTGAACTACAGGGTATTATTTTAGTGCAGTTTAGTAGTTTTTGCTGTCCATCAGGCACCAGTCTGCTCTTGTCCACGTAATCTCTGTAGGCTATCGCAGCTTTGTTGATGTTCAGCTTAAATCTTTTGCAAATGCGTTGCACTTGAGTTTGGCCAAACCTAGTAGAAATCTCAGTTCGCCAGTATTCGGATTCAGATTCGATGTCGAGGACCTGGCGCCCATTCTCTTCGTATTTCGTTTAGTGTTCTTTTCAGCGTAGTTGGCACCCCGACCCTCGCGACTAGTTAGCCCATTAGGCCGATAGTTACCAGCCGGCAAAATATCAAATATAATTTTCGCCAAAAGGTAAGGCCAACCCGTCTATCCTTCCTTACAATGCGTTGCACTTGAATTTGGCCAAACCTAGTAGAAATCTCAGTTCGCCAGTATTCGGGTTCCAATGCTTTAGAGTCATCTAAAAGCTCCTTGTACTCGACTTCTTCTGAGCTAACATTCTGTGTTTTAAATTATTGATTACACTAGACATCAATTGCTGGCCAATGATTGATACGACTTAGGATTATTATTTAACTTAACAGAAGCAAAACTACCTTATCTTTCATGGCAACTTGTGCTTTCAATACTCATGTCCCTGGCTTTTGCTTTACAGATTCCAGATATCTGACTGATCTATGTATCAGTTTGTCTACAAATACAACAGACGTGGTTCTGTTTTCCAAACTTTCGAACAACAAAGCCACTTCAGCGAGAACGTCGAACATAAAGGTTAAGTTTAGTAAAACATTATGAGAAGCCAATCTCTTCAGCAAACCATTATACTTTCTTCCATATTTCTGGTGTTGTTCCAGTGTCTAGGCTAGTGGTCTCCAAAGCGGGATATGCATACTCCAGGGAGTAGGCGAGTCGATACTTGGGGGTACGCCAAGTGACACACATTTGTGAAGCTAGAAGCACCGAGCAATTAAGCATATCGTCCCCCGCCCTCCGTACCTTTCGGTCGCTCGGGCAGGACGCTACCGATGCCGCAGGTCCGACATCGGCCCGGCGAGGCCTATCTAACCTCTGAACGACTTTGGGGTCGACACCCGAGCTGTACAAAGCGCAGCTACCCCCGCCTAGAGCTCCCGCCGAAACGAAAGCCTCTGCCCAGCATGTAGACAACCGCGAATAGCCGGTCGTTGGATGGATGGTATTCCGATATGCCAATAAAAATCTGAAACTTTGATACAAAACTAGTTCCATGGGTATTTTGTTTTCTCCTACTGCATTTTTGAATGTCCCAACGAAACACTCCGCTTCACAGTTCGACAGTAGATGGTAAGGTGACGTTCTGACATGTTTTATTTCTAGCTTCCTACAAAAATTTTGAAATTCTGAGTTAGTAAATTGCGTTTCGTTATCCGTAACTACGTGAGCTGTAATTCCGAACCTTGCAAATAATTCTTCTAAAGCTTCTACAGTATTTCCTGATGTTGCTGATCTTCCTAACCTTACGATTTCCGGCCATTTTGTTCCTGCATCGACGATCAATAACCACATGTGTCCTTGAAATGGTCCGGCAAAATCCATATGCAAACGATGCCATGGTTCTTCTTGAAAAGCCCACGGATGGACTGCCGACTCTGCTGCCGCTGTCGTTGCTGTTGTCAATAAGAACAGTTGGTTACTGCCTTCTCGATGTCCTTGTCCAAATTAGGCCACCATGCGAATGATCTAGCTAAATTCTTCATCCTGTTCATACCGGGATGTCCCTAGTGTAGCTCTTCGTTGTTTTAAGTGCCAATGGTATAACGTGGCAAACCAAATCCACACTCCTCACGGAAAATGCAGATATGTACTTCGCCCACCACTGATCTGCAGAAAAATTACTTACCATTTTGCCTAAGTTCATTATAGTTTGCCTTCAGCGAACAATCGCTGGTTGATTTATGAAATTTATATAATTTTAATTTTATTTTCTCGTATTAATTTTGGTAACTATAGCTGTATTTGGCAAGGTGAAATCTATTAATAGTAAACTGATTTGAATTTACAATTGTATGTGACAATCTCTTGGAGATCATCCAAGCCTTTTTTGCTGCTTTTTTCTGATTGTTATGGTTTATGAGGGTTTAGAGTTCATTTGGTTTGGGGTTTACGACTTTATCTCTCGGCCTTCTGGTTTGGGCCGTCTTGAACCAATGGCGCTTTTTCTCAATAACTAGCTTGCAAACTCTGCTATACACAAGGGCAATATCGAACCACGGTCTAAATGTCGTTAGATTTATTTTACCGTAAATATTATTTACGTTACTCTCAGGTGCACAAAAGATTTACTGAATTATTTAGTTCTTCACATTTAACTGTTACTTTTTGTTTCAGCCTTCTAGGCAATTTTCCTGCTTTGGTGGAGAAAGTACTCACTTTGCGTACGCATTTGCGTACAGAAAGAAAACACTTTCTGCACTCTTATGTCAACACTTTCTGCACTCTAATGTCAAGTGATAATTATCTGATTGATTAAAACTGGCAAATCTATTTTTCATATATGTCAAATTGAAAAATTAATTTCTTGTAGTGTAATAACCCGAATTTTGTAATATTTTTGACAGTATAAATGTTTAGTCTGATCAGGCGAAATTTTGCCCCCTTTTTGGCAAATAGTGCGTCGAGGCAAATGTTTCCTTCTTTAGAGCGACGTGAGGGCCTTTAAACGAATCTGCAGGTGTCGCTTGAGGTTACAGGAGGCGGCGAAACCGCTTATTGGGACCATGAAAGCAAACGCTTACTGTAGTCCAAATTCACCACCAAATCTCCGGCTACTTGAACATAAGCCTCAATAAAGCGATGTCATCTTATGAGGGGGTTGCAGGAAAAGACTCACGCAGATACCTGACTTGTGAGCTTGGATTGAGAGAGGAAAGGGCAAGATCGTAGTTCCAATTGAAAAGTGACTAGGGACAAATTTATGGAATATCCCTGAAATATGTTTAGTGTATTACGGCTATTAGACTAAGTTTGAAAAAAATTTCACTTACTGATGTTGCGTATATGTAACATACAAAGCCCTGTATTAAATCAATATAAAATTAATTTTGGAAAAAGCAACTAGCATCGATTGTGCGTTTATCACGAAAAATTTTTGGATTTTGGTTTTGTCCGTGCCTTCGGATATTTATACTCTCCGTGAAACCCTAAGGCAGTTAATTAGAAAGTGTAATCCATAAGAAATGTAACAAACCGCAAAAATTTGCGTTTATAATAAACCCCATAAGATTTTAATTAAACTAAATTGTAAGGAAGACAGGCATACATAGTAGCAATCAAAATTCATATTCTCAGAACGCAAAAGGTTAAAATGTAACAATCACAAAGTATTGAATTGCATCGGTCCCGTGAAGGAAGTCAAAGAAATTCGACCTTAATTTGCTAGCAAAATATTTCAAAGAACCAAGATGAAAACAACAAACTTGCAAATTCTGTGGTGAGTAACGTTGACGCAGTTTCTTGCAGGCAAATCGAAAACAGCAATTATGCAAAACGACCAAAGGCGAAACACCGACGGCGTTGAACGAAAGAGGTTTTTGAAATTTTCCTGAGGGGCGTTCAAACAACGCAGTTCTCCCCGAGATCTGAAGCCGCTAATTAATCAAAGGTGCGTGCGACTTGTTTAAAATTTAATTCTCTTTAAAACTATGTGACAAGCGGCAACCAACAACTAACCAATTGCGAAGGAAGTCCAAAGGTTCCCAAAAATTAGCATAACATTCTCGGTTCCTTAATATATCCGCGGCGCCGCGTAACTTATGTAATTCCAACATCCTGTGATCCGTCGGCAAGGGGTATAGGTCAGAAACTATGGTTTTTATTAGCAAACCTAATACAGGGGTTGCTCTATGTATAACTGCATTCCAGGGTGTAACAAGATTGTAAAATTAAGCGTAATAGTTCAAATCATTCTTATGCAGTTTAATACAGAATAAGACCGTAAGCAAGTTGGGTTGAAGTACATGTAATAATTTTCTTTTTTGATTTACTTTAATATACGATCATTATTAACATTATTGGGTTGTTTTATTTTCTCAAAAACCAGTAGCCCAAGAGCTTATGCTATAAAAACGTTGAAATTAAAATGTTTCAATTGAGCAAATACTTTAAAAATAGGCAACACCTTTTGCAAAGCAGATTCGACTAGATGTTTGTCAGTGATTTGGTTCACATTCTAGTAATAGGATTACAGTTTAACGGAGATACGGAGACTTGCACTGATGATTAAAGCGCCTAAAGGTAAATAGTTGGATATTTCGTAGACAAATAATGGATCTGCTTCGAATGTTTCTATATAAGTAAATATAAAAAATATGTATTTGATATTCCACAAAAAATATGAAGATTGGTGTAAAACATCAAATTGTTTTTAAGCATCAATATGCTGCACATTTTAAGAATCATTGAGTATACCTCTTCATCACTAACTTAATTCTTGTCCATTTTTTTTGTTAATGGCGGCAGTAACAAGTAGTGATTAGTAGAATTTCAACAATTAAACTAAGATTTGAATGAACGATAATAAAGGGACCTAAGTTAGCTTTGGCAGGAACACAATAATAAAAAAAAATATCGAAAAAATATTTATTTAATCTGCAACTACAATAGTATATTACGCAAAAAGTTTAGAAAAGTGATGTTTTACTGTACAAGTATGGCTGCTTTGAGTACGAGCGTTAGCGAGTACTTAAACGGCCATACGTTAAGATGCTTTTTGATGAAACTTCCATCATCTGCAAATCTCCATTCTTCTTTAGCAGAAAGATTCGCGAAGTTATTGAGATTTGCAAACACCCTAAAGATTTCAATCGGGACGAAGGCTTTTCCCATTAACCTATGCCCTAGGCCTTCACGGCCTGTTGAGCAATTAAAATAAATAATTTAAATTGTAGAAGTTACAGAACTATAAAATTTCAATACTAAAACAATGAGTAGCAGTATTTCGTTTGTTTATTGTTTTCCATGACATGATACCATCTACTTTTAATAGTGTATTGAATATGATTATTAATTTAATTTCCATAGTAAATTTTCGAAGATGGCCTTGAAATATGTTAAATGTGCCACAGTAACAGTATTACCTATCTCACTAGATATTGTTTTCCGTGGCAAACTCTGTTTATTTACCTCCAAATAATACGAAAATTCCTGCAACGCGCTTATTTATCAAAGAGAAAAATTTTTTCTTTTTTAAAATGCCAAAGCCAACTGTGACTGCTAAATAAAAAAAGTTTGTATTATAACTCAGAAATCGTAAAATCGAGAAGGAAATTAGTATGTTCATCATATTAAGCATTAAAATGTCTAAAACTTATATTCGTGTCATTTTGTTGTATTCCTAATAATAACGATTCTGACAACTCTTACCTCATTTAACCGAGTCCCTATGTCTTATGGTTTCAGAGATTACAATGATTAAAATGTCTCTGTAGACAGTATGTTCCCGGATTGGGTTACAAAGAGGGAAAATTTTTTTTTGACTTCTTAAAAAAATTATTCTTTGTAAAAAACCTTGTCTGTTCTCGAACTAAAAATTAACTTGCCAAAATTTAAATATCTGCTTTCGTATACGGGGGATGTTCGAAAATATGAAAATGGCTTTGATTTGTTATTCTTTCTAGTCTCGATATTCCAGCGCTACGCCTAAATAGTCCATTTCCACAGAGTTCACTTTTCTTTTTTTTCAGTATTCAAAGTCCTTCACAACTTCACAACCATATGATAGAACGGATTCAACAAATACTCTACCGACTCTATTTTTAGTATTTTTAGAAATGTGTTTGTCCCACCATATCGGATTTAAAGTTCCTAAATTTGGTTTCTCTCTAGGAATAGTGCCTTAAAATAGCAATGTCAAATATTCAAAAAATAATCGTGAAACAAAGCAAAAAGTTAAGGTTTTTGGAAATTGCAAGAAAAAAGTGTTTGATATTGCAATATGCAAATGTTTCGATTTTTCGTTGTAGAAGTGTCCAAATCAATAACGACACCCATATCGATTTTTAGGCTTATTTACCCCATTTCACCCCCTAAGGGGTTGATTTTTGGAAAATCACGAAATACGTGTTTGCTTATTTGTTTTTAGGAGTACTCCTACGAAGTTTCAAGTCGAAAGGTCTATTTAATATTATTTTTTTTATACAAAAGTGGAACCCCCATTTTATCCCTTTAGGGGTTGAATTTTGAAATATCCTTCCTTATTCCTTGTATACATCATAAAGGGAACCCCTGTGCAAAATTTCAGCTTTCTAGGTCCAAGGCTGGGGTTGATGAGTAAGTGAGTCAGGACTTTTCTTTATATACACAGTTGGCCAACAAAAGCGGTACAGATTTCAGAACCTCGTATATTCATAAGTCATTAATATTTTCAAATGACTATTATATCATCGAAAAGCTCAATGTTTATAGATGGAAGTGAAGCACTTTTACTACAAAGTGACAATGCTAACTCAAAGTTGTGTTAAGGCAATTCAATAATAACTAGCAACCCAGTGAGACAAATGTCTCATTTAAAAAAACAAAAAAGACCGTTTTTCAAATAGAACGCGTATTAAATAAAAACTGTACCCAGACCTGGAAGGTGTCAAAGTGGTACGCCGCATCGAAACATTCTGGAAGCTGTCAAAGTGGTTGCCTAACCGATCGAGGTTTTAAGGCGCAGAGGGTCGCAGCTCCGTTTGGCTGCTGAAACAGCGAACTGACACTTCCAGTTTTCGAGAAATCACGTGATTTCTCCAAAACCGGAAGTGTCACGTGACTGAAATTCGGTTCCTGACCTGACATGACCATTCCAAACATATAACTTTCATAACTTTTTTCTCTATCTCTTACGGTTTCGCTGCCGAAACAGCGTCCCGGACAGACAAGTCTATTAAATAAAGGATAACAAAAATTATCTAAATAGATATTAAATATGTTATTTAAAAATATGGTTAAATACTTTCATAATTTTTATCAACAACTACATACTTGTAATCGTCTTTGCCAGAGTCAAATCGCAAAATTGATTTGCGCCTTTAGTTAAGCGTACCATTTTCTTGAGAACTTCGATTAAGCAACAATTAAAATTAAAATGACAGATACAAACATACATTGACCAAACAAATTAAAAAAAGTCATTGCCTACAAATTTTTTTTACGGATTTAATTTTACATTAAAGCGACGAGACTTTATTAAAAACATTTTGCATGACCTTTATTAATGTAACATAAAATCAAACTGAAAAGTCGTATTATTACAAATAAGATATATTTTTAATCTCCAAAGTGTAAGCATCTCGTTTTTAAAAGAAATATTTGAAATCACTAATTAGTATTGGAAATACGAGTATTTAAATTTTGTACCGGTTTTTTTGGCCCACTGTGTATATAAGATGACAGTACAAGATGGGCAGGGCAACCAACGTTATTTGCAGACAAATGAAACGTTAGGTTATTTTGGTTAGGTTATGCCAGCCTTACAGATCGCATAAAACAAAAACGGAGTGAATTACGGTTTGGCAAAGGCCAATAATCGACACAACCCTTATATCTGTTGACAGTACACGAGTGGTCACTAACTACGCGTTAAGCTATTTACAGTTGTTACATCACCTATATAGTAACGTTCTTTTATGTAACATGTTATAGACGAATTTTATTTTTGTTTCAGTTCTCAACATGTAATATTTTTAGTTTAATCTAATTGATGTGATGATATCCCTGAATTTTACAATACTAAATATTGTTAATGATATATCAGGTAAACTAAGTAAATATCAACTTTGGTAGTATAGAAGAAGCATCTTGTTAGTTGCATGAGCTGTAATTATTGCTTTTTACCGCAGCCACACTACTGACCTCGCCCACGAACTCGTCTTTTACATCCGATCGTGCAACCGGTAGTAGTGATTTCTAGCCTGCTCAATCGACACATTTAACGCCAGTAGCACAAATAGAAATAAAAATTTAGAAATATATTTAAAGTAGTTTTTTTATAATCAGGCAGAAATAGTTCATGCACGACACTCAGGCGACATGGAAACATTTGTAGATTCTTTTTCAGAATCATTAAGTCATCATCTCTAACGAGTTTGCTTTAAACAGTTCACGTCTGCGTTCTCCATCGTCGACTATTAGCTGAAAGTAGCATGGTTGCTTCTTTTGAAGTTTATTTCTTGAGCAATCGTAGGCTGTTATTTTAAAAAATATAAAATGGGAAAAAAAAATTTTGTAATTTTTTTATTTGCTACAGTATTTAATTTACTTGCTTATTTTGTATTTAATGTGTTTCAACAAATTACATTTAAATTGGCTTTGAAATTATCACTACAAATTTACTTTAAAATTATAAAATCTATAGATTGCAAATAAGAAATTTCAATCTCTGTAGAGCATTTGATAGACAACAAATAATATATCTGAAGTCAGTTTAAAAAGTTTTAAATATTAATTAGGGAAGAACATCAAATACTATTGAGCCGGGCGTGTGCACTAGAATATGAAAAAGATTATTTTCAACCTAAAAAATAGAGAAAGCTCACGAATTTTTCGGAGGCAAGCGCTTCCGCATCCATAAAACTTTTACTGCTATGCAAATTTAATTAATACAATTGCTAAAGCAGAATTAATGGGCGCGCGTATTCATTTTGTAATTTATTTTGCCCGTTATGCACTCAACGCTACCTTTAGTAAATATCTTGACTTAAGATGCATTTAGAAATATAATTTTTAAAACATTTCCGAAAAACAACAATAACATTATAGCCTAACAAAAGAAAATAATACAAATCGTTTTTGTAAGTAATTCATAGAAAATGTATATTTCAACTAGCAAAAAGCCACCAACGTTTGTTCTGATACGAAGGGCGTTCAAAGTGTATTGCAATTTGGACATTGAAACAACTAATAACAATGAAATTCATTTATTATTTCTCAGTTCAATTCATTTGCCCCACTTCTCCTTCAGCGACGCAAACCTCCGGAAAAAAATGTTTCCTCTTGTCCTGCAAACCACGCTTTCGTCTCTTTTTTAAGAC
This sequence comes from Agriotes lineatus, assembly GCA_940337035.1. Taxonomy (NCBI): domain Eukaryota; kingdom Metazoa; phylum Arthropoda; class Insecta; order Coleoptera; family Elateridae; genus Agriotes; species Agriotes lineatus. The sequence goes on from OW679201.1 coordinate 101,890,360, forward strand.
TTTCGCCGTTTGAAAACCGGTGCCCACGAAGATATTTCTTGAGGTCTCGGAATAAGTAAAAATCGCTAGGAGCCAGGCTGTAAGGTGGATGGTTAAGTTGTTCAAATCCGCAGTTATTCAGGCCTTGTGGACTGCAGCATTGTCATGCAGTAGTAAACCCCCTTTGACAGTTTTTCACGTCTCTTTTCTTTAATTACGCTGCACAATTTTTTTAAAAATTGTGCATATAGTCCAATCATTATAATATTTTAGGTTACAAAAGGTCATGAAGTTTTGAAACTTGGCAGGAATGTCGGCCCATATGCCCTAACTATGGCTCTTAATTTGCGATTTTGGGAGGTCGCCGCTCGGGCCGCCATCTTGGAAAAATGGCGCCCAAAAACAGTTTTTGCCGTATAACTCCGTTCATGTTATTCCTATGCAAAAAAGTTTTTATGATAAATTAAAGAGAATAAAATTTGCTACTAAACAATACTAATAATATTTTTTTGTCAGATCGAACCAACATTTTGAATTCGCAAAAAATCTGTATGTTCAACAGTTTTTTCACATTAACCACAAATTAACTTATCTATAGTTTGTTGTACAGAAACATTATTAAAACCAATACATATTGCAACTCGTTTCTACACCACCCATGAGGTAGAGTGCATCGGCGCATTTTTTTTACGTGGTTTTCCCAGTATTCGAATTGATTACCTACTTGCTTTTCCGCAGCTTTGCACGTTGCGATAGTTTTGGCGTAAATGATTATTCCGAGTCACCAGCCTCTTCTTCTTCTCTTTCATTCTCCTCGTATATTTGTAAGGCGTCAAGAATATCTGCAGCCTCATTATCGTCCTCTTCGTCAGAATCTTCCACAATGTCAGGAATGTTTTCGCAAGCTACACCAGTGCAATAGAAACAGACGGCGAAACATTTTAACCCGATCTTCCGACACCCGCCTGCCGTCCCACAGCCTTTTTTACATCTGCAAGAAATTGACTGGAGAAGTATGTCGGGGGCTGGCTGTTCTGTTGCGCGAACAGCATCACGCCCTGTTCTTGTTTTCTTTCAACCGTATTCTTCCGGGTTTTTCGTAATGCCATTCCACATCTAAACTTGATGATATGTACGTAGGCAATGCTGGCATACAGAATCTTCTGTGGGAGGCAGGGAGGCAAGGTTAAATTTGTTTTTGGAAACAGCCTTCACAAAACATTCGTATTGGAGGGAATCCAATGAGTCGTTTTCATGCGATGCACAGTACAATGCCAATAAAAATGATTTTCTACCTATAGCAAGAGCATTAACGTCTGCTTCTGGATGTTGAAAGATTTTAATAGTATCAGCCAACTTGTCGTTCTTTTGAAGGAGGTTGAAAAATTTGATTTTCCCCTGGTTGAACAGAGCACAGGTGGTATCGCAACCACTGAATGCATGGAGAAACTGAAAATTCTTCGCTACGGTATCCTTGCAGTAGAGGCTTTGTCCAGAAAATATCTGTTCCGCAATCTTTCCTCTGGCTGGTTTTCGCAAAAAAACATTAGCATGATCTCGTGCCCTTGCGGTTAACAGAACCAATACATCTATGTCTTACCATACAACATAAACAAACGGATATGAAGAGGACATATCGAGCGCTATTTGGACGATGAAAAAATCCGCATCCTTCACGGATTGCTTTACTGTATAACCATGCTCTTCAAACTTCTTCATTAACATAGGAATTAAACGCATTTTGTTCGAATCGGTGGACAGAAACTTTTCTTGCGAAACAGTGGAAATCATTGTTTCATCGAAAACGATATCAGCGCAGGTTTGCGACCTGAAACGTCGATGTCTTTCCGCGCTTTTCGTGCTCATGCTATCGTAGTTATCCGGATAACAGTCAAAAACTGTACATGCGTTTGATCAACAGTGCCGCTTAACGTATTCCACATAAAGTATACAATTTGTTCCGAACGAATCGTTGCGATACCATACCACTCGGTTCAACAAAAATCCACCGTCCAGAACATGAAAGCTTCGCTCTATTGTTCAGATGGATCAATGGGCGTGAATGCTTTGAACAAAGAAGATTTGGTTGGTACTCAGTATAGTCTCTCTTTATCTCGCGCAGATTTGGACATGTACATGCGGTAGCGGTTTACATGCGTTGCAACGTGGAAATTAATATTCTTCGGCGGATACAAACGACTGGCATTGTGCATGTGTGTAAACGTAACCCAACGTTGTAAACATGACAGCATATGACGACATTTACCATAATATAACAAATATCGTAATATGCTGTCACTTTAACAATGTTGTTCCACCTTAACACAAGTCCAATGACCAACATTCCGCATTGTCCATGTCGAGTAGATCCGCCCTATTGGGGAACTTTCATTGGAACAGTGCAGGGTGTTGGGGTCTCACGTGTCATTGTATGTAACGGATATAGTGATTTTATTAGGTAAAAATAGATAAAGTGAAAAAATTTGTGTGAAAACGCAGTTTTTTCGCGAATTCGAAATTTTTCCTCTACTTCCCATCCCGCTAACTCGAAAACTATCAATCTCACAAGAAAATGTTATTAGTGTTGTTTTGTAGAAAATTTTATCCACTTTAATTTATAAGAACTTTTTTGCATAGGATTAACAGGAACGGAGTTATACCCCAAAAACTGTTTTTGGGCGCCATTTTTCCAAGATGGCGGCGCGAGCGGCGACCTCCCGAGGTCGCAAATTAAGAGGCATCATTAGGGTATATGGGTCGACATTCCTGCCAAGTTTCAAAATTTCATGACCTTTTGTAAGCAAATCCGTTTCATTTCCTTTTAATGACTGTCCTAATAATATTCTGCGTTAATTTTAGTTTTGTGTGGCACATAATCGATTAAGAGTAGCCCTTAGCAATCCCAAAAAACAGAAGCCATGATCTTCCCAGCAGATAACTGTGTCCTGATTTTTTTTTTTGAGCTGGAGATTCCTCATGCTTCCATTGTATCGACTCTGCCTTCGTTTCGGGGTCCCAGTGGTGAAGCCATGTTTAATCTCCAGTCACAAGTCGAGCCATAAGGTAATCTGGATTGGAATTTAAAAGATCAAGGGGCTCGCATGATGCTTCCATTCTGTAGTGCTTATCCTAAATAGAAACATTTCTGGGCACTCACCTAGCTGACACTTTCGACATGTGCAGAGCGGTATAGATGATGTTGTAAACACTTCCTTATAAAACACAAATCTCATGGGAAATTTCTGATATCTTTATATGCCTATTTGCGAGCACTAGCGACAACCTGAGCCACACGTGTTCATCATCGGTTGCAGTTTTTGGTTCTTCGCAATTTGGATCATTTTAATGCTCTGGCGGCCGCGTTTGAATTCTTTAAACCAGCTAGTAACCGTAGCATACGAAGACGCATCCGATCTCTACACTTTCAATAAGCGATCAAAAATTTCCTTTGCAGTGACACCCTCTTTACACAAAAACTTGGTGATGCTTCGATACACGAACTTCTTCGAACTACGTTCAGCCCTATGCCACCACTGACAGGACAACCGATTTTTGAAATCAATGGTAACTATCTAATGTCTCAAACAAAATTTACACGAAAGTCTAAACTTTGCTAGATATCCCTAAATTGCAACACGCTTGAAACGCCTCTCGTATAAGACAAAGCTCTAAATTAGTGACTTTCAACATTTTGTCTCAAACGGCACCGTCAACTTATATATAGGATGTAGCAGGCCACTCATGACAGCAACTTTTCTGGAAAACCGTTAATCCTAGAAGGTTAAAAAATGTACTTCCATCATAAAAGTCGGTTTTAAAAGTCTACGTATGGCTATTGATATCTAGTTAGCCTGGGCCGTTTTCCTTGGATAAAACAAGATCGCGTAATCATAGCAATACATTCTTCTTCTTCTTCTTCTTCCTTTATTTAGGCCAGCGCCTGTTTGTCGTTAACGTTAGCCTTGTTCATGCTTGGTCAGGGTGTTTCCACCGATGTTGATATCCAGCTCTGTTTCCATCGTTTAGGTGGTCGTCCTACTCTTCTTTTGCGATGTGGGGTGTTGTCTCTAGCTATTTTTGGTAATCGATCAGGGTTCATTCTGTCCACATGAACGTTCCATTCCTTCCTTCTACTTTTTATAAATTTCCGGATGTTCTGTTTGTTGCATAGTTGGCGTATTTCACGGCTTGGAACTCTATCTCTTATTGTTTTTCGAGCTATTGTTCTTAGTATTCTCATTTCTGTTGTTTCCAGTTGTTGTCTTGTTCTAGTGGAGTCGGCTCGAGTTTCCGCTGCATATGTGAGTATCGACCTCACGGCACCCTTATATATTTTTGCTTTGTTTTCTATGGAGGTGTACTTATTTTTCCGTATGTCATCCCTTAAACACCCTGATATTACAGCTTCTTTATTTGTTTGGAGTTTTACTTCTTTATATATGTCTCGTGTGCTTGATATGTTTATACCTAGGTATTTGAATTCCATGACTTGCTGTATGATGGTTCCTTCTATCTCTAATTTAAATCGTAAGGGTTCTCGACAGATCGTCAGACATTTTGTTTTTTCCTTAGAGACTTCCATGTTTAAAGTTCTCGATGTTGTTACAAGTTGGTGTAGCATTCGCTGTAGATCGTCTTCATTACTAGCAGTTAAAATAACGTCATCCGCGTAGCATATTATTTTGATTTGTTTTTCTCCCACTTTATATCCTTTTTTATTTTTTACGCTTGCTATGACCTTGTCCATTATTACATTGAATAGCATAGGACTTAGAGAATCTCCCTGCCGCACACCTACGTTCACTGGTATCTCGCTCGTTTTAAGGTCTTTTGTTTTTATACATGTTTTGGTGTTGCTGTATATGTCATGAATCAGGTTTATTAACTTCTGTGGGACATTCCTCTCTGACAACGCTTCCAGCACATCACCCAGTCTGACGCGATCGAAAGCCTTGGAGAAATCGATGAAAAACATAAAAACCGGGGTGTCAAATTCAATTGCTTTTTCGGCAAGTTGTCGAATAACAAATATAGCATCGGTTGTAGACCTATTTGTTCGGAAAGCCATTTGCTCTTCATGGTTTGTGATGTATTCATTGAGCTTGTATAGTATTACTTTCGTTATTAATTTTAAGACTGAGCTGAGTTGTGTGATTCTCCTGTAGTTATCAGGGTCATGTTTACTGCCTTTTTTGTGGATTGGTACTGTTAGGCTGGTCTTCATTTCATTTGCTATTTTCTGTTCCTTAATGATAATTTTCGTGAGTGTTAGTAATTCGTCGGTTAATGTTTCACCACCAAATTTTAATAGTTCATTTGCTATTCCATCGTTTCCTGGTGCTTTTCTTCCCCGTAGTCCTTTGGTTGCCTTTAGGATTTCGTCTTTTTCTACCATGACGTCATTTTCGTTATTTATACTTGGAATTTGTGTCATATTATCGTTCTTATTATTGTAAAATAAGTCAGTAAAATGTTGGATCCATTGGTCCGCTGTTATTCTATTTCCGATGTGATTCTCGTTTACTTTATTTTTCCTGTTTCGTATCAGTTTCCTAATTTTTGTTTGTGTTCCTGTTAGATCTCGTTCCATTTTACTTGTGAATTGTTCCCAGTACTCTTCCTTTATTCTACGTATTCTGCCGTTTGCTCTGTTTCTGATTTGTTTGTATTGTGTATGATCTTCTTGATTCATCGTTGTTTTGTATTTCATGTAAGCGTTCTTCTTTTCTATGCTTAGCTGTTTTATTTCCTCTGTGAACCACGGCGTTTTTGTCTCCCTGTGAGTGCCGACTGTTCTGGTTCCACATGCTTCTAGTGCTGCTTTAGTTATATTAGTTTTCATTTTCCCCCAAGCGGTTTCCACATCGTCTTCGTCATCTATTTTATTTTGGTAAATTTTTTGTCTCAGTCTTTGTCTATACAGTTCTTTAGTACTCTCGTTTTTTAATCTTTCTATATTAAGTTTTTCTGTGTTCTTTTGACGATTGGGTTTTTTATTTCTGAGGTTCGTTATCCTTAGTTTGCAAAAGAACTAGGCTGTGGTCACTACCGACGTTTGCGGAGGTTAGTGTTCTTACATCCAAGATGTGTTTTGGGTGTACAGATCGATTTGTAATGATATAGTCCACCACTGAAGTTTGTCCTCTGCTGTTTTGCCATGTTACTTTATATTTTTAATTGTGCTGGAAGAAAGTGTTGTTAATTCGCAGGTTGTTCTGGCAGCAGAAGTCGACAAGTAGATCACCGTTATCGTTTTCTGTTACTTCATTGAACCGTTGTTTTACTCCGGCAATTATGCTATTACCTATTCGGGCATTAAGATCACCCATACTTGTGGTACCGTGTCTATTTCGTTTTGTAGTGTCTCATAGAAGGCCTCCCTTTCGTTTCTAGGTTTTGAGATATCAGGGGCATACACACTTATAATATGCATTTTAATTTTTTCCAAGTTTAAGGTAACTTTTATTATTTTCTCGTTTGTGTACACGATGTCTTCTATATTTGTTTGGAACTTTTTGTTAATTAGTACTCCTACTCCTTCTTTTGCGCGGTCTTCTTTGTTGCTTCCACTGTATACCAATATATAGTCTCCTTATTGACAGTTCCTTTTCCTTTTCTTTTTGTCTCTGCCAGCGCACATATATCTATATGTTTTTCGGATATTTCTTGTATTACTTCCTGATCTCTTTTGTTCCATGACATGATATTCCATGTGGCTAGTCGAAGTGTGTTCATTTTCCAAAATCCTTTATTCCTGGTTCGTTGCTTGGTCGTTTTCCGTATAATCCGTCCATTTCTGAGGCTATCGTTAGTTCTGTGAGCGTTTATTCGTTTTTACGGCAGGTGGGCTACTAACCCGTTCCAGCCAACCCTTTTAGTCGCCTCTTACGACAAGCAGGAATACTGTGGGTCTATTCTAACCCCAACCCGCAGGGGTAGCAATAAATTAACAATGACTTATTAGAAATGTCACTGTATTTTTTTTTCAAAAGGTTGAACCATTGCTGTGTAATAAAATGTCCAAGAAAGTATGTCGACCTTAAATGAGAAAGTCGATAAATTGTAGTATCGAGTAATCATTAAAGTACTTGTATAAAACACTGCTGGAGCTTGTGAAAAACGAAGGACAACTGCCATTTCTGGACACCTTAGTAATAAGAAATAAAATTAAGTTGGAATTCGATGTTTGTAGAAAAGAAGCCAATGTAAACAGATTCATTTTAGCGGATTCAAATCATTGTTTTCAACACAAAATGGCTGCTCTAAATTTCTTAGTGCATAGACTGTTAACCTTTCCTTTAAACAAAGATCGATATACCACTGAACTTCAGACCATAAATAGCATCGCTGTGTACAATGGCTTCTTTTATAAAATTATCGACAATTTGATTAGAAAACAAAAAACAAAATTGCACATTCGAAATTCCACAACTATCGTCAGTCTCAGAAGTGAAGGACTTAAGTACATCAAAATTCCGTTTCACCCGGCTACAAAAGGGCTAGCAAACATTTTTAAAGAATCGGGCCATCAAGTTGTGTATGGTTCAAACAACAATATTAGAAATTTGTTGTGAAATTCAAGAGACAAACTGAGGACTTTAGAGAGATCTGTAATTTATGAAATTAAATGTTCCCATTGTGATTCTAAATATATTGGGCAAAAGAGCATTTATCTCATTTTAGATTCAACAGATTCGAAAAATCTTGTATTGCCCAACATATTTATAAAACGTGTCATAGTATAAAAGAGGATGATCTAAAAATTGTAAAGGCGTTAACTTCAACAAAGCAACTAAATTCTTTTGAAAGCTTGGCCATTTTTAAGTACCGAAATAATAAACTTTTGAACAAAGATGGTGGACCTATACCGTCCTCCATCTTGTATGATTTATTGAAGTTATATTGACCGTCGGCTATGTTATTTGACCCTTAGGCACGCCCTCCGGGTCAGATAGTATAAATAACTGTAAAATGGGCGGAAATCGCCCACTTCCATTTGTGATTTGGTCACGATTAGATCGCTTGCCTTTTCGCTGTGTCAGTTTTCTTAGCTACCGAGGATGACAGCTTGGCTGTCGAACTATGTATTTAGTATTTGTTAAATATTTGTGTGGTGAGGGTTTTAACGAATTTGTGATTAAGTGCACAGCGACGCCTATAATTGGCATTACGGCTGTTGGCTGAGTGCGAAATAAATAAATAAAGTACCTGTGTTTAAAGGAATTAAGGATTAAGTGGATTTATGAAAATACGCTTAATGCACTTGGCGATCTATGCCCTTTATATGTGACTGTAAAGAGTTGCAGTGCATGCTTCGAAAGAGGTAAATTTTCCGTTTAAAAGGAGTCTACTCCAGAAAATATCGATTTAGATTTTTTTCTGTAAACTAATTTTGCCCGTTAAAGGGCTAAGTAAGGTTAATGAGATTAACGTTCTTAAGTCCGATATATCTTCACTGCAAGAAGCACAAATAAAACTCATGCAAGAGAATAGCTGGTTAACACGCGAACTCCACAAGCACAAGATTAATTAAGATCACCAAGAACAATACAGTAGAAGAAATTATATTTGAAATTCCAGAGGAAACTAATACAAACACCAATTTAAAAGTTTTACTACTAAGTAACAAACGACTTCCGGGATTGGACCGTGTCATGATTGAGATCGAAGAACTCAACGTTTCGCCCACTTTCGTAAGGGGCTTCATCAGGTTCTTCCGATAGTCAGTCGAGTTTCGCCTCCGACGTGGTTCACACGTTGAGTTACCGAGCTCTTTTGCCTTTTTCCTCCTGATGGAGCCCCTTACGAAAGTGGGCGAAACGTTGAGTTCTTCGATCTCAATCATGACACGGTCCAATCCCGGTAGTCATTTGTTACTTAATGACAATGGCTGTGAAAGCCTGAAAAATCAGTTTTACTACTGTTAAATGAGCACAATGAAGTTAAATATTTCCGAAAATGACCTCGACCGCACACATCGAATTGGACGTGTTAAAAACGTTAAAACCGAATTGCAAAGAAATGCTAAACTTAGAGCCATTGTCGTTAAGATCCTGGACTATCAAAAACGCCGTCTCGTGTTTACTAATAAAAAACTATTAAAGGACTGGTTGTATCATACTCTAAGATCTTACCAAAACACGGTTATTACTTTTTAATGAGGCTGTAAAAAATTTGATGCGTGTGGTCATCTCTGGGCGGATTGTAATCAACAAGAACAACCAAAGAAATGCCATAACGACGCGGGATGAATTGGATAAGCTTTCTACTTAATATGGCACGTCGGCTCATAACGAAACTGGACTTGAAGTTACTTTTTTTCTTTCTCTCTCTGAACTCTTCTTTATCTGATTTGCTAGTGTCTGAAATTTTGGTATTGAATGTTTATAATTAATTATACGCCTACTATTATGAAAATATGAATTCTTTATGTTTTCATACAGTAATAAATAAGCACACTTATTTTTTAAATGTAAGGTATGAAGATAGCACATTTAAACGTCCACTCATTAACCAATAACTTAAATTCATTAAAAAATCAAATACTGCTTCAAAACTATCACTTAATAGCAGTGACGGAGACCTGGCTGGGAAATAAAATCTTAAATGAAACCGTTGCTATTGAAAGCTAAAGCTTTGTACGGGGGTGATCGGTTATTGAGACGTGGCGGCGGTGTAGATATCTACATTAAAAATAACTTAAGTTACAGGACCATTGTACTTGAACATAATATTGACGCATCTGTGGATAAAGGTAAATATAAAAAAAAGTTTAGCGTTTGGTGCAGGTTATAGGCCGCCACGGTCTGATTTAATGCAGTTTCTTGACAACTTTGATAGCAGTGTACGTATCTGTGATTTTACGCTTGACCGATAATATACTGTGTATGAGGGATTTTAAGGTAGATATGTTGAACTGTGATGGTGGTTGCAGCTGCACATTGGAGATGGTGTTTAGATGGTTTGGGCTATAGAACAATTGATTAGTCAACCAACTCGTATAGCTGCCCTTAAATTGTATTTTCTGGATCTCATTATTACTAATGTGCATATGTTAATTAAAGGCAGTCATGTGGCATTTTTGGTAACCTTTCATGATTGTGTCACTATAAAAAAGAATTCTCTTTTCATAAGTTGGTTTAAAGAAAACTAAGTCCATTAATAAAATCTTTTTATTTTAAAATTTTGAATTTTGCCCAAATGTTCATAGCACATTGCATACAAAGTATGGAAAATCGTTACCAAACATTTTTAAACGTTTCGAAGAGACTCAAAATCACATAAAAAGGTTAATTAATAGAATTAACCTTTTTGTGATTCCTCTTATTTTTGTGAAATATAGTTTTTTTATCATTTTATTATTTTTTTATTTTACTAATATGATTTTGTTAATTCTTCAGTTGATATTTAAGGATAGCGCAATATGCTTAATATGAGTATTACTATAGAACAAACACTTTTATATATATCTTTTGTGACGTAATGTAATAAATACAATTTTTATGGGTGGTCCAGTTCATTTGTGGAGCAGTATATTTAAAAAATTGATAAATTCAGTTTTTGCTAAATTTAAATCAAAATGAGGGTGTTCTGCCTTCGAGGTTGTTCAGTTAGCTAAAACTACCACTCTAAAAAAATCTCATTGAAATCTTTACTATTTCCGACAAATAGCACTTTTTGGATTTCGACAATTTCGAAAAACTCGATTACCTAAATAAGTAAAGTCACTCGGTATATATGATAAGAGCAAAATAGGTTTTTAGACCAGCAAAGGTTATTATGGTAAAAAGTTTTTTTTTTAATTAAAATTTTTTCCATATGATGCCGACTTTTTGGCGGTCACTATACAGGTTCCCGCAAGGAAGCGGGGGTGGAAGATATTTCTAAAACTATGAAAGTTACATGGATATTGTGTATATAAAAGTTGTAGGTACGAAAGTGGTGCACATTACGAAAGTAGTTTTAATTATATATGGTGTCTCAAAAAAAGTGTGGCGAATCTAACTTACTTTTTTTAAAATAGAATGTCCTATGTTTGGGTAGCTTAAAAGTTTTGCATTAAAATACTCATAATTTTTATATAAATTTGTATGGGTGTAACGTCAACTGTTTTGGAGATATTGACGTTTTTATTCAATAGATGCTGAACTTCATGCGGCTGCTGTAAGCAACAGAAAACAATGGAATGAAGAAAAACGTTACCAAACAATTATGATTTTCGTGAACTACTCTTCAAGTATAAAATGGTAGATCTGGGTATTAATGCTATACAGCGTACTCAACATTTGCAAATTTAATAATTTCGATTTTTTTTCAAATAGAACGCCCTGTATATTTTTGTATTTTTGAAAAGTCCTTTTAATGACCTTTCTTTTGATATGTTACTTTATACCTCTAAGTTCAACTGATTTTCAGATATGCGTGTTTGAACATAAAAACAATTTAAACCCCTTTAAGATGCTTTATTTCAAGGGATAAAAACAAACTCCGTTAATAGTAATTTTTGTATTAAGTGCGCGAAATGAGTGTTTTTTTATGGCGCGTGAGAATGCCAATTTTCGCCGAGACCGTTAGGTCGAGGCAGAAAAGGCATTCAAAAAAGTTAAACTTCGCGTATCTATAGCGATGCATAAATGTCACGTTTTTTTGACGGCTGTAGAAAAAATAATTATTTAAACACATGATCTCCTCAAAAATAAAAACACAAAACCAGGTTTCGAAAATATAAATTCAGGCAGTGTTGATACAACGAATAATAATTATGAAAAAACGATAAATACAGGAATAAATTAATTCCAAGGTCAAATAAAATCAGATTAAAAACAAAATCCAATAGCCCAAAAGCTTATACGTAATTACATTAAATGTTCAAATAGTTCTCGTTTCTTGCTCTGAGTATTAAAGCTGCACTGAGAACTCATAATCAGCAAATATAATTATTTTGATTTATTTAAGTGGAACACCCTGCATATCCTTGTATTTTTAAAAACTACCTTTATTGAGCTTCCTTCTGACATTTCATTTCCTATCGCAAAATTTAATCGCTTTTGAGATTTAATTTTCTCCTGCTGTTTTTCGTTTTTTTCTAATTTGTTATTTCTAGTTTTGAGTAGTGGCTGGATTTTTGTTTTCTAAACTTGGTTTTATCTTTTGTTTGTAGAACTCAAATGTTTAAATTATTATTTTAACGATGTTTGTTTTTATCCCTTGAAATAAAGCATCTTAAGGGGCTTAATTTGTTTTTTATGTTTAAAAGAGTTAAATATAGAGTTATAAAGTAAGATATCAAAAGAAAGATTATTAAAAGGACTTTTCAAAAATACAAAAATATACAGAACATTTAACAGTGAAATAAATATTTTCCTGTAAGGTTTATATTGCTTAAATATTCGTAAGTAACTGCTCAATATTAAAATGATCATTACATATGTATATTGAATTTCATTATTAAATTACCGAGAAGATATCTACAAATGATGCTACATCATTTGTGTTTTGGATTTGAACTTTCTGTGAGAATGGACCAGATCCTGATTTTTTTTTCTTTCCAATTCCATTAATTGTAATAAATTGATGACACCTTATGACTCATATTTCTTCAACATTTAAACCCCTTTGTGGTATTTTATTGTATTTGAGAGATCAGTCATTTTGAATAAAAATCTTTCACTTCAGCAAATGAATTGTCAAATTTTATTTTGACTTTAGTAATTTTTTGTTACCAAATACCGCTTACACCGTTAAAAAGTCCATTCTTTTTATTATATTACCATGGTTTTCCACAAAAGATTATTTTGTCATTGAATAAAAAAGTTCCAGCCAACACTTGTATCGCCACACTGTGATTATACAGTGAAAATTCATGAACTGCGAACACGAGTAAATCAAGGCGAATTTACGATTGCCTAAAAATACGCCAAGACCGATGGACAGTCGGTCTAAGGTACTCTGATATTAATCCACGGGTCGTCTGCGTTGATTGTTTAAGTAGTTGTTCAACGCAGACGCCTAGTGTAATTTTTTTAAATTAATTATTATATCACAGATAAAATGTATGAGGTACACTGTTATTCTGTGATTAATTCAGGTGATAAATTCAGAGTTGAAAAACAGGATTTTTAGAGATTAACAGTACAGTAAAAGAAGGTAGTTCTCAAAGTAAAACGCATTCTGAAGAAAGAAATAATTTCTTCCGAACAAACTAACTCAGTAAAAAAATATGCAAACAAAAATAAAACTATTTTTATTTCAAACAACAAAATTCAAGAAGTCTAAATTAGCTCTTGTTCAAAGAGCCTGCCTTCTTGCGCTAAACAATATCCTAAGCGATCATAGCATTAGCCGACAACGTATTAGTGCTAGTACTCTGAACAACCCTTTTAATTTTTAAACGCAGTTCTTCAAATCGTTACTTGTAGTGAAAACGACTTTTCAGAGGAAGTTTTAGGCATTTCTGTTACAGTTTCACAAAATTCCATACTTCTGAAATGGCCAACGGGAAGAATATCGCAGCTAAATCTACTAGTTTTGCAATTTATTTAAATGAATAATCTGGATAGTCATTAATGGTAATACAAACGTCTTTTAAATTCCTATCTTCATTGGGAACATTGGGCCTTTTGTGCTTTTGGGGAGAAACACATCCAAAGTTTCCAAAATTTGAAATAACTCCATGTAACGTTGATAATGATAAAGAACGCCTATTTTCAAATGTTGTGAAAGAATTTTGAATTTCCCGGACCGTTGGACCCTGATAATACCATTTTACAATTTGCACTGATCCGTTGCTTCGTAGTTATCGATTTTAAGATAGAAATGACAGCATATATTATCTACTGACAAAATACGCGAACTGTCAAAGTTAAATTCTCGGCATTTGTAAATTCGACATATCGTCTGCCTAGTTCGTAGTAAGAAAAATCTCTCTGTATAGTCACTGTAGTTCACGAAAATCAACTTTTTGATAACGTTTTCCTTCATTCAGTTGTTTTCTGTTGCTTACAGCAGCCGCCTGAAGTTCAACATTTTTAAATATATCAAATTAAATGAGAGTTAATATAATTATTTTATATTTATAACATAAAAGCTAATTTTATATACAAGGAGATCAAAAATAAACTTGATAGAGAGAGCCATTGAAAACAAAAAACTTGCCTAATCTTCAGCATGCTTTTTATTGACATAGAACTGTCACATTCTTTTTAAGTTTAAAATTCACTTTTATCATCTTTTTTAACTTACGCCATTGCTAGTCTCATGTTACCTATCAATTCAATCTATAAATTTGGTTTAAATTATATATTTGTGCATATTTGTGTAGCTTATTAAACTGTGTTAAAGTTACATCATCGAATAATACAGTTAATTGTAGATCAAATGTAAGTTATACAAGTATAAAGTACAGTGTATACGATGGTCATATATTTCATGGACTCCCGCCATCAAATTTATCTTTGGTCTTTCTGTACATATTTTTAAAATCTTAATAAAACAGAAACATCTGATATCATACACTTATTGCTAATGTTGAGACGTAACAAATGCAGTCTTTATGATTCTTGGTTTATTTAGTTGCTTTTAAAGTATTTAATAGAATTTATTTAATTTCTTAAAAGATGGGAAACTAACAAAGGAAACCAAACAAAAATGGGCAGTGGTAGTATTTTATCTTGTGTTCCAAAAAAAGTCATTCATTGAAGTTTGCCATAACTTCATAGATACTCATCGAAGCAAATGAACTACCATAAGTCAGAAAGAACTAAATTACATCTTGACCTTGAACTATGTTCCTAAAACTATACAAAACACTTAACAAAAACAATTTTCATTGACCGTTATGATTATTACACTCGTATTGTATGCATTTCCCTTTTTACTTCCATCTGATCGTTTTAATATCCGTCATCATTTTTATTATTAGGTCCAGCTTATCTTCATTATCTTTTTGCAGTTTAGATGGATTTCAAGAGCTTTTAAAAACTCTATCCCCCTCCCTTCCCCGAACACCAGTCCGTATCCTTTAGAGCTCTTAATACCCTTAATTAATGCCCTTAATACATTAATAACTAGATCCCGTATTTTTAGCTCGTTAAAATGCCAAAAAAGATCACTAAATAGGTTCTAAAATCTCGTAATTCAGGTCTTAAAAACTTTAATTTAGGACTTATAATTTTTGTAGCCCAAATTAGGCTACTACAAAATAACACTATATTCTTAAATTTAAATGTAAGTTAAATAATACATACATACTCAGTAGAAAATTCTACAGTCTTACAATAATTCTTGAATATAAACTAAGCATTTGCATGACAAACCAAACACTGTTCCAACTTTTCTGGCTTAAAACTAAAACATATTTTAACCAAGAGAAAGATTTCTCTACATCAGAAGATGCTATTGGAGCAAACCTATATTTGCTCCAGTCGGCATCTACCTACGTCTTCCTCACTTTCACCAGAAAGCAATTTTTTAAAGTTGAGGATTTCTCGAAAACCAGGATTTCTTTAAAATAAACAATCAAGTTGAGCATAAGCTTTTGTAGCAATTAAACTTGGGGATTTTGCTAATGTTTCCAGCAGTTTTTCAATAATTTCTACAGATTGAGTTAAAAGCAGTCCCACTGTTTCCAACCTTGTTATACTGTCAATCAGAATTTTAAAATGAGCTTTAATATAAAGGAGATCATTTTTAATATTAGGCTTGTTAAAATACAGATGTGCTTTTTAATAGTCTGGGCTGAATCACTGTCGAAAGATGTAACAACTTAAAAATAAGCAATAACAAATTATTCCCGATAAAAAAAACTTACTGATTCTATATCGTCAAAATTATTCGCATAAAATATAGCACTTTCTATTCAAGTGCTCTACCTATACAGAACGAGCTCTGGAAAAAGAGCTAAACCATTCAAGTGATCTTTGTACATCTGTATCCTAAGACAGGCTTTTAAAAATACTTTCTTTACATTGGACATCAATCCGTCAGCATCTTCCAAATTATTTCAAACTGTTTCACTTACTAAATTAAAAGTATATGCAAGGCATGTCAAATGAATCATATACAGGGTGTTATGGAAACGAGTGCAAATATTTTAAACCTTAATAGAACTCACTAAACTGAACAACTTCTCCATTGATCATTTTTTCGAAAACGCCCTCAATACTCAGTTAAAATTCAAAACAATTTTACTCTAACAATGCATACCTGCCTATTAGGGATGTTCCGAATACTTGTATTCGTATTCGTATTCGCCAAAATTAACACGAATATTATACGAGTATTTGACATTAAAATTATAGAAATGTAGATAAGAATTTTAATAATAATAAGATAAAAACAGGCAATTGGCTTACTACAGAAGTATCTAAGTGAAGTAGCGAACCTCGACGAACTACTGATTTAGATTCGGCACTAGCCAGGTGCGAACGGCTAGACAGCGCGTACAAAAACGATGTTGATGTTGATATTATTCACTCAAGGTCATGTATTCGTATTCGCATTCGTATTCGCGAATATTCATAAGAGTATTTGTATTCGGTATTCGTATTCCCGAATACGAATTTTTGTATATTCGGAACATTCCTACTGCCTATGGAATAATATGTTAATGTAATGGCACAAAACACAAAAACATTTCTTTGACATGCAAACGTACAAAAACTATATATGTACTGATAAAACCTTTAGTTCACATCTAGTCACCAACGTACGTTATCAATTGAAGTAGGTAGGTTATTGACTGCATCTTTTGGGCAAGAGCTTTGCAGTTCTAATATACTTGTGTCGTTCACCTTTAACTTAGAGTTGCTTACAAAGTGGCTCGTCAAATTTGTGTGAGATAAATGATTGAAAAATAAGCGATTAAATGAAAAACGATAAATAGAAAAGTTGTTCATTTTGGTGAGCTTTATCACTGGTAAAAATATTTACACTCATTTCCATAACACCATGTATAATGTACCGTATCCGGAAAGTTACGGTAATTTTAGTTTCAAATTTGTAAAATAACACCTTAATATTTTTAAATTTTCGAATTAACCTAATTTAGGTTGTATAAAAATGCAATTTAGGTTTTGTTTGGGATATTTAGGTCTTTTGTGTATTTAGGCATTTAGGCAAAAATAAGTATGCTTAAAAGAAGTATTTTCTCATAATTCGTGTCATCTGTAAGTCTCACATCAGTGTCTAAATTAATACGAAAAAGGATAAAACCTACAAATCCGGGCCTTATTAATAACTGTTGCAGGTTCATAATTATTCACACTGGATCATATAGTATTTAATATGATTGTTTTATTTAATAATAATAATAATAATAATAATAATCTAAGCTTTATTGGGATAATATACAATACAAAAAATATAATATAATAAAATGTAGCAGATCCCAATAGGTGGAGTTCTGAATAGAACAGGTTTTCAACCCTACCCAATAACAACATATATCTTATATTTGGCACAGTGAAGAATAACAATAGAACTTCATACCGAATAAAACAAAATTATATTTCCAAAAAATTACATTGACTTAAAACTAATTCTTCTCTAAATTTATTTTTAAACGTAGTAATTGTATTACACTCCCTAAATAAAATAAACCATTTATTAATAATAATAACGGAATCATAATCGAAACAACTTTTAAATTTGGACGTCGAATGTTTCGGAATACTATAAAGCTCTACATGCCTTAATTGAAGACTATGTATAGATGAGCGTCTACAGAGTAAATTAAATAGATGAGGAACATAGCGTTTGATAATTTTAAAAAGTAAGCATGCAAATAGTAAACAAAAGCGATATTCCAACTTTAAAGTGTTCTGAGCAATGTAGTATGAAGTGATATGCATTTACTAACATTGTAAGCAAAACGAAAACCGCAGTTTTGAACAATTTGCAATTTGTTCTTAAAATGTGAATTTAAGTAATAGAAATAAATTCCACAACAATAATCCAAATTGCTTAGTACTAAACAATTAACTAGATTCCATTTTGTAGATTTTGGCAAAACATACTTAAACTGATATAAAGTTTTTAGTTTCATATAACAAAATAAAGATTTTGTTTATTACATGCGTTTGGAAGTTTAAATTACAATCTAAATAAACACCCAAGTTTTTAACACACTCCGAGAATGATAAGTGATCGTTATCAATGCAAACACTCCGATTTAATACTGAAAATGTCTTTTCACACATTGCACTCGAACCGACACACATCACTTTAGAAGCGTTAAGGAAGAGGCAAGTATTCGTCGACCATGAAGAGATTACAGCCAAATTTAAATTAAGTAGTTCTATTGACTCATTTATTTTTAGCGGAGCACAAGCCAAATAAAGTTGAGTATCATCAGAGTAGAAATGGATAGAACAATCTAAAGTCAGATTTTTTGGTAAATCAGAGGTAATAACGCCAAAAAGTATCGGTCCCAGGATACTTCCTTGAGGAACACCCTGTGTGAGAACAATTTCGCTGTAAAATTAGTCGTTTATTCTTACGACTTGAGTTCCATTAGCCAGATAACTTGAGAACCATTTAAGTGCTGTCACATCACATCCATAAAAGTGTAGTTTTGAAATTAGTAGTTGATGGTGAATGGTATCGAAGACTTTGCTGTAGTCAAGTAAGACCAATAATGATACTTTAGAGTCTATCGCAACTGTTAAATTATTAACTACCTTTATAAGAGCTGTGGCAACACTATAGAATTATAGATATCTTTTTATAACATAACCTACTAGTTAATAAATTTAGTGATGCTAGTCGAAAACTACTGTATTTAAAGAAAAGCATTTTTTCCCAATTCACACATAAATTATATATGTAGAATACAACCATGATGATTTTGTTGTCTATAATTTTATTTCCTTCTATGCTTTATTCTAGAAATGCATCTTGCAGCAATTGCTAGCCACAGGCAGCTGAAGACAAATTAATAATGTTTTTCTAGGAAGTTTATAATGGGATCGTAGACAAACGACTTTGCATGCTTTCCCAACATGAAATCTCCATGATTAAAATTAAGATGATTAATTACTCGTATTCCGTGAATCTTCGCTTTTGAGGATAGACGCCGATAGGTAATGAGTGCATCCTGAAATGTTATCGATTATCAATACTATTGAAACATATTTAAACTTAAATGTTACTTTGGCTGTGCACGCCCAATCACCCGTAGAAGTAAACATTAGAATAGGAACTTCAATACTAGAAACATCATATGGAGGAGGAGTCGGTGAACCGTAAATCTTCTCATTTTTTAAACCGTAGTCATATCTGCACAGTCCATACTTTAAAATTTCAGCGTAATGTTTTACAATTTTTATGGACATTCCTGCGGGCATTTGGTTGGCAATGCCAGGAAATGAGCTCTGAAACCAGGAATATTTAGAAATATTTTCGAAATCTAGGTTAAGCTTACCTCGGGAGTTTGCTGTATGGGACCGCCGATTAGGAATCTTACCAGTTGGAAACATCTTTCCATAAGCAAGGATGATTCGAAACATATAAGTCGAAAAAGGGATCTTGTACTTTTGGCTTCAGATGTTAGCCGTATCAAGTCGTATCATGTAGTAAAGATAGCCTTTTACGAGTACAAATTATAAGATGTTTATCGATTTTATAACTCAAATTCTTGCGCACACTTGGTTTGGAACCCTCCAGCGACGTTGTTTATTCAGAATTAGTACTCAATTTTCTAAATATACTGTACCCCCCACCCAAGAAAAGCGCCCTTGGGTTCTTTCCAAGAATACTGCGAGACTCAACATCACTCCGTTTCTCTAGTACAATGAAATGTTATGAACCAGTTATTTCTCAAAAACAAAAACAAAAAAAAATATTGTTTTGCTTTCGGCCATACCTCAAAAGTTGATTTTCATTTTCGGAGGACCTATCGTATGAAAACGATCCAAGACTTCAGGAAGGTTCCTAGCCACCGGAATCGTGTACACATACGTACACCGCACATCACGTTTAGGAACCCTCCAATACGAGGAAGGGATCTAGTGGGCCAGCTCTTCGCCAAAAGATCAGCACAGTCGAGACGGAGATTTGGCATAGAGGGTTTATTAGTCGGTTGACACGAATTTCAGAGATATTTGACTCAGGGTGGTTGTCGATATGAGGGAATTTCAATACTTCGTGTCGAAGTAATAACTATAAAACCGGTAAAATTCAACTTTCTTCCTAGCGAATTATGTTACATTAGTTGAAGAATGGCCATTCAAAAAATGAAATGCGTTGAATAAATCTAGAGAACTTTATAGACCAGGCAAGCTTATCCCACTAGATTTTGTGTCACAGTGACTTTAGCGCCAAGCCGTAGGCTGTGCTGACCGGTAACCGTCCGTTCTCTCGTCTGTCAACTGTATCTGTCAGTTCTGTTGAATACGGTCACTCGTCACTGTTGTTTGAACTAAGGTACTATTAAAGTTCTCTAGTTTGAACCACGGGCGTGTGAGTTAGTTAACAGTTGGAATTTTAAAACATAAATCAGATTTGATGAAAGGGAAAAAATATCAGGTATTCACATTGAAAATGCACCAACTTATTATAATATTTTGGTACTTATTTTAACACACTTTACCACTATAAGAGGATACTGCTTTAAAAAGGATGGTAAAACTAAAAGAAGTACCAAAAGTGGTTCTGTATACTTCTCAAAAAAGCTTCTGTCTGTTCTGTGAAATCAGTCTATTATCCTTTATCTAATAGACGTGTCTGTCTGGGACGCTGTTTTGTCCGGGACGCTGGTCCGTCCGGGACGCTGTTTCAGCAGCCAAACCGTAAGAGATAGAGAAAAAAGTTATTAAAGTTATATGTTTGGAATGGTCATGTCAGGTCAGGAACCGAATTTCAGTCACGTGACACTTCCGGTTTTCGAGAAATCACAAAAAGACCGTTTTTCAAATAGAACGCGTATTAAATAAAAACTGGTTCGGCCGCCAAACGTAGCTGCGACCCTCTGCGCCTTAAATCCTCGATCGGTTAGGCAACCACTTTGACACCTTCCAGGTCTGGGTGGTTGCCTAACCGATCGAGGTTTGAAGGCGCGTTAAATGAGACATTTGTCTCACTGGACTGCTAGTTTTTTAATAATCCTTTATCTAATAGACTTGTCTGTCCGGGACGCTGTTTTGTCTGTCCGGGACGCTGTTTCAGCAGCCAAACCGTAAGAGATAGAGAAAAAAGTTATGAAAGTTATATGTTTGGAATGGTCATGTCAGGTCAGGAACCGGATTTCAGTCACGTGACACTTCCGGTTTTCGAGAAATCACAAAAAGACCGTTTTTCAAATAGAACGCGTATTAAATAAAAACTGGTTCGGCCGCCAAACGTAGCTGCGACCCTCTGCGCCTTAAATCCTCGATCGGTTAGGCAACCACTTTGACACCTTCCAGGTCTGGGTGGTTGCCTAACCGATCGAGGTTTGAAGGCGCGTTAAATGAGACATTTGTCTCACTGGACTGCTAGTTTTTTAATAATCCTTTATCTAATAGACTTGTCTGTCCGGGACGCTGTTTTGTCTGTCCGGGACGCTGTTTCAGCAGCCAAACCGTAAGAGATAGAGAAAAAAGTTATAAAAGTTATATGTTTGGAATGGTCATGTCAGGTCAGGAACCGAATTTCAGTCACGTGACACTTCCGGTTTTCGAGAAATCACAAAAAGACCGTTTTTCAAATAGAACGCGTATTAATTAAAAACTGGTTCGGCCGCCAAACGTAGCTGCGACCCTCTGCGCCTTAAATCCTCGATCGGTTAGGCAACCACTTTGACACCTTCCAGGTCTGGGTGGTTGCCTAACCGATCGAGGTTTGAAGGCGCGTTAAATGAGACATTTGTCTCACTGGACTGCTAGTTTTTTAATAATCCTTTATCTAATAGACTTGTCTGTCCGGGACGCTGTTTTGTCTGTCCGGGACGCTGTTTCAGCAGCCAAACCGTAAGAGATAGAGAAAAAAGTTATGAAAGTTATATGTTTGGAATGATCATGTCAAGTCAGGAACCGAATTTCAGTCACGTGACACTTCCGGTTTTCGAGAAATTACGTGATTTCTCGAAAACCGGAAGTGTCAGTACGCTGTTTCAGCAGCCAAACGGAGCTGCGACCCTCTGAGCCTTAAAACCTCGATCGGTTAGGCAACCACTTTGACAGCTTCCAGAATGTTCCGATGCGGCGTACCACTTTGACACCTTCCAGGTCTGGGTACAGTTTTTATTTAATACGCGTTCTATTTGAAAAACGGTCTTTTTTGTTATTTTAAAAGAGACATTTGTCTCACTGGGTTGCTAGTCTTTTATAATTTTAGAAAGACTCAATTTTTAAAATGGATGGAATTAAATGACATGATCGTTGTTTTTCTGGCTTACCGTATGCTAATTGGTAAGTAACTAAAATTTGAATTTGCCGCTACTTTCAGTAACTTAAATGGCTAACAAGCTTGCTCGTATAAATATAGTACTTAAATAAATCGATATTTCCACTTTAATGGTGTGATGTAGCAGAACTTGGCATCAGGTTTAGATCCTTATGTAAGAACTAAAGGAGATTGCGACTGATAAGTTTAGGAGTGCACCGATAAATTCAAAACATTTATCTAACAATACAGGGTCTCCATATATGATTCCGGAATTTAATATGAAAATATATCGATTACATTCTTTGGGGCTATATCAAGGACAGTATACTGTCTACTGTCTAGTGTTACAAGCCAGCATCACGGGAGGATTTGAAAACTAAAATTTTAATAGTAATTAACGTATTAAGAGGGGTAACCCAGTCTTAACATTCGAGCATATTTTTACCACTCGAGCGAGCTCAGCGAAGCAAGAGTGGTAATTTATGTGAGAAAAGTTAAGACGGTTTCCCCTCGAAATGCGTTCATTAGTTTATTGTTCATTGAGGCAATAATTTTGAATCAATAATAATTACTAAAAACTGCTAAATCGAAATCGGACTACTATGAATATGTGTGATGTTGCTATAGTGAAAGCATGTTAAATGAGTGGATTCATGTTAAATGTATCTTAACATTCGAGGACGCGCGTGGATGCATGTTAAATGTATCTTAACATGCGACGACGCGATCATGTTAAACACTGTTTAACATTTCAATGAACAATAAATGTTATAACAACTGACACATCAGAATTGATAGAGCCAAGTTACAGGCTGGACGTATGCCGAGCAACACAGGGAGCGCACGTTGAACTTGTAAACCCACAGTGAAAACTTCAAGCTAACGTATAACATGTTTGTTGCTATTATCTTCTTTGTAATTCAATAAAATGTTTGCGTTTGAAATACCGGCAATCATTTATGGAAATCCTGCATAGTAAATTAGCAACTGACATCGAAGTGACATTTTCTTGATGTTGATAGAGGCTACCACATTATTTTTAAAGAAAATGTATAGAAGTCGTCATGCAATCCGTTGTATGTTTTTATAAGGAATTGTAATAGAACATAAAAAAATTCAAAATCGAAATTCCCTCGTAAGTAGACATTGTGACACTAAATAATTTTAAAAATCAAATTACGAGTACGTTAGGGGTAAAAATATCTTCACGTTTCTAATAAATTACATACATTTTCAAATAAAAATAAACATTGCTGGTGGTCGAATTCGAAGGGCAGGCAGATGCGTTATCGATGGCGGCTGTTCCTACCTGCGCTACAGAGCACTTCTTGAGTACGGCTGCCTTAAATAAAACTTTTTTTCGTTGACACCTCCTTCTACTTTATAGCATTTACGCTGTATCCGTTGAATTCAATTTGTGTCAAGAGTAAAGTCTGAACTATATGCAAATGTTTACTTTCCTGCATCGTCTGGCTGTCTGTCTGCCTGTTGGCGGTATAACTCGAGTATTTGTTGGAGGAAGACGATATTTTGCATACACGTTATATATCTTGGCATGTCCGAGAAAATTTCAGAGAAATATATACAGGGTAAGCATCTTAAAGAATAAAATGTGGCTTATTTTTGATTTAACTTAGCAATAGATACAAGTAATAATTTGTACATAGAGCAAGCTTTATTCTTGCCAAAAACGGGACCCACCAGATACAGGATAAATGTTGTACGATACAAAAGGAAGCAACGAATAAGTGCATTACGTTAAATATAACTACAACATAGGCATTCGAACGGTCGCGGTAACTCTTTGAGCGAACGCTCGCTCGATCCGTAAACTACCGCCGAAGAAAGAAATCGAATGGTTTGCAGGCGCTGAATTGGAGTTGCGTCACCGGTAATATTCTTATTTTTGCTTTAACTGCGATACAAAAAAGTAAACATTTGCACATAGTCCAGACTTCACTATTGACGATAATTGAATCCAACGGATACAGCGTAAATGCTATAAGTGGAAGAAGGTCTTAACGAAAAAAAATTCTATTTAAGACAGTCGGCACGTCCGCACTCAAGAAATGCTTTGTAGCATAGGTAGAAATAGCCGCCATCGTATACGCTTCCGCCTGCTTTTCGAATTCAACCACCGGTAAATTTTTGAATTTGAAAATGTAGTAATTTATTAGAAACGTGAAGATATTTTTTGCACCTACCTTAATTTGATTTTTAAAATTATTGAGTGTCACAATGTCCACTTACGAGGAAAGTGCTGGGTAAAGCCCTTTACTGATTTTTATAACATACATTGGCGATATTTGCGATATAGCAACAAGTGAAGGAGATTGAGATATCTACATCAGCGCTGTTGCGTCAACAAATAGTGTAAAAAGCAAAAACAAATTCAGAGATTTGAAAGATGGTCGTAAAACCGCGAAAAAACGTGGGTTTTCGAAAATGACAAAGAAAATTGTTTGACGTTGCAATAAAAAAGTATTTCGATTTTTCGTTCTAGAGGCGCTCAATTAAAGAACGAGAAGACAAATGTACATTTATGAAAGACCAAAGGAGCGAGAGAAGCAGAATAATTTGTAGAACATTTAAAAAGAAAGTAATATAATTAGTTTATATTGTTACTTTTTTAGGACATGGCAATCTATAACTTCTTGTTTTCAACATTTCAAAACTGATCGCCTTCCGTATTATGTTTTTACTTCATTTTCTCAGTCACTTATTTCAAAAATAAGGAAGAGACAAGAAGGAAGTATGTTAAATCGTATATTCTGATCCATAAATATGAAAAATAAACTACATTATTTCGAAACGTATAATTGAAGGTAACTGCTATAAATCGGAAAAACTAAACTCGAAAACTGGCACAACCCCTATATCGGTTGACATTACTAGAGGAACTGACCGATCGACACTATGAGACAAGGAAAATGTTTCATTAAAAACATTAAGTTATGTTCGGTTAGGTTATACCAACCATATGGATTGAATAATTTAAAAAACGGAGTATAGGCTAGTGCCGTTTAGCAGAAGTCGATAACTGACATATCCCCTATATCGGATGACATTACTAGAAGAACTGGTCGATCGACACTATTATGAGACAAGGAAAATGTTTAATTAAAAACATTAAGTTATGTTCGAAGGTTATACCAATCATACGGATTGAATAATTTAAAAAATGGAGTATAGGCTAGTGCCGTTTTGCAGTAGTCGATAACTGGCATATCCCCCTAGAGAAATAATAAACCGTTGGTATAGAATGAAAACAGTATGGGCAAAAGTGAGGACAGTCATGGTTGCTCAAAGAACCGCACTTCCCGGCCGATCAGATGGCGCCACTTGTAGAGTTTGCCTTGCAGTGGTCTATATTATTTACCGGACATCGCTCTCCTGTCAGTCGTTATTCTTACCCCTAGAGAAATAAGACTTGGTTTATTATTTCTCCAGGTTCTTAACCAATTTAAAATGGTTAAAATTAACTGTTGCGTGCCAAACTGCATCCCTGAGAGGAACCACGGTCGACATCGATTTATACATCCTGAAAAAAACCCTGAATTATACTCCAAGTGGTTGCATGCAATAAAATTGGTAACAGAAAGCTTTTTAGCCTCAATAAAAACTATGTTTACGATAACTTTCGGGTATGCGACAAACATTTTGTCAAAGAAAATTTTGGCCCAAATAATGTTGTAAAAAGAACAGCGTTACCAAAACTATTTTTGCCAGGTAGGTAGGTGTATACATAACGCATGTAGGTAGTTTTTTGGGGTAGTTGCAGAGCAACAAAGTTCATCCCTGATAGAAGTGGCACAACATATTACTGCAGATTTTTCAACCAGTATGCCAGGTGAGTTACAAGGTTATTTTTTTTTTAGTAGCTGAATGTGGCATGCTATTTTTTCCTAGCAGTTATGCCCCAGATCGAACGAGAATATTCACATAGCATCTCGCAGGGTGAAATTCTTCAGCACCAGCTAGGGGCAAGGCCTACGGCAGTACTTCGATTAGAGTATCCTGGGGAAACTATGGAGTTTGCTTGTATTACAACAGGTGCAGTATTGAACACTGAGGCAGAGAGTATACCACCTCGTCCTCAAACACCAATATTACAAACAGGTAAATTTGCAACAGTTCGAGACAAAATACAGCTTGCCTCAAAATGTTGGGAAACTCTTGACCTTAGTTTACCTACGCCAAAATATATAACTGTTGCTGGAAAATTACTGCTTCTACTTCGTTAACTGATCTTGCCACTTTTAGATGTCTCAAAATATTTATAATTTTTATTTATGAAAAACCATATCTGGCTTGAAAGACAATGTTTAATATTAGGTGACTGTATTTACTTTATGTTGATTCAATTAACTTCTGCTGTTTAATTGGCACGTTTTTATTTTGACTCGTAATAAAATACATTTTGCGAACAGATATTGAAAAAATTGACATTAAATTGTTACTATTAATAAATATAAATTTCCGTGTTTTTATAAATGTTTAAATACGAAATAAACCAATTGTTATGACTAAATTTATATATTTATACCTATTATTTGTGTACCAAATTATGTAATTATTTTTGTAGTTGTTAAGTGTCCTATAAATGGAGATTTTTTTGTTGGACAATAAATCAACTATTATATTATGTCGTTTTTTTCTTTTGTTGACTGTTAGCCCAAGAATAGCGTCGAGTAATTATACCTTGGTCACAAATTGTAAATATCAGACCCAAGGAAGTGAAAACCAAAGCTGCCATGTGAAAACGATCTTGATAAACCAGCATGGACCAATACGATGATTTATGGATTTCTATGATTATCACTGATTGTCTCATGCTAGGTTATCAAATATCAAATTTCAATATACAGTATAGTAATATATTACCAGAAATGTATTTTGAATTTCCCGCCAAAATAAACTTCCCGGCCACTAGAGGCGCTGACATTCAGTTCTCTTTCTGTCTTAGGGACATTTCATTCTATACCAACAAATTATTTCTCTAGGCATATCCCCTATATTTTATGACATTACCCGACCCGCTGGTCGATCAATTTTATTTTTAAACAGAAAAGACGTTGCATTAAAAACGTTATGTTATATTTGGTTAGTCTACGACGATCTTACGAATACAAAAACGGTGTTTAGCGGCAGTCGATAACTGATGCAACCCCTATATTTCATGGTATTGCCCGTCAGCCAGACGATCGACTGAATTGTCAAAGTGACTCTTCAAAATGAGTAATTTAGATCATTTTTCTTACGGAGAGTTTTTAAGAACGCTGAACGGCAAGGAAATTTTGAATGGAAGGATTCCATACTACGTTGTATTATTTTTTAATGCTTTATTTCCTTTAAATTAAAACCATTGAACATGAAAACCCTAAACGTCAAAATGTTTACATAACCTGTAATTTACACAGCGAGTCAATTGGCAGAATCCGCAATCGTATAAAAGAAACCGCCTACTTTAATTATACATGTAAATTATCTCACGGTACCAGCGTTACAGATTGAATACTACAAAAGCGGGGTGTACTACGGTTTAATCGATATCTGACACTATGGTGCTTTGATGTCAATGTGGCGTATTTGTCCTTTACCAGGGTACGGACAGGTCGTTGCCCCTCTCACTCTAAAGTATTTTAAGACATATACTTTTCGTTTTGTTCAATTTCAGTAATAATATACTAATTAACATTGCTAAATTGTAGGTTATGTTTCATCCTGATACGCGTACATAGAGACCATCTCAGAAACTTACGCCGGTTAAACCTCACGGATATCAGAATTACATGTGACCATTGTCTCCAAATAATTTTACAAATTATTCCTGGCCAAAAGGTCAATCAAATATACAGCCCATTCAAAATTTACCGCAACGTCCAGTATTTTCACAAAACAATTTACCTCAAAGATCGATAGCATTTGGTACTCAGCCCAATTGGCGCCCAAATAATAATTTTCCCACACAACGTCATTCTTATTTTCAGCAGCGTCAAAATTAGTTCAATTTTAGTGGTAATCCCGTATAATGTATTTGTTCAAAAAATCAAAGTAATAATTTTAAACCAGAACCGAACGAAAATCAACATGTCGAGTACATTTCAGACAGTCAAAATTATGTCGACGAATCACAATACTATCAAAACCCCGGAACCTTTGCTAATGAGTATACTGGTGATTATTCCGAATATTATGTAGATGAAGCAAATCAATACCAAAATCAATTTTCAGACGATAACAATACCGTCACAAAATTGATAACCCAAATTTTTAGTTGGACGTCCTACAAACCAACCCAAACTGATACAATTAAATTTAGTTAAGGCAAATCCATCATATATTTTATATTCCCAATCATAACGCAAATTTTCTGATAGACATTGGTAGTACAAGGAGTTTAATTAACCCAGAACTAGCATACAAATTTTATTCAAACTGTATTTATGAGGAACCATTTAATATTCAAACTGCTTATGATATTAGTTATTACGATGAAGTAATGGAGACGAAACTCATAAATTTTATCTTTTTAAATTCAGTTCAAAATGTGACAGACTTCCCGGTAAATAAATTTTTGTGCGTAAGATGGTTCAAACTGGGATGTCTTTTAGTCAATATCAAAAGAACGTTCAATTGACGTAATTTTAATATTTGCTTAAAATACGGTACATTATTTACATTTTTTAAACAACGGTTGCTACCAATTCATCATTTAAACGTTTCATGTATGAAAATTATTTTACGTATTTTTAGCGTTGTACAGCGTATGCAAATAAAACGTAGCCCTTACGATCGCTAAACTACGTTTACGTATAGACGTTGAGGAAGTATATCTGCTATATTTTTAAATAGACGGTTTATTATGTAACTCATAAAAGATGAATGTTAATGATGATATCAATTCATCATTTAAACGTTTTGTGTATGAAAATTTATTTACGTATTTTAAGCGTTGTATGGTTATGTAAATAAGTCGTTTCCTTTACGACTGCGAAATATATTTTGCCTATAGATGTTGTGGAAGCATATATACTATATTTTCAAATAAACGGTTGATTATGTAACTCATAGAAGATGAATGTTAAATAACGGATGCTACCAATTGATCATTTAAACGTTTTGTGTATGAAAATTCATTTACGTATTTTAAGCGTTGTATGGTTAGGTAAATAAAACGTTGCTTTTACGATTGCGAAATACATTTTGTGTATAGTCATTGTGGAAATATATATACTATATTTTAAAATAAACGGTTTATTATGTAGCTCATAAAAGATAAATGTTAAACGACGGATGCTACCAATTCATCATCTAAACGTTGCATGTATGCAATTTTTTACGTATTTTAAGCATTGTATGGTATAGATAAATAAAACGTAGCCTTTACGATGGTGAAACTACGTTTACGTATAAATGTTGTGGAAATATATATACTATATTTTCAAATAAACGGTTTATTATGTTAACCGAGTATGATGCAACTTCATCAAGAGTGCACTGTCGAAAACCTTCGGTGTATTATGTAACTCATAAAAGATAAACTACCAACTACCTATTTTGCTTATTATACCTACAGTAACAGTCCAATTATAACAGGCAATAACTTATGTTTTCACATAACCTACTTAGGTTTTAGTCTAATTTACATTATTACATAGGTAAAAATTTGATATTATACCGGGTGTCTACAGAGAATGGTAACGTCCCTTATTTTGTTAATGCTTTAAAATATGGATTTGAAATTCTGGAATCATAAATTATGTATAAAAGTTCATGTTTCAGATACTTAATATTAAACCACGGCATTCTTTGTTTTTGCGACAGTGCTACCAACTTATTTTTTTTAAATGGAACATATTTTTTTTCAGATTCTGAAAGAGGGTAAACATTTTTAAGCAAACACTTTCTAAATTTCAAAAATCGGTTAATAATTACGTACACATACTCCTTGTTTTATTCAATACAAATACAGCACACAGTCAGTTGTTACGAACGTTTATTAGTAGAGAAAGGAAAATACTATTTTTGTAAATAAAAGTAATAATTGTGGTTATTTAATATGTAGATCTAATTGAAATTCGCATATCACACATCGGTCGGCCGGTGGGCGCGTTGGATTTCGTCTTCAAAAAATTTATATTGTAGATTAATAGGTTGATGTATTTTGTATTTTTCGAAGATAAAAATTAATAGAGGTATAATAGTGATGAAAAACGTAAAAATTTAAATACCTAATATTAATACAGTAAACAAAAAACCAATAAATAAATTTTAAAAAAAAGTACTGAAAAAATAATAACAATAATAATAATAAATCTCTAATTGCTCAGTTCCGAGGAAACTGAGGACCTATCAGTGGCGGTAACAAACAATGCAAATAAAAATCGTTCAATTTTTGAGACATTTTGATTTGCCACATCTCATCGTCCCGGTAAACCTCAAAAAACAGATTTTTCTTGTTTATTGTTCAAAAAAATTATGGAAGGTTTATTGTATTTATTGTTTCAAATTCTATTCTTAATGGTGTCCATACAATGAATATGCAATATTCTCTCTTTGCAATGTGCATTTCTCCTTGTATTTGGTAGAAGCAATTATGGTTTCTCTTTAGTTTCAACTGTCCATTTTCTTCAGTTTACAGGATTACAAGAACTAAGGTTCTAAGAATTGCAAATGCGTTAAGCCTGCCGCTATCCTGTTTGGGACTACCTGATACGAACAATGAAACGGGTATATTTGTGCATTTCGAAGCAGTAATTTTTGAAAAGATTGCCGTCAGTTTTGCTTCACCGTTCGAATTATTAAGACGTGCAGTGCGGGTTATTTGTTAGTGACTGATTGTAGTTATTTATTAATTAATTAAAATACGAACTAATCGAAATCGTGGCATTCATAAAGTGCAAGTGCATCGCCCATCCCCTTTGAACGTGCAACAGATATATCTGGTAAGTTTTTCATTGAGTACCGTTGTTAGCTTTTTCTTCGAGTAGCCTTTTGTCTTATTACAATAGATTTACCTGTTGTTCGTTTAGGTTACTGAATAGCATGTGTCATTACTGAAAAACTTGAAGCAACGGAACCATGTATATTACAGAAGTTTTCGACAAACGAAATTGTAAAACACAAAAATTCGATAATCAACAATAAAGTATGTTCTTAAAACATGTGCAGTTGTTTCGATAGTTTCAGAGTAGAAATAGAAATATTCCAGATTCTCTCTTATATAAGCTCTTGCAGAACATTCTCTATAGCTTCGTAATATTAGAAATATTATGTAGGTACATATATAATTACGATATTCAATCTTTTTCAGGAGCACCCAACAACAAATAAATTGCAACGGTTAACTGAACAACAACATGCAGATTTGAAGAAAACGCCCAGCATGGACACGACAGAGGTGGACGAAGGACATCAGATTTTAGATGTACTTATTTAATAAATAAATACCTTTGAAATAAATATTTTTCCATTTTTATTTATTCATCAAACAGACCTAGTATAAGCGTTACAAAAACGTCTACGAAATTGTGACTGTTCGAAATAGTCATCGTTGCATCGGGTACGCGACGTATTTTGAAAGCTGCCATAATGATGTAAAAACTACGTAGCATTTACGACGGTTTGCTAGACAACGTTGATTGTTTGAAATTCTAAATTTTAGAAATAATCATTATTGCATCGGATGTGCGACTCATTTTAAAAGCTGAAATAGCGATGTAAAAATTACGTACCGTTTATGACGGTTTGCTAGACAACATTAAGTTTGACACTTTGACTGTTAGAAATAGTCATTGCAGCATGGGATGCACGACTCACTTTGAAAGCTGTAATGACGATGTAAAAACTACGTACCGTTTACGATGGTTTGCTAGGCAACGTTTATTGTTTGAAATTCTGAATTTTAGAAATAGTCGTTATTGCATCGGATGCGGGACTCATTCTAAAAGCTGAAATAACGATGGAAAAACTACGTACCGCTCATGACGGTTTGCAAAACAACGTTAATTATGTCCGTTGGAAATAGTTATTATTACATCTTTATGTTGTAGTACAAAATTCGTCGATTACTGTTACTCATAGTAACGTTTCAAAAATATCGCTTAGCGACGTATTTCGAAGGGACTTAAGGTGGGTTCAGACTTGTGTCGTATCATCGTATCGAATCATGATACGCGATACACGATACGCTGATACGCAGATACGCCGACGGTTTGTTTTCATCCCCGTTTACTCGTATCCGTAACATGTGCGTTTTATTTTTCCACTGTAGGTAGTGTTTCCGTATCTTTTAGTTCCAAGTCATCTCCCGAGAAAATAATGTCGACGGTACAGTTGACTACTGCCAGCTACATTTTTCTTCACTATGCATTGACAAAGAAGGAAAGGAAGCTACGGCGTTGGTGGATGAAAACAGTTTTTGCGAATCGTGAAGTGTACAGTGGTTCAAGCTTGTTGCATGATTTAAAATTGTCATTTGAGATTTCCTGTCATGCATCATTCTTCTTTAAGCGATAAAATGATGCGGATCTTTTGGGTTCCAAATAACACTTCTCTGTTTGTAATAATCTATAAATTCTAAAACTAGTTCCCGTGACCACTCCATGGTAGTACGTCTGTAATCATCCAGACTTGAAGCAGCACTAATGATTGAGCTGTTCAGCATATCAGGATGCAGATCGGGATTGTTTGGATTTTGCCGTCCACACTACCTGTATCGAGATCATTTCTTTGATGTTACTCTGAAATACCGACTCCTGGTGGGTAAAGGTCGTATCGTATCTGCGTATCAGCTTGACACGAAGATATGATACGCAAATACGATACATCTCCTCGTACACACTTACCCGATCTTGATACGCGATCACGATACGATGCGAAGATCTGATACAAGTCTGAACCCACCTTATTATATGTCTATCTGCCGATCGTCGTGTATTCATCGTAAAAGCAAGAAAAAGATGTAAAATCTAAGTTGTTATGACCAAATTTATAGAAAATTATTTACCGGGTTATAGGCATTGATTTACTTGAACAATTAAAAGCTAATATTAATGTTAGGACTAGAGAATTGACAACCTATAGTGCCAACATTCCAATCGTATATGAAACAGAAACTAAGACATCTAAAAACAAAGCCAGTAAGCCAACAGAATTTTTAATTAATATACCCTCACGAGTTAATCAAAGAGTCAAAATTCCTGTCAAGCAAAAGGAAGGTATAGGTATTTTAAGCCACACAACATTTGGAAATGGGATAGAAATGCCGCAAGGTTTAGTAACGGTATCAAATAGTTTCGCTCATCATTAATTCTAACGAAAATCCAGTAAATTTAAACATTTTGAAACCTTTGGACAATTGAACCCCAAAATTTACTAGAAGTGAATTTTGTAGAGGAAATGAAAATGATCGATCTCCAAATGAAAATTTTGATAATGCTTTAAAACTAATTCTAAAAAACTTGAGACTAGATCATTGCAACCGAAAAGAAAAACAGGCGATTAGGAAACTTTGTTTTGATTATAGAGATATGTTTCATAGCGAATAAATACCTTTAAGTTTTACTAACGAAGTTAAACACAAAATTAAGTTGAAAGACGGCACTACAAAATTTACAAAATCCTATTGTTCTCCAGAAATTCACAAAAACGAAGTAAAAACTCAAATTCAAAAAATGTTAAATCAAGGAATAATTGAGGGCAGCGTTTTACCTTGGTCCAGTCGAATTTGGATTGTTCCAAAAAAGTTAGATCTTTCCGGTAGGAAAAAATGGAAACTTGTCATTAATTACAGGAAGTTAAATGAAAAACCATATACGACAGATACCCCCTTCCAAATATTACAGACATTCTCGACAAATTAGGCAGAGCTAATTATTTGACTACTCTTGATTTGGCCAGTGGTTATTACCAAATTGAAGTACATCCGGATGATATAAAAAAACAGTATTTACACTGATGGTGGACATTACCAGTTTAAAAGAATGGTTATGGGTTTGAAAAACGCGCCCTCCATTTTTTAACGTGTCATGAACAATGTATAAAGAAGGTTGCAAGACACATGTTGCCTTGTTTATTTAGATGACATTATTATTTTCAAGAACACTTAGAACGACTTAAATCGGTATTTGATAAACTAAGAAAAAGTAATCTAAAGTTTAACTTGATAAATCTGATTTTTTACAAAAGTCAGTTCAGTATTTAGGACATATCATAACCCCTCAAGGAGTAAAACTAAACCCTGACAAAATAGCAGCTATAAAGATTTCCCTATTCCTAAAACACAGAAAGAAATTAAAAGCTTTCTTGGACTTTTAGGGTACTACAGACGTGTTATTAAGGACTTTCCAAAATTACGAAACCAATGACGAAATGTTTAAAGAACAGTAAAATTATTCACGACAAAGAATTCGTCGAATGCTTTAGGACTTGTACCAACCTTTTAATTAATGACCCTATTTTGCAATACCCCGAATTTTCTAAACCTTTCATTCTGACCGCAGATGCAAGTAATTTTGCAATTGAAGCTGTTCTTTCTCAACAAATTCCGAACGACAAACCAATAGCGTATGTTTCCCGAACATTAAATTAATTCTAAACAAAATATTCAACCATTGAAAAAGAACTTCTTGCCATAGTATGAGCTTGTAAGTATTTTAGCCCATATTTGTACGAACGAAAATTTACAATTTATACAGACCACAGACCATTGCACTAGCTGTTTAGTTTGAAGGAACCAATTTCGAAATTAGTAAGATGGCTACCTAAATTAGAGGAGTACGATTATGAGATTTATTATAAAAAAGGTACACTTAATAAAATTGCAGCTTGTCTTTCAAGAATTAATATTAACGCTTTAGAAAACGAATTCCTAATTAATAATCCCGGCGAAGTCAATAAAGATATATCAGACTTTCTCAAGGACTATATTAAAAATTTAACACCTGATAAATTAAATAGAGATGTTTCCAAATTTCTACAAGGTTATACTCAATATATGATAGGTGACGAATTAAATGACGAACCTTAGACTTCGACTAATATAAATAAAAACCCAAAAATCTAAATAACCTCGGATATACAAATAGAACCCCTGGCGGAATCAACAATAATTCTGATACGTTTACACAGCTTTCAAATTTTAATGAAACAACAAATGACGGAATCAAAATTTATGGCGAAATAATTAATAATAAAACAAACCAAATTTTAGTATTCCCAAACGTATATCATGAATTAGAAATTAAATGCGAAACGTATGACACTCAAAAAATAATAACAATCAAAATTCGAGAAGTTAGTAATGAAAATTAAATTTTTCAATTTTTAAAGAAAAATACTGACCCAAAAAAGGTTTACTGTTTATATTTTCATAATAGCTATTTATGCAACAAGTGCTAAAAGTTGATGTTTATGCACGAGATATGAAAATTATGAAACTCTCATGCAATAACACTTTTAGCACGAGTTTGCATACAATATTTTTTCTACGACCTTAAATTTTCTGTTATTAATCCATAAATGTCGATTTTGCATTTATGACAGTTATAATTTATGTCATAATAAAGAGAAGGCCTTGATGTACAGGTAAATGTTTGTGGAGCCAGTACTGTCAAAGTCAGTTATCAAAGGTAATTATAATAGTACACAACTGACTTTATTCATTACATAACGTTTTAATTATTTAAAAAACACTTTACCTCTAACGCAAGAAGTAACTAGAATAACTTTACAACCTCACTTCCAGTTCGATATTGTAGTTTTATAACCTTACTTCACTTTATAACTCATGTGCTAAAAGTGAGCAGCTGATCTCATTTTAAACACGCTAAATTATAAAACGTCACTTTTAGTGAACAATGCTAGCTCTAAAAGGCCTACGTTTAGTGGTGGTCGTAGAAAAAGACGCATATATAGAGTATTTTGTAAAGTATATTTGAAACTGTTCTCAGAAAGCAGACCTAAATTAATTAGATGTCTTAAACGAGTCAACACTGTTACAGATCAACTAGAACAAATTGTAGTAGTTAAGAACCATCTTGAAGGAAAAGCGAACCACAGAGGTATTAATGAAAGTTAGAATACTTACTTAAAACGAAATTATTTTTGGAAAAACATGAAACTCAACCATTTCAAATTATATTAACTCTATGCTAGAAAGAAACTCTATGTACCCTCAATGTTAACAGAAACGACAACTAAACCATTTCAAATTGTTCATATCGATGTTTTTACATTTGATAACCGAAATTATTTAACTTTAGTCGACTCGTTCACAAAATCTGCACAAGTTCTATTTATCCAAGGAAAAACAGCTATTCCTAGTAATAATGCTTTAATAAAAATACTTTGCATCTTTGGCGTACCTCAAACCTTAGTTATCGATAAAGGCACAGAGTTTAATAATGAAATTGTTAAGGAAATATTGAAACTGCATAAAATTAACGTTCATTTTACAACCGTGGCCCATCATAAATCTAACTGTAATGTTGAAAGATCTCATTCTACAATTATTGAACACTTAAGGATCTTAAAAGAAATCCACTCACATGAAAATGTTAACCTAATGGACTAAGCAATTATTGGCTATAATACTTCAATACACAGTGCAACAAATCATACACCTTTCGAATTAACATTCGGACACACACATTTGGAAATCCAAATGAAAGTTTTTATACCATTTCGTTCTATACAGAATACGCTCAAAATCACAAACAAAGATTGGAACATATACCAAAAAGTTAGAGAACAGTTACAAGCAGATAAAGAAAAGGTAGTTTCTAAATTAAATTCACAAGGTAACTACTTACAATAATGAATTTTATTTAAGGAAAACTGTATATAAGCAAAACCCCGATTGTAGGAATAAAAAGAATCGCACATTTTAGGACCATACGAAATCACAAAAATGTTAGAAAGAATTAGAGTAGAAATTATTAATAAACATAATAAAAATTAAAAAGAGATAGTTCATATAAAGGAACTTAGAAAACATTCTATCGTTACAGATTTTGCCATCTGTACAGTCGCAGTGAAATTAGATTTTCCAAAATTCCATAACCTCAATAGCAATCCTGGACTTCTTCCATTAAAATTGGAAAACGCTCAGAAAGTTAATTTTTTGTATTCGCTCCCCAAACTGGTTACTTTGGAAACTGTCTAGGATCCTCAAAATGGCGATTTAGAGGCCTTGTACTTAAAGTCGTTATGGCAACATTTTAGCGGACTCAAACATTAGTTGCCATGACGACTTTAAGTACAAGGGATCTAAATGACCATTTTGAGGATCCTAGACAGTTTCCAAAGTAACCAGTTTGGGGAGCGAAAAATACATTTTCGCGCGGCCTCCTAAAATAATGCCGCGTTAATGGTAATTGGAACTTCATATTATAATGTTTGGAGAGCTAATACAAAAAAACGTTGTATGCAACACGTCTTCAAATGGCTTTAGAGGACTCATCTTCATATTACGGACTCGGCTGCGCTTCGCTCCGCCTCGTCCGGAAACATTTCGACTCGTCCCCTAAAGCCTTGCTTTGAGGACTAGTTACATAAAGTGCTATATTGGTATTTTATACAGGTATCTGATATTTTTAAAACAATAGAAGAATTTAAGGTACTTCGTTTTCCCAAATTAAAAACACAATTAAAAATGGAACACAAAATCCTAGCTATGAAAGAGATTATTATAATTCATATATAGTCTTGTAAATTTATTAAAAAACAAAATTAAAAGTCACCTTTATCAGCTTAACCCACTTGCTATGCAAAAATCTAAACGCAGCCTTATCGATGGATTCAGATAAATAATAAAGTCAATAACTGGAAATTTAGATCATACCCATGCAGAAAGATACGATAAAGCCCTAACTACGCTTTCCGATAATCAAAAACAACGCAAAACTTTAATTAAGAAGCAAATTACTTTACTTCAAAAATCAATTTTAGAATTTAAAAATAGTACTGAAGGGCTTGCTCATAATGACATAATCAAATGATGTTACAATATCAAATCTTACAATTAAGAGCAGGTCATCAAAACTACATATTTTCCAGAGATCGATACTCATAGTTAACTTCTTTTACATTCTTCTTTATTCTCGCAATTTGCAATTAGTTTCCAAATTATTTACGATATGTTAGCGAGAATTGAAGTAGCAATCAGTTTTTTAAAACTGAATACATTCCACAAGTCTTTAGTTGAATTTGAAGAT
This sequence comes from Agriotes lineatus, assembly GCA_940337035.1. Classification (NCBI taxonomy): domain Eukaryota; kingdom Metazoa; phylum Arthropoda; class Insecta; order Coleoptera; family Elateridae; genus Agriotes; species Agriotes lineatus. The sequence continues at coordinate 101,928,921 of OW679201.1, forward strand.
TTACATTCGGAGCTATCAAGTATTAACACTAAGATTGAAAAACATAAGCTTTCTTTCGAACCAGTTGTAAAGAATATTTTGTTATGTGAGAAAGTTATAGAAATTAAAATTTACAGTAAAGACAATGAAATCGTCTTTATTCTAGAAATTTCAATTGTAAAAGTTGAAAGCTATGATTATTATCATCTATATTTCTTGCCAGTCCCATCTGCCAAAATATTTAAAACTATAATACCTATTTCGAAATTCCTCCTATGTAACGAGAAAAGCTATATATATTTCGACAACGAATGTCAAGAGGTAGACAGACAGACATACAGGCAGACTGACAGGCAGACTAATGAACATAAACATGTTTTTTTGGTTCGGGGGACTCTAAAACGTGAACATCTGTTGAATCCAATACTTCCGTTATTGTAAAAAGAGGTAAAAAAAAGAGATGTAATACTTTAGCAGAAGTGGATAACTGACACAACTGCTATATCGGATGACATTATCCCTGCTAGTCGATCGACACTATACGCTGAGACAAAGAAAGTGTATCATTAAAAGCATTAGCTAATGTTTGAATAGGTTATAACAGCCGTACAGATTGACAAATACGAAAACGGGTTGTATAGCACGATTTATCAGAAGTCAATAACTAGCACATCCCCATATCCAATGACATTAACCGACGCGACGTGCTGGTTGAATGGCACTACTTTGAGATAGGAGATGCGTTTCATTAAATACTTCACAACAACAAGATTTTCCGCTAATTGTTGAAGACCCTGTATAATTTCGAGAAACCCGACTTTACTAACAGATAGGTACCACCAAGCATTTGAATATTAACAATGCAGGTATATAGGTATATTTTAATTTCAGTTCCAATTACGGAATTACATAAATTATTAAAAATATCACAAAATGACCAACCACTGTGGAACTGAAGTTCAGGGAATGTTTTTGTTTCCTTACATGTACAGATAGAAAATAACACATGTTCAATTGGGTTTTATAATTTCGGAAACGTAGAAATAAGAAAAAAGCAAATTTGTTTTAATACCTATTATTCTTGACGGAAAAAGTTTCTGTGTAATGTTAATCCACAGACGTAAATTATTTTTTTGAAAAAATAGTGATGGCATTGTAATATGTTCTAAACGTTCAGTGTTTTCAAAATTATGCCAGTTTCGGATAACAATAATTGTCAAACAAAAATGTTACTGTACCTAAGGACTGATTTCCACGACCTACGAACTCGTCACTAGAAGCCAGCCATCTGTGCTGCAGAAACACCGGATCTTTTTTTTTAACAGCCTTATTGTCATATCCGTCATTTGGAATTCTAAACATAGTCAAAATGTATCCATCTTATGTTACAGTCTCGTGTTTTTCCACAGGATGTCCATAATAAGTTATAATATTAGGCTAACCAGGAGTTACTGTTAGAAATTCGCAGAACAATTTAAATACTTTTACAAACTACTTTAGCTTCGGCTGCAATGTGGTACCAACAATTTGAATTGTCCTGTAATCTGTCTGTAATAGTCTTTAATTGCGGGACACATGTTATTTTCTTTGCAGCTGATGAGAGTGCAGAGTGGATGGCAAATAATAAGATCCACAGAATGGTGCACTTCACTTCCATAGTCTGCGATTTTAAAGCATACATTTAATCACACGCGTCACACCCTTAAGTGAAACGCCTTTTTATGCACAAAACAATAGAAAAGGTAATCTCTGAAACTTCTTTGTAGCGTGAATTTATCATTCATATTCTTATTTCGCCACTCTGCAAATTAAAAATATTAAATAACGAACGTTTCGAGGGACAATCTGCCCTCGTTATCAACAATTTACAATTAAAAAGAACAAGAAACTTAGCTTTTTTCACACCCAAATAAGAATATGAATAATAGAAAAGGTATCCTTCGCCGCATATACTGAGTCGTTTGCAGCTGCTGCATTTCTTTTATAGTAACTTTCATTTATGCAACTGGTTACATACGAATTTTATTGGGAGTAAAAGTGCACTTTAGTTCGTCTTTTGAGAAAGTAAAGCAGCGTGTTAGATATTGGTAGTGCAAAAAGACAATTTCTAATTCAGAAAATAGAGAAAGCTTAAAAAATTTTCAGCGACAAGAGCTACTGCAATCCATAAAACTTTTATTGATTATTAAATTTAATAATAGAATTACTAAAGCAGAATTAATGGAAATGCATTCTGCAATTTATTTTCCGCTCTATTCACTCAGTGCCACGTTTAGTAAGTATTTCTACTTACGATGTTTTTAGAAATATAGTCCTTAACACGTTTCCGAAAAACAACTATGAAGTTGTAGCGTAACCGGAAGAAATTGAAACTCAAATAAAATAAATAGTTTCCTTAAGTCGTTCTTAGAAAATGTATAATTAAACTGGCAAAAAGCAATCACCGTTTTCTGAGATTTTTTATTGTGTCTGAGGTAGATCATTCACAGTTTTGGAGTAAGCGAATCTTAAAGGTTATTAACCCTGCTGTATTGTTCCCCGGGTTAATATTACCGCAAACCATTTTCATTTCGCTGCGGCATATTGTGACATTGATTAGTGTGAAGGCTTTTATCTATTATTTTTTTTTTGTAAAACTTTTTAATTGTTACATATTGTAATGATATACACAGGGGCGTTAGGATCAATTTTCGAAAGTATTAAGGGAGTACAATGGTTGAAAATAAACTAAATCTATTTAAATATAAATTGGGAATGTGAATACTTATTATGCAATTACAAAGTAAAAGAGAATTTATAATTGAGTGGAAAATGGCTATTTGAAAAACAGATGCATTAGAAAATAATAAAGAGAATGACAAATACTAAATTGTAATAAAATTAGTAGGTGTAAATCAAATATTATTATGAGAAAGGAAAATTGAGATCGTTAAGGAATTTGTTTCGATTATTAAGAAATAAAAAATTTTGAAAAATGTAGTAAAAATAATTTGGTGTGATTAAAATATTAAAAATAAACCCTATTTTATTGAGAAACTGTTTGGATAATAAAAAAGATATTAATAAAATTTACGTGGTGAAGTTAGAAGGAAATATAAACCAAGAAGAATAATTAAATACATAAAACTAAGGAAGATTACAAGTAAGTGGTAAAACTAATAGCAAGTAGAATTAATCTACAAATGTGAATAATTGGAGAAGAATAATAAGTCAAGTTTATTGGAAAAGTACCTTTGACATAATACATTAATCGTATTGGATTACGTCAAGCTGTTTGGTGATAAGGGAGAGTTCCAGAGGAGGACCATAAGTTAAGAAGGCACGTTCCAGAAAGTTGACAGATGCAGTATTGGAAGTAGCTGTCTGCAGATTTGGTCTGTTGGCTGCATGCTGTAGGGAAGGTTTGAGTTCCTGATTCTGGAACGTCTTGCCTGTCAGTAGGGCCTTTCATTGCAATAAGGTGTGTGAGAGGTTGGATCAGTAGGCTGAGATGAGCAGGTTAGTTGATATGCTGAACATTGTTGAGACCAATTGAAATGAGGGTGATTTGAATAGCAAGGTAATTACTAGAAAAGTAAATAAAGACTATAAAGGTAAATTAGTTATTAAAGAATTACTTATTGTTTTTAATATTATTTTATACTAGTGTAACGATCTGGCATTTGTCAATTTGAATTTCAAATTTGTTTGGCATTTAGTTGCAGGAACTCCAAGTGTATCGGTGCATTATAAACAAAAGTGATTTAAAAGCTGAGCAAAGTGTAGTGACCTTTATTTCAAGAAAAAACAATTTTAGTGGTTAGGCAAATACATGACATCAAAATTGTAGTCCATAAGGTCAAACATGTTATCAAACCTAATTTCTTTTAAAATTGAAAATCTACTTGTTGAGTTACCAGACTGTTTTTTGTTAAGAATGACCAAGCAAGTTTGTAAAATTTCTGTTGGGGGCAGATTGAGCTCCACATTTTATTGCTTAAAGTTATAAATAAAAAGTATTTTTTAATACCAGTTGTGTGTAAAGTTTTTCACCAGTGTGCAGGGCATCTGTGGGTATAGTTTGCCATGTATTAAAAGTGCCAAGTGTGGCAGTTTAGCCAGCAGCGAGATTCCTCCAAGTGCGAGTAACTTTGGGGGTCTATTTCTATAAGAAAGCAGCATCCACCAGCAAGAATTTTGTGTTCAACGTGTAGAGCCGTTTCTGCTGAGTGCTTCTATACAGAGTTTCGGAGCAGAGAGCAACCACGCGAATTACTATCGACGAAGCGTCCCCAGAAAACGCATCCCGCCTACGAAGCAGCCCTATTCAAGGTAATTTCACCGGGAAAGCGTTGGAGTAGGTCCATTATTTTTGGATCTCATTAGTTCAGACTGTCAACGAGGTATAGCATCAGGTTCCAGTTGTCCAGGACCCTCCGTTTTTGAGAAATGTAGAGAGCGTCCTTTGAAAGTGCAAGATGACAGTGCATTTTTCAGTTTTGGCCGGATGCAGAACAAAAAACAATCGCGCATGGGTTTCGGCATCACACTAGAAACAAAACTGGCTTAGAAGTTGCTACGTCACAGTATTAACGTATTTACCTGATGCTTCCTTGCCATTTTGGTGTTTTAGTTATTTATAATGATAAATTATGCTTCTATACAAAATGTCAGGAAGATCTGTAGACTTAGAAAAAACCGTTATTTTTTAGATTCAGCAATATAAATTGAATTTTATTTTCAGCTATAATTTACCAAGGGTAGTGATAATCACCCGCAATAATTTTGACAAATAACAACCCGAAAGTGCTTGCCTAGAAATAACGCACTTGAGGGATATTATTTGTCAAAATTATAAGGATTTATCACTGGCCGCGGTGAATTCGGAAAGATAGGTAAGTGCTTAAATAAATTAGCCATTTTCCTGACAAATTAATTTGACACTTCTTTATAATAATATGTTGGTGGCACTGGAAGTCTATGTCAAATTCGAAGTTATCAGGTTAAGTTTTGACACAGACTGACGGAAAACCTAACATGCTACCCTCGAATTTGACTTAGATTTACAGTGCCACCAACTTGTCACAGGATACTACTGAAAATTAATTAGGTAGTTTCCATGGTGATTGAAAATCACCCTAGGGTCGTTTTCACTTCAAGTGTGATCTGATTTGTCAAACTGACTCACGTGATTACAACTAATCAAATTGGATTGGCCTGCAATATATGTAAGAACTTATCATGTAAACTAACCTTTTTGTTCATGATACGGCAAAATTTTATTAAGAAAAGTTGTTCAGAATGTGAAATGATGGCCCTATACAAAATTTCAGAAAGACCTACATACTTAGATTAAACCGTAATTTTTAATCAATTCAATTTATACAGGGTTATTCACCTAAGATAACGAGCCTGGCCAGGTAAAAATGCAACCCAAAATAAGATTTATAAAGTTAACTGGATCCCTATGGCATTAGCTCCTCGAATTTGACATAGACAGTAGAGGGGATTCGCCGGTTCTAGCTCCTCACCTCCTCACCTCTACCTCACAGTCATGAGAATAGTCTGTCTCTCTCCAACACGTGTAAAGGTGTATGTCTATCTCCGTCTACAGAGCAGTGTTACCAACATACAGGGTGTTCCTTAAAAAGTTTATGCAACTAGATGAAATCCCTAGATTAGTTACTAGATTTGAGCGGCAAATTTAAATTTAGCACGTGTAAGGGTATATGTCTATCTCTGTCTACAGAGCAGTGTTACCAACATACAGGGTGTTTCTTAAAAAGTTTATGTAACTAGATGAAGTCCCTAGATTAGTTACCAGATTTGGGTGGCAAATTTAAATTTAACACGTGTAAAAGTATATGCCTACCTCCACCTACAGAGCAGTGTTACCAACATACAGGGTGTTTCTTAAAAAGTTTATGTAACTAGATGAGGCCCCTAGATTAATTACTAGATCTGGATGGCAAATTTAAATTTAACACGTGTAAAAGTATATGCCTAGCTCCACCTACAAAGCAGTGTTACCAACTTAGAAAGTGTTCTATAAGAAAGTGCATGCAACTATTGAAGTCTCTAGATTTAAAATAGGCGACTAGATTTAAGCATTTAATTTTGAATTTAGTAGTTTCTGTTGTTGTCTAACGAGTTACTCAGGTATATATACATCAACCCATACTAATACAACCGACCAACCAACGAAGTCGAGAACTAAAGTTAGCAATAACAACACAACTGCGAGTTTTGCAGGCTCGGCTTACCGATTCGTCTAGGTAACCTCAACACCTTCATAAAGGTGTCTCAACCTCAAGCTAGTTAAAGTCAGAGTATATTAATTTTACATAATACAGGTTAAACAGCATCTGAGGATTAAGATTGTTTGCATGCTAAATAGTACACTATCACTAGGATAACTGATAAATAATTCCACACAATCATAATTTTAGTTAAAACACTCACCTGTATGTAGCAACGCAAATCCTTAAAACTGTTCGAGGAACTGAAACGTCAATATTCCATGTAACCCTCTAGTAGAACAATCCCCCCCCCTCATGTTATACACAGCAGAGAGGTTCAACTCGATGCGAACTGTAAGAGCGATTGAGTCGAGGGTAATGGAGTTAGCAACGGTGGAGACGCTCAAGCCTACAAAGTTGAAGTTGTGTAGATGAATGGTGCATACTTGAATAAATAGATATTAACTGAAACGCTCACAACCAACACCAACAACTACACCACAACTAATATCAATCTATACCAACCAACAACAATAACTACTGCCACAACCAACACCGACAACTACCTCCACAACCAACAATCCAACCAACACCGATAACTACTACCACAACCAACAAACCAGCAAACTACTTCCACAACTAACACCAATAAACCCAATCTGTACCAACAACTACTTCTACAACCAACCAACACCAACAACTACTATTACAACTACACCAACACCAGTATAAACTTCGATAATTCAATAAAACACAGAATACATACATACAACATTTTTATTTTATTTATCTATCATACACTTCAAAAGTCTTCAACATCTATATAACATATGTTCAAAAAGTACTTGAACTAGATGAGGCTATACACAGTAAGATGAACGACCGATCGACCAACCCCATCAACCAGCCGACCAACTGATTGACTTAGTATACAAATATACATAGCTTTAAATTTCTTAATAGTTTAGTGTAGATTATACTGCAGACTAATTCAATAAAGCATAGAATACATATAACATTTTATTATATTTATCTACTATAAATATCAAAGTTTAAACAAATTTCTGTTAACTACGATGTTGCCATCCGATTGATGAATGGTGAATTTTTTAACACGTTGCCGGAATTTTATAATGACCCCAAGCTAGAGTCATATGCGTTCCAGGAATGATGTACCTTTTATCATCTTCTGGAGAAAGGGCAACCTTGTTTTTAATTTCCGTGTATAACTGATGGTTATACGATCTAAACTGCCTCATCGTTTTATATATAGTTTTGTTATGTAACACAACACCCTCATAATCATCCATATCAAGCTCATTTCTAATAATCGCGGTTTGAACTCCTTTCGCCTTTTTTGTGAGTTCACCCTCTACATCAACTATGTAGGCTTTAGCACCTGTTCCATAGAATTTCCAAATAATCTTACCTCCATACTCATCTTTCATTCTGCCTATTACAGATTTTGTTATAGGCATATCAAAACGATTATTTGGTAAATAGTTAGATGTATCAAAATACTCTAAGTACTTTTTCATATCATCATAAAAATTTTCTGTAAATAGTTCTAGAATTAACGAATCAGTGTCGGTGTATGCTAAAAGAGCCTTATCCCCATACTTTTCTTTAATAAAATTATAATAGAAGTTATACATAATAAATTTAGACAAGTCCAGAACACAGAAACCTATATATATGGGTTTGTTGTAGACCACTTTAAGTCGCTCCATTTGTATAGCTACAAAGTCTTCACTTATAATGGTTAAGTTTTAAAATTCGGTTTGGAAATTAACGATTCTGCCCCCAACCTCTTACCTATATTTTCCCAATGTGTAATAAGCCGTATATCTACTCTTTTATCAACATTTTCCATTGTTTTTCCAAATACCGCGTTATTCATTAATTTGTAAAACGTTTTCTCGAACTCGTTGACAGCCTGATTCCTCCTTACGGTATTTAAATCAACATACTTTTTTAACCAAGGAGATTGCGAGAATGATAAGATGCGGTGGACTTTCCGTAATTTTAACCCAGCATTTAAACATTGTTGTAGATTTTGGTAGTGTATAATGTATTTCTCTTTCGGATTTAAATTCGCGATTAGCTTAGTGTATTTAGAGTTTGGCGGTGATATATTTTCAGGACAAAATGGAAGTTCGTTATGAAGATCGTGTAATGATTCAGGATAATCTAAATCAACTTCCAAAACATATCCACGATTAGAAGTGTTTAGAATTTCATTAATGTTAAAATTTTGAATTTCAGAATCGGATAACCATTGAAATCCGCCTGTTGGTAGATGCATAGATAAGGAAGCCCCATAAAGATTTGTAGCATCCAGGTATGACTGATACGACGTTTGTCTGTTAGGGTTAAAGGTTGACATAAATGGGTTATTAGCCTTAACTGATCTTTTGCTACACTGACAGAGTCCGCCACGAATGCCTTTTTGGAAAAAATGCACCATATCTATATCAGTTAGTAATTCTAGTTCTATTTCGGTATATTTTAGCATCGCATTCCAGCTTAAACCAGGTGCAGTATAAAAATGACATGGATCTAGTTTATAAGCTTCCATGCAAACATATCGAAAGTTTTCAAAAATGTCTGCTAGCAACAACACATCAGATTTCAAGTATATATCCGAATAATCACCTAATGTTTTACATTTGAAAACCCCCCACACCATCTTTGCACGTTCATAATCTAATTCTGATATTTTACTGTTAGTTAAACCGTTAAAAAATTGTTCACGTGTGGGTAGTTTTGGATCATCTAACCGTTCCATGCTGTCAACGTAAGAATAGGGAAATACACCCTTCTGTCTAATTAAGTTAAACTTTTCTCCTTCAAAATATTTCTTTATTTCTGTACATTGCTCTACCCCCAAATTTTTAGCTAACTTTTCCAAACTCATAGGCATAAATCTAAATGAATCTAAAAATCTCAATTTCATAAAAACGTGTTTTTCTTTGCCATTCTTATCAACAATTGTTTCTACGGGTATATGCTTCGTAAAAGAGATATACTTTTCTTTGTTTGTAGCTATCACATCAATTTTGCTTTCATCTAATCCCAAAGCTTTTATAAATAAATGTGCATCATAATTTGACAAATTGTGAAAGAATATAGGAATAAAATTCGAAAGTTTAAAATTTATATTACATATACTATGAGCAGGTCCACGGTATTTACCAGTCAAGTGACAATGATCTTTCACCCTATCTTCATTTTTGAGAAACGGATTTTCACATATATGACAGCTTGCTGCTATTTTGTGAACTAGTTTCTCATTTTCGGTTAAATTATTTATTGGAACTATATGTTTTAGGTGATTCACATAAATTTCCTTTATGTCAGCGTCTATTCGGTCACAAAAAACTTTAGCACAATCAAAACCTCGGTAAGATTCAAACTTTGAAAGGGAGTCATCGTAAGAGCATTTTATATAATATGCAAAACTATAGGGTGTGTGCATATGAGTTTTTTGAGAAAACGGTTTATTACTATCTTGCTGACAGTATTGAAGCGGTACAAGCATCGACTCGAAATCTACATATACAACGAATGGAAGTTTTAATTTTTGTTCAAAAGATTCAAATTTTAAAATATTTTGGGGCAACGTGTTTCCAAATTTATCCAATCGCGGTACAGTAGTTGGCAATACAACTCGAACATTTTTACAATCGTGCTGTTGATGTAATGCCAAACGTTCTGAACTAGTAAAATTCATCAGGCAACCATCGCAGAAACTTTTCTTATGCTCATTATTTGATAACTGATGATTAACAAGCCTTGATAAATTTTTAATGAGACAGTAGTGTGATCCACCTTCATTATCATCAATTAATAACAGATTTACATGTATATCTCGTTTTGTTATCGTGAAGTGTAATGGCCCGCTAATTTCATATTTGATTTGTCCATTTTCATATATAGAATCTAAACTATATACATTAATGGAAATATCATTTTGCAATTCAAATTTTGATATATCGCGCAACTTCACAGGAAACTCAATTCCTGCAAAATTTAATTCATTCTGATATTTTATATATTTAGTTATACGACAAGCATCCTTATCAACAGGATGTAAAGCGGCCAACACACTCCACATAAAACAACGATTATCAGCATTTTGAATGTTAATTACAGCCTTCCTATTTTTAATTGTTTGCGGTAGTGGAATATATGATGAAGCCCTTAGAGGATTATATTTGTTGATATTCAACTCGATAAACAACAACCTTTCCAGAGCCCATCCACTCTCTCTTTCTTGAAACTCGCTAACTTTATTATCGATGATATCGATGAAATAATTATAAAGTTCGTTTTGGTTTGTTGATGAAGTGCAAACTTTGAATTTGCTGTTAAATGATTTTACTTCTTTTAGATCTTTCGATTGTAATGTGAAAAGTCCAAACAATTCAATATTAACCTTCACAGCACCATGCTTACCCAAACTCGCCACAATGGAGTCAACACATTTTTGCTTCAAAATCTTCAGATATTCTTTAACATCCACATAAATTTTTGTATCGGCTGTAGTAATACGGTATGTTGCTATTCGGTGCTTAAAGGATTGGTTTATTACTGTAACACCAATCCCTTCGCCCACGCACGCCTTGTTTTTATGTTGTAGGCTTCTACAATGTTGCATTACGTATTTCCTCAAGACAGATGCATCACATACTTCACATCTTGTTGTATTGCCTTGAATTTGAATGCTACCATCAACACAAGTTTGTTTAGGCTTAGGTGTTAGTTTAATATCATCTTCTAACTTCCTTTTCCGTAAACCATGTTTTTCAACCTGATGTTTTCGAAAATGCCCCAAACTTGAAAATGTAACCCCACATACTTCACATAACTGGGATAGTGGTATACAATAACCTTCTTGATGTCTGCGTAGGTTATCTTTTCGAGTGAACTGCTTGTTACACATCTCACAAGTAAATTGCTTCATCTTCACGCTACGAGATAGTGCTGAAACAGAATGAGGTGAGAGCTCTCCATTAACCCTCGAAGACTATATTATTACCTGCTATAGTTGAATATAACCGAACACTTGTGATATTATATGAAGATGCTGTATGCTCAACTGGTATTCCCAAAACAATTATCAGTAAAGCTATCGATACAAATCGGAACTGAAACTGGTGAATACGTCTTTAAATCAGGAAACAACAGCTGCAACAATGAATACGATATTAGTATTAAGCTTTAACGCTGAGTGGATAAATAGATGCAAGAAAGTTTCCCCCAAGTCCGAGCTGATTGCGATTGTCTGATTTCAAGGTCAACCAGACATTAAACTCATCTTACTATCACATATAAAACGCTTGAACACCCGATCCATCCCTTAATTTTCAACCCGACGACAGCTTACCACAATTTAATAAACCGCAGAGCACTCGAGAGCACCTATGACCGAAGCACAACTGAAAAATATTTCAAGGATGGCACTTCTTTTATATACCCAGCTACACTGCACCAGCAAGCAAGGACATGTCTAAAACCACCTCCCACCACTCATCATAAAAATTAAAAATCGAGATCGACAGAAACTCCAGTGCTCTAACGTTCTCAGCAGTTACTACAGCTCAAATTAATCTAAGTGAAACAGGCATTAAACTCATCTTACTATCACATGCGAAACGCTTGAACACCCGACCCACCCCCTCAATTTTCAACCCAACGACTGCTTACCACAATTTAATAAACCGCAGAGCACTCGAAAGCGCATGTGACCACCGGCAAACGACTGAAGCACAACTGAGAAATATTTGAAGGATGGCGCGTTTTTATATACCCAGCTACACTACACCAACAAGCAAGGGCAATTCTTAAACCACCTCCAACCACTCATCATCAAAATTAAAATCAAGGTCAACACAAACTCCAGTGCTCTAACGTTCTTAGCAGCTACTACAGCGCAAATTAATCTAAGTCAAAACAATAATAAGTGGTTTTACAAATATTAGTGAAACCGCGCGAATTGCGAGAACATTTACGAAAAATCTGCTCGAAACCCCTCGGTAGTCGATTTACCTCCCTTATCATAATTCATAATACTGAAATATCAACCCCCAAAATCAAACTTCTTCAACAACTCCTTTATGAGAAGCAGTAAGTACAATGAAAATTTTTCCAAGTTCAGGTTTAAAACAAACAAAAAATTAGATAATTCTACTTGTTCCATACTTAATATTATTATTATTATTATTAATAGTACTACATCTCATTGCTAAAACTAAAAGCAACAGTTAATAATTGAGTTCTACGATTATTATTTTCATACAACTTTGTTCGCCTTTTACAACTATTCACTGACAGTTAAACAAATAATGCTGAATATATCAATCCTGTATTACATAATAAACTAATATCGCATGTATTCATGTGTAGAATAGCTCTGTTATATTTTAATATATTTCATCAATCAACCGATTAGTGACGTCAGAGACATCAAACCCTTCAAGTCTGACAAATATGAAAAGATATAGTTTCAAAAGTGAGATTTAGGGAGACTGACAATACTACATGAAAAGGAGTGGTGGCGGTACTACCACACGGTTCTTAAGCACCATCATATTGGGTTTCACTAAAATACTCGCTCGAATAAAAAATATAAAACTATAAACTACACCAGCCATACATGTAAATAATAAACGCAATCCTCAATGCTTTAGGTTTATACTTATTCCACATAATACGCGTCTCTTCATATAATAATTGCAGCTAACATCAATACAGAGAAATGACGTAAATTGTATGAAAAATAATAAATATAGTGTTTCTATATCTACACTACCAATACACACCACATTCTATCAGTACATCATGATAAATTAAAGGTGATCTTATTGGCTGATCAGCAGCATCACGTATAAATCACTTTTAATATACAACTGCAAGGGTGTCGCAGTCTTGGATAACAAATGGTATAGGTAACATGCCATCACAACGCTATAGATCAAAGCATGATCGCCACATACAAAGACAACACGAGTAGTTGATTACTGATAAAACGTTTTACGTGTATAATTATTCTATATAATACGTACCTCTTCTTGTAATAAATACAGCTAAACGAAATCTCGATGTTGACTGCAAAATCAGCTAAGCTCACCCAGCAAATCTTCAAGTCAATATACCTCTTGCTATCGATGTTAGGTACTTATACCTAGAACATAATAATTACAAAAACAATTCAAATCACTTATAAAAATTAACGAAAATACAGTGGAGAATATATGTCTTAATACCAGCAAAACAAGTTCAAAACTCAAAACCAGCATACCGAGGGGAGGGAAAACCCTCTCCTAAATTTAAAACACACCTACTACTATCAATGTTAAAACACCACCTTTAAAATTTAAGCGTTCCTATTTGACATTACACCTACCTAGTATAAGAGTCTCTCTATTCCAAAACCACCAAAATCGAATGGACGGACGCGTGCTCCCTCCTTCTAACAGCTGTTTGATAAAGGCAGTCCACCCCCCCTCAGGCTGCTCGAGTAATGAAAAAAGCTTCCAGAATTACAGCGTATTTCAAATGTTGGAAATTTTGCAGCTGTTTGAAAAGGATAGTTCTCCAAATCGCTCAAGCTCATAAACCCGCAGATAACCTTTGCCTTGAATACACAAAGCTAAGCGGCGAGACTAGATTCCCACAATTGCAACACGCGTTAAATGTTAGAATTGTTTTCAACTCCAGAACCTACAAAAAGAAAAAAACCAGATAGAACACAGTAAATCGAACAGATTAATAAAGCTTCTAAATCATATTTTAGCATATAAAAACAATACGCACAGACGTCAAATTTAATGTGTGAAATATTCTAAGACAACCTTTAAAACCAGAAAAAATAAGGAAATATCCCTGAAACAGTTGATAATTTAACAAAAATAATTTGAAAATAAGAATCGGATAGACATGGCGGATATTATATTTGCATAGTATATTATTATGAATACAAAATCTGCAAAACAGCGTTTAACAGATCCATTGTTTACCAAACTCTGTAAAGTTGAATATTTCCACGTGAGCGTGTGGTGAATGCAAACAGCGATACCTAAATCGAAGATGTTAGTTTACATAACAGTTTATACACTCTTATCTAACCTACCTGACGGAATGTAAGAGGAGCGCGTCCTGACCCCCTCCAGCAACTGTTTGAAAAAGATAGTTCTCCAGATCACTCAAGTTCGTAAACACGCGGTTAACCTCGGCTTCGAATGCAAAGCTATGCAGCGAAAAGTGGCTCCAGAGTTTATACCGGAAATTCTAACAACTCCAAATCTGCAAACAAAAAAAACAGATAGAACAAAGTAATTCGATTAGAGAAGGAAGAAACTTCTAAATTATATTTTTTATATAACTACGAAAATAGTTCACTTTAGCAATGTTTTTTACACATTACTAAAATATCTCGTAAACACATGTTATTATCAAGAACAAATTTTAAAAAACGCATCCTATTACCTTACTAATGCACCTTCAGCTACGCCCCCAAGACTGTTTATGCAATATGGCGGCAGGTATAAACTGCAACAGCTTTCGTCAACACATCGATGTGCATTCTAACGCAACTAAAGAACAACTGAGATAGGGTGACGGAAAATGAGGGCTTTTATAACCTCTGCGCATCCTTGCCTTGACATCACACATATGAAAGCACAATATCGGTTCAATTTAAGCACACATTTAAAACTGTGTAATATTTTATTTGTTATCCATTTGTAAACACACCTACTATTATTTATCAATGTTAAAACACTACCCCTTAATATTTTAAACACTCCTATTTGACACTACACTTACCTAGTATAAGAGCCTCTGTATTCCAAAAACCACCTAAAACCGAATGGACGGGTGCGTCTTCCCCTTCTAACAGCTGTTTGAATAAGGCAACCCTCTCCCCCTCAAGCTGCACGAGTAGTGAAAAAAAGCTTTCAGAATTGCAGCGTATCTCAAATGTTGGAAATTTTGCAGCTGTCAAATGTTAGAATTTCTTTTCAACTCCAAAACCTACAAAAAGAAAACCCCAAATAGAATACAGTAAATCGATCAGATGAATAAATGGCACTTCTAACAGTTGTCGTCTAAATAACTAACGACAACTACATCCACAAGCGATCAAATGGAAGTTGCTTGTAGCTCCTAGGAAGTAAAAGTACTTTTAATGTTAAGAACTAAAAGTGTTACGTAACAACATACGCTTTTTTGTGTAAGTAAGAGAAACGTTAAATAAATTTACACTTACAAAAAGGAATGGTCCTATGATCGATCTTGTTTTATAAATAATTACACCTCCAGCGCAAACACAGTTAAACAAACAGCGCACAATGCACTACTTCGATTGTTTAGAAGTCACTAAGTTTCACTTTCGAATCCAATTTTTAATCAGAATTTACTATCAAGTAGCAAAACGCGATTGTCTGAAACAAAGCACAGGTTTTGACGAAACGAACGCAGCACGGAGCAAGGCGGAAGAACCACATTCCAGCAGCTCTCTGCCGACTCGCTGCGTTCGTTTCGTCAAAACCTGTGCTTTGTTTCAGACAATCGCGTTTTGCTACTTGATAGTAAATTCTGATTAAAAATTGGATTCGAAAGTGAAACTTAGTGACTTCTAAACAATCGAAGTAGTGCATTGTGCGCTGTTTGTTTAACTGTGTTTGCGCTGGAGGTGTAATTATTTATAAAACAAGATCGATCATAGGACCATTCCTTTTTGTAAGTGTAAATTTATTTAACGTTTCTCTTACTTACACAAAAAAGCGTATGTTGTTACGTAACACTTTTAGTTCTTAACATTAAAAGTACTTTTACTTCCTAGGAGCTACAAGCAACTTCCATTTGATCGCTTGTGGATGTAGTTGTCGTTAGTTATTTAGACGACAACTGTTAGAAGTGCCATTTATTCATCTGATCGATTTACTGTATTCTATTTGGGGTTTTCTTTTTGTAGGTTTTGGAGTTGAAAAGAAATTCTAACATTTGACAGCTGCAAAATTTCCAACATTTGAGATACGCTGCAATTCTGAAAGCTTTTTTTCACTACTCGTGCAGCTTGAGGGGGAGAGGGTTGCCTTATTCAAACAGCTGTTAGAAGGGGGAAGACGCACCCGTCCATTCGGTTTTAGGTGGTTTTTGGAATACAGAGGCTCTTATACTAGGTAAGTGTAGTGTCAAATAG